>CM076581.1:1572721549-1573003048 GCA_034641835.2 Pinus albicaulis
CATAGGCGGATCCGCCCATGGTTTTGTGCATGGTTTTGCACATGGTTTTGGGGTTCGATGGTTTTCGGCCCCTGGTATTTTTGTAGATCCGGTCAAGGGAACTACGGTTATGTTTATGTTCTAATCAAAGGTTAATGGATTGGGGTTTATGTATGCTCCGGCATGTATATATATATGTTGTAACACTAAAAGGAATATAATGAAAAATCAAGCTGGTCGTCCCAATTTGGGATCCAGGGGAAAATCTCTGTGTTTATCTGTTTTATGTTTTATGCTCTCGCTATTGTTTATTTTCTGTTATAAGATTCGTGTGTAGATAATTTCTGTTTAGGGTTAAAACCTACATTTGGTATCGGAGCTATTTCAGCTTCAAGGGGACGCCTTTGTTGTTGATGGTTTTTTTCTCGGGCCTGTGGTAGACCCTGTGCAATGGGAGATCTGCGGGATCGATTCTTGCGGTGAAAGAATATGGCGAGTGGCGGAAAGATAGAGATCGAGAAATTTAATGGTCAGATTTTTGAGTTGTGGAAGCTCAATATGGAGGATCTGCTGGTGGATAAAGATCAGTGGATCGTGGTAGATCCGAGTACTAAACCAACGACAATGTTAGATGAAGACTGGAAGAAGCTGGATCGGAAGGCAAAGAGTACAATACGATTGTGTGTCTCAGATTCAATATTGTTGAATGTATCTGGGGAAGCTACGACGAAGACCTTGTACAACAAGCTTGGGAATTTTTACCAATATAAGTCTCTAGTGAATAAATTGTTCCTGCGGAAAAGGCTGTATAACCTGAGGATGAAGGATGGAGACTCGGTGACGAGCATCTGAACACCTTCGATACGTAGTAGAAGTCGGTGTCGTACGGTGATATTAAAATCTCATACGAAGGTAAGTTCATTAGTTTTTTGTGTTCTCTACCGGACTCGTGGGACAGTCTGGTTATTGCAATAGGTAGCAATACAAATACCTTGAATTTTGATGACATTGTCTCAGCCTTGCTGTCGGAGGAAATGAGACGGAGAAATATGGAGGGTCAGAATGGAGATGCCTTATCTGTACGAGGAAGGTCCCAGAACAGAAACAAGAATAAGGTTTCGAGTGGGAGATCTAAATCTAGAGGGAGATCTAAATCTCCTGGAAAGTTTGTAAAGGTGTGTTGGAAATGCGGAAAGGAAGGGCACTACAAAAAGGACTGCAAATCTAAAGCTCTTGAGAAAGGAAAGGGATTTGATGATGCTCCTTCTGCAGAGGCAAAAACCACCTCAGATGAAGGTGGGGATGTGTATTTGGCTTCTTCTTCAAATACACATGTAGATCATGAGTCATGGTTGATTGACTCAGGTGCATCCCTTCACTTCACTCCCCATAGGGAGTGGTTCTGCGAGTATGAGAAATATGATGGTGGTGATGTCTTCCTAGGGGATGATAGGAAGGCCAGAATCGTCGAACGTGGAAAGGTCAAGCTGAAGCTGCAAGGTGGGAGGATTAGAACACTTCCTGGTGTTCTACATATTCCTACATTGGCCAGAAATCTGATTTCTGTAAGCAAGATGGATGATGCAGGTGTAAAAACAGTGTTCGAGAAAGATGCCTGCAAGATGGTTCGGGGAGCACTGGTATTAATGCGGGGAGTTCGGACTGGAACTCTATACAAGCTACAAGGTAGCACTGTTATTGATGGGTGTAACCGTTCTATGGTTCCTGAAAGTGGAGCGGAAAGCCTAGCTGTCTCTGGAGAAAAGACCATGCTATGGCATCAAAGGCTTGGACATATTGGAGAGAAGGGCCTTCGGATACTGCATAGAAATGGTATGGTAGAAGGTATGTCTAATTTCTCTCCGGATTTCGATTTCTGTGAACATTGTGTATATGGGAAGCAGAATCGGGTGAGTTTTCCTTCTGGTGCTAAGAGGGCGAACAAGATATTAGAACTTGTGCACAGTGATGTGTTTGGACCTGTGTCAGTTCCATCACTGGGAAAGTCTGTGTACTATGTTTCATTCATAGATGACTTCTCAAGGAATACATGGATATATATCTTGAGGAAGAAATCTGAATTCTTTGATAGATTTAAAGAATTTAAGGCTTTGGTGGAAAACCAGACAGAGAAGAAGATAAAGGCGCTGAGGACAGATAATGGTGGGGAGTTCTGCAAGAAGGAATTTGAAGAGTTCTGTAAGAAGTGTGGTATAGCACAGCAGAAAACTACTCCATACACACCTCAGCAAAATGGATTTGCAGAAAGAATGAACAGAACGCTAATGGAAAAGGCAAGAAGCATGCTCAGTGGTATTGGGTTAGGACAAGAATTCTGGGCAGAGGCAGTGGAGACTGCATGTTACTTAGTTAACAGATCACCTTCATCAGCGTTGGAGGATAAGACCCCACATGAGGTATGGAGTGGTAAGAAACCCTCTCTTTCACATCTAAGGGCATTTGGATGTGATGCATATGTACATGTTCCAAAGGAGAAAAGGACCAAGTTGGATAATAAATCTGAAAGGTGCATCTTTATTGGGTATAAGGATGGTTTAAAGGGTTACAAGCTTTGGAACCCAGAAACAAGGAAGGTTGTGTACAGCCGGGATGTGGTGTTTAGAGAAGTGAAAGATGTTGTTAAACATGAAGTCCTACCAAAGGAACCTGAGAAGATAGAGTTTGAGCTAAAGGAGGATGAATCAGACTCTACAACAGAAGAAGACTCGGAAGATGAAGAGCCACAAACTCCAGCTTTGAGAAGATCAGTTCGAGAAAGAAGGCAACCAGAAAGGTATAGTCCATCTGCTTTCTGTTCAGGTTTTGCCTTAACTATAACTGATGATGAACCCAGAACTGTCAGGGAGGCAGTAGATTCAGAGGATGGAAAACTCTGGAAGGAGGCCATGGTTGATGAAATGGCATCCTTACACAAAAATGATGCATGGGATCTGGTGGAGTTGCCGGCTGGAAGGAAGCCCATTGGGAGCAAATGGGTGTTTAAGAAGAAGATGAATGTAGAAGGCAAGGTGGAGAAATACAAAGCTCGGTTGGTAGCGAAAGGTTATTCCCAGGTGTCGGGAATTGATTTTGGTGATATTTTTTCTTCTGTTGCCAAAGTTACTTCTATTAGATTACTTTTATCTGTTGCTGCTGCATTTGATTTTGAGATAGAACAGATGGATGTGAAGACAACATTTCTTCACGGGGATCTAGAAGAGGAGATCTACATGAAGCAACCTGAAGGCTTTATGGTGAAGGGTAAGAAAGAACTGGTATGCAGGTTGAAGAAGTCTCTGTATGGGTTAAAACGGTCACCAAGGATGTGGTATCAGAAATTTGATACCTATATACGGGGACTTGGCTTCACCAGAAGCAAGGAGGATCACTGTGTTTATTTTAAATTAATTGGTGACCGTGTTATTTATTTGGTCTTGTATGTGGATGATATGTTGTTGATTGGAAATGACAAAGAAATTATCCAAGATTTGAAGACCCAAGTGTTCTCCAAATTCGACATGAAGGATCTTGGTGCTACAAACTATATTTTGGGCATGGAAATTAAGAGAGATTGGGCAAAGGCTACGGTTAAACCGGAAGGTAATATCGAGACTATGTTGCGGAGTTCAATATGCGGGATAATCGCCGTTGAAGGTTCTATTCTGTGGGTGTAAAGATATACGAGCGAACGGTGTCCCCAAGACACAAGAAGAAGAGGAGTATATGTCCCGTGTTCCATATGCAAGTGCAGTGGGTAGCCTGATGTATGCAATGGTCTGTACTAGACCAGACATTGCACATGCAGTGGGAGTATTGAGCGGGTTTATGTCAAACCCAGGGAAGGAGCATTGGACAGTAGTGAAGCGGGTTTTCAGATATTTACGTGGCACTAGTGATTATGGCTTGTGCTACCAGGGAAGACCCGGATTGGAAAGAATGTTGGACATTCGTGGTTTTGTTGATGCAGACTGGGCTGGAGATCTGGACCAAAGAAGATCTACAAGTGGGTATGTGTTTAGCCTATTTGGAGGCGCGGTCAGTTGGATGAGTAAAAGACAGTCTGTAGTGGCTCTTTCAACTACAGAGGCAGAATACATAGCAGCCACTCATGCAAGCAAGGAAGCAGTTTGGTTGCAGAGATTGTGTTCAAGTATGGGGTTGGTACAGCAAGCTATAAGGATAGACTGTGATAGCCAAAGTGCGATTTTCTTGGCTAAGAACCCTGCTTATCATTCAAAGACAAAGCACATTGATGTTCAATATCACTTTGTTAGAGATATGGTTGAGGCTAAAAGGGTGTTGCTGGTAAAGGTGGACACTTTGAAGAATGTTGCAGATGCATTGACGAAGTCTGTGAGCACTCGGAAGTTCTCTTGGTGTAGAGAAACAATGGGTGTTGAAGAATTGGCCCAATGACTAAGCTCTCCTGTGGCCCCCTGTGGAAAGAAAACAACAAGTGGGAGAATGTTGGGTATGTGTTATATTCTTTCCACGATTGGCCCCACGCGTTGTATGTTGCGTCGGGCGTAGCTGGGGGGTCACGAGGGGCGAAGCAGTCCCCACCGTTGGGGTCCGGGGCAGCGCCCCGGCCAAAATTTGTTTTTTGTGCGGACCCACTCATAGGCGGATCCGCCCATGGTTTTGTGCATGGTTTTGCACATGGGTTTGGGGTTCGATGGTTTTCGGCCCCTGGTATTTTGTAGATCCGGTCAAGGGAACTACGGTTATGTTCTAATCCAGGGTTAATGGATTGGGGTTTATGTATGCTTCGGCATGTATATATATGTGTTGTAACACTAAAAGGAATATAATGAAAAATCAAGCTGGTCGTCCCAATTTGGGATCCAGGGGAAAATCTCTGTGTTTATCTGTTTTATGTTTTATGCTCTCGCTATTGTTTATTTTCTGTTATAAGATTCGTGTGTAGATAATTTCTGTTCAGGGTTAAAACCTACAGAGAGACTGATGGGCGAAATTGTTAACAGAGAAGCGTCGATAGCAGATAGACAACATATAAGCTTGGATTCCAACCCACACAAACTCCATATAAGCCTGAATTCAAACCCACACAAACACCGGATATATAGAGACTTGAAAAAACCACACAAACTCCGGATATACAGAGACTTGAAATACCCACACTCTATACACAGAAACCCAACAGAAATCGACCCACCCGACAATATTGCATGGAGAATGGGTGACAGCCTGTGAATGAAGAAAATAGTTGACAATACGAATAAGAAGGAAAGACCCATACGCACGATACAGAGAAGCTGCCATAGTGATTGTCGTTTTCTTATTATGCCCAAGCCAGATAGAAAACTGAAAGCCAACGTGAAGAACACCCATAATTACAGAGTAATGAAAAGCCCTCAACAAAACATAAGAAAGAGTAAAGGGGTGGCTACAGGGATCAGCATACTACTTTGGAGATAAGTCTCAAAATTTCATTTGTATATTATACTATAAAAATTATAGAATATTTCGTAGAGATTAAATTCTTGCCTTCCACGTGATCATTATTAATAATTAAATAAGAAATTTGTTCCAAAATAAATACACTTTTCAATAAATACACTTATTCCAATAATTAACAATTCATATTGATAATTTAAAAAAACAAAAACAAACTCACTTTTACTCTTACCTTCTATGTAAAAAGATTAGGTTTGGAATAATTGATTTCCTTCAAAATCTTTTACTTACTATCTAACCCCAAAATATTTTCTCATCAATCTCCAATCTATATCCTTTAGAATCTACACCCTTAACTTAAAATCTTATTTATGTTTAATAAATATTCCATAAAAATTAAATTCCCGCCATCCACCTAATTATTATTAATAATTAAATAAAAAAATTATTCCAAAATAAATATACTTATCACAATAATTAACAATTAATATTAATAATTTAAAAAACCAAAAACAAACTCACCCTCACCCTCACCCTCACCCTCACTATAAAAGCAACGTTAGATTTAAAATGATTGATTTTCTTTCAAATAAATTTACTTACTATATAACCCTCGCCCTCGCCCTCGCCCTCGCCCTCGCCCTTTATGTAAAAAGGTTAGATTTTAAATGATTGATTTTATTTCAAATAAGTTTATTTACTATATAACACCAAGACATTCCCTCATAAATCTCCAATCTATATCCTCTATTCTTAACTTACAATTTTATTTATATTCAATAATAAATAAATTATCCCATAATCTAAAATTAAAATTAGTAAAATTGTCATTTTTAACATTAATATTGTTTTTAAAATATGAATTTCATTTTTACATTTAAATATTAAAAAAAATTAAACTTTATTATATATATATATATATAAAAGTTCTATTTAAAATTGATTATCATATTTTGACATTATATTAAAATAATAGCTAATATAAATTGAGAATCTAATTGTTTTCTTAAAATTTAATAATAATAGTTTAAGAATTATGCTAATATTTACTATTATATATCACTAGCTTAGATTTATCTTAATTTTGGATCTACAAAAGTTATTTGGAGTTATGATGGATTTATACTGGTTTAATTATTAATTACAATTATAATTCTTATTATTAATTATTAATTTTTATTTTATTAATTTATTTTGAATGAGTCAAAATGGTAAACATTATAACATCTCTACCATATCGGGATCAAATGTTTTACATAGGAGTTAAGTTTACTATGAACATCAAATATAAAGTTTTTTTAATAAAGAGTTGATCTCTTGCGAGGAATCAAATCAAATGTTTACATAAGAGTTACGTTTACTATGAACATCAAATATAATTTTTTTTTAATAAAAAGTTGATATAGTGAGGGGAAATCTTAGATAAATTATAATATTACAGTATTACTCAATATTTATTACCACCCCTCATAGTAAAATGTGGTTGAGTTTGTTTACTTTTAAACCTCAAATATAAAAAAAAAAATACAATAAAAAGTGTACCATTTGAGGAGAAAGGTTGGGGAGAAATATTAGATAAAATGTAATAATTACATTTTACCTAATATTTCCCCACCCCACCTCCTTTTCTAACCCTAGCTCACTTCCATCTTTAAGCTTATTCATTTCTAAAATTATCATTTTAGATCCATCAACTCTATTTATATAACACATTATTACACATAAATTAAAAGAATATATTATAGATATTATATTAAATTAATTATAAAAAAATTAAAATAGAAAAACAAGTTGTAAAATATCGTTTAACTTTACTCTTTTTTAAAACACCTTCCTGAATCACCAAATAACCTCCAAGAGCACGATGACTAATTCAAGCCATTTCTGGCAGAACACATGCATCAACAATGCCCGATCATCTCTTCGCTCACCACAGTGATGTGGGAAACGTGTGAGCTGACTCCATATATTGATAATGCAGTAGTTGTATCAAACAGTGTACAAAATACTCACGAGTCACTTAAAAAACATAGGGAAACACAATAGCATAAATTTACTCTTAGAAATTACATATTATTCCTTTCTCATATTCTTGGTTTTGCCAGTGAACTCTGTAAACTTGGAGGGTATATTTTATTTAAAAAATCTGAATCACCTTGAACAAAACCCTAACAATACAATAATTCGAACTTGGTTTCGAACAGCTCACGTATTGCTCTCGGCCAAGGGAAGGACAACCCTTGGAAGGATATTTGATGCATGATCTCATCTTAGGCCTCTTGCTAATGCATACAGTCGAAGCACTTGGGCCTGATCCGCTGCTCAAGACCCTACATATTTTAAAATAATGAATCCAACGAAGAACTATGAAGTTGTAACTCTAAACTCTAAGTAACATAATTAATGTCATTAGGGTAGGCGTAGCACTCTAAGTGGTAGGTTCTTGAGGTCGGGTGAAGGGTCGTAACCAACCAACAAGGATAACAAGGATAACATTCAAGCTGGAAGCTTTGAAGTTTCTATGCAAATATATACATTATGTATTCATTCATTCAACGATATAAAAAAATATACAAAAAGGCATAAGACCACTGAACAAATTTATACAATTTCCCAATGCGAACATACTCATAAAAACGTTTTACTTTCATAGGCTGCATGAATTCAACATTATCATTTTCTATAACTAATTATGTATCTAAATATAACATCAAACTAAGATAGATTTAGGCTAGTCTAATTTTCCCTTTAAATAAGCTATATTCCAAATGAATACCACCGGTTCTTAATACCATGGGACTTTTTTTTATTTAAATTTTATAGGGTTATTTTTATTTTTCTATTTTTAGTTTATTTTCAATAAGTTAAATGGTGTACATTACATTACCCTACATTAAGTTACACATATCTCCCATATTCTAATTTTGATTTAATTTTTATGGAGTCAAAATGTTTACATTACATTAAGTTATGTTATACATCTCTACCATGTTGTGCAAAACATCTCACCCAATAAAAAATGAGTAAATGCTAAATTAACTAATTTACTTTAATTATTAGTTCAATTTATTTGATTCAATTTTAATTTGTTATGTTTATGTGATTTGATTGAGTCAATGTGTTAAAAAGAATAAGATAGATAGAAAGTGACATGAAATTACAACATCTCTACTATACTAGGTTGGCCTCTTGCCACAATAACATAATGAAATTTTAAAATTATAAAAACTATTGTAAAATTTGGTATTTGATTATTTATCATTATGCACACTTTCAAGCCAAAAGTGTTTGGTAGAATATTAACAAATCTGTATTATATATAATAAAGCTATAAATATATATTAGTTGATATATATAATTAATTATTTTTTATAGTTAATTCAATAATTTATTTGTAATAAAATAGTTAATAAAATTTTTAAAATAGCCTTGTTGGTTGAACTCTCCTTTCTCAAGCTTTCGGCTCTTTATCATGAGGAGTGAGTTCAATTCTCCTTGTGTCTAAGGTTAGATTTTTTGTATTGAATTAGTTAAACTTGAACTCATAGCCTTTAAAGTAAGCTTTCCTAAAAAAATGTTACATAAAAAATAAAAATAAAATTGTATAAAATAAAAAAATATATATATAAGATGAGGAAAAATGTATTCACTAATAACATTGAGTTCAGTTAAATATATACTTGTAAAGAGTATACCTTAATCTTTCAAACAATAAATGTATGTTTCTCTGCACAATTTGTATAAACTTGTGGTTTATATATATATATATATATATATATTTCATTGTGGTTTTTTTATTTAAAAAAAAATATCATTAAAATTGTGCAAGTTTCTGTAAACATTATAAACATTAGGTATATCCATTTATATAAATGCAAGTTTATTTGCATAGTTCACAATTTTATGTGCACAGTTTATTTCATGATTTTTTTAATCATTTATGTAGCTAAAAATAAGTATATTTACATACAATTTAAAATTTATAAAGCCTTAACAAAAATTAAATCTCTTAAAAGACAAACATTTTTTTAATATAAAATTTAACAAAAAATGCATACCTTAAAAAATTTGATTCTCAATACTCAATAGGTTCCAAATTAACTTGAATTATAATTTAATTTTTTAATATTATGTAATTTATTTATTTAACTAAATAATATCTCTACACTTTCCAATACATCTCTTCATCCTCTTCCGCCAGTGATCATCTCAGACTAATGTGCGCTTGGATTGTGCAGTTTTTTCACTTTCTATTTTAAAAATCTCTATATGGTATTGTTAAAGTTTTTTTTCTTCAAGAGTGTCAACATTGGTATACATGTATCTCTACTATTTACTATGGCTCTTTGTCTGTGTTTCCCTTGCAAGGAGGTGGTGTCTAGTGTTCCTTTTGGGTCTCAGAATGACAAATATCTACCACTTTTTTCTATAGCATGAAATGACCTTTATTGGGTAATGACATTTTGAAAGTTTTCTTGTCGCAAAGGAATAGCTTCCGTGTTTAATTTCCTTTCAAAGCTCTAGACGGCTCTTAGAGCAAAAATATGGTAACCGAGGATCAATTCCTCCATCATAGTTCTTATGGTGATGTTTATTTTCCTATCAGAGGGTAGATTGGCTTGAGGCAACAATTTTTTAGTTAAACAATGGATGTAAATGATATTATGTAACCTTGTTTTTTATATTTTTTATATTTCTTTTGTTTTATTTATTTGGAGAAATCAAATCAGTTTTTTTAGGCGATTATATGCCATCAATGTAAAACATTTTATATTATTAGGAATCTATTTATATTATTAGAAATTTTTTTATACTAGTTTATATATATAGGAAAATATATTATAAATTTTGAATATATATAGATAATAATTTTAAATAAGTGAATTATTATTATTTATTAATTATATTTTTAAAATCTCAAAATTATTATTATTTAAATTTAATATGATATACTAGTTATTCTAGATAAAAAAATATTTACATTTTTATAAATAAAAACAAAATTATAATATAATAAATAGAATTAAATTTATGTATTATTATTAAATAAACCTTATGTTTTATTAATATTATTTTTTAATATAATATTATAATATCTTTCATATTAAAACAATATTTAAATATTTACATTCATTTATAAAAACCACAACCATACTAAGTTATACTAAATCGTGAAAATACCTAATCAGTTTTATAGGACCTCTTTTATTCAATTATACTTATTTCAAAATCAACTTAACAGAGGCAATATACCTACACTACCCACCTATGAGATTTATCCATCCCTTCTAATCTATTAAACATCTATCCATGCCTTCTAATCTATTGAACAGGTAAATGATACTACCAAAATTATACAAATGCAAGCTTATATAAACAACTCACCTGCTAATCATCCATCTATATAAATGCAAGTTTATCACGATCCACCAGTTATTATCTGTTTTATGTACCCTCCACTTATACAAATGGCAAGTTTATGTAGCCAACCTACCTACTCGTCTTCTCTAAGGTCCATCTATATAAATCTAGGTTTAACTGCAGAAACCACCTGTAACCTGTTTTATCTACTCTATCTATATCTATACATTGATATCTGCTGGACCTCTTCCATTGACAGAACCGACGAGTGGTAACAACTATTCAGGTGGACTAGCAAACGTCAAACTCATGGCATCAATACTGCATTTGTATTGGTAATGTCGATGTAAAAGGAATAAATGTTCGTATGGCAGAAATATTATTTTGTGGTCAAGCAAGCCGAGACCCTGTTATTTCGTTATCTCCCTGAAAGCCATATGACGGAAATATTAATTAGATATAATAGCAAGTAACGACAATATTAATTGTGAATGAAAGGGGCCTATGTAGATAAACTTTATTTAAGGGATCCACCATTTTGCTAAATATTTAAAGTTAATGGATGACTATAAAAGTTTTAACATTCTGGCAAGTAAGAAATATGATTTGGAAACAAGGTCCACAACAATAAGTTTTAGAATTAAAAGTTATTTAAGTAATTAAAAAAATATTTTAATATTACAAATAATTATAGATATATATTTATAAAATTTAAAGAAGTTAACAAATTTAATCTCAACATTTTTTTAAATGATAATGATTATTTTTTTATTAAATTTTAAATATATATTATATAGATAATTACAAATTTTTATTTATAAAATATTTAATACTAGGATGTTATGACTATTTGTTAACCATTAATCTTTTTTTTATCCTATTGTGGTTGTGAATCAAGAATAGTAAATAAAAAGAAATGAAATCTTGAATTCTTGGAAAGTTAGAATCAATTATGAATCTTTTCTCTTTTCCTAGAGAAGTACCAAAAATCCTAGATCTTGGTGGAAAAAAGGTCCAAGGATGGCTACAAGCTAAAGGATGTGGAGAAAAGGAAAACTTAACTTGTCACAGAATGTAGGTGACAAAAGCATATTGTCACTGAATTAAAGTATTCTTGAGTTGAACTTAGAGTTAGTGGAATCCTCAAACTTATTCATGAGTGTACATTACTTAACTAGACTGGAGTGGTCTTAAGGTTGAGGTACAAGTTACCTCAAAAGTGGATTAAAAAATTCCAAAATTGTCAAGTGTGGAAAAGGCTCAGGGGAGAGACTAGACGTAATTTCCAGTCTCAAGGCTGGGTGGTGAGGTTTTGCTATTGATAATTTTTGTAACTTAATCAAGATGAGTATCCAAAAAGAACTGTGTTTTTCTCTGTACTAGAAGAATGAGAGTTCTCTGTGTTTTTCTTGTCTTTGTTTCCTTGGAGTGGTCATGGAACACATGATTATCTGAAAAGTACAATCCCACTTTGGTTGTCACAGTAGATCATGGTGGTATCCAACATGTGCTCAAACATTTCACTAAAGAGCTTCCTCAACCAAACAGCTTCACAATAGGCCATACTAGCAACAATGTATTCAGCCTCGACAGTGCCTAGAGAAATCGATTTGTGCTTCCTTCGTATCCAAGAAATTTAAGCAGAACCCAATGAGAAGAAACATCCTGTTATGCTCTTTCTATCCACTACACTGACAACCCGGTCAACATCAAAATATACATTGTATCTCAATCGATAGTTGATAGTGCCATGAAGATATCTTAGAAGATTATTTGTAGCAACCCAGTGTACGTGATGAGGATCAGTATCAGCTCAACCAGATTAGTGAATAATCATACTACCTTATGCAAAACATAGAGCACCACTCATGTTTTTCCCTTATCCATCCTTGCTCCCTCTCACACAGAGTCGTAACAACTACAAGCACTTTACTCTGGTCATGAAGATGTATTTGTCCAACTATATATATATATATATATATATATATATATATATATATATATATATATATATAACAACATTAGATGTTTAGGTCCTTTTATTAATCCACTTTTGATGTTTCCTCAATAATAATATATGTTGTGATTTCATTGAGGATTTCTCCCTCTAAATGGAGAGTTTCTTTAGACAACATCAAAATTTATTCAAGGCATAGTCACATCAAATCATACAAGACTGTCATATATCAGGTTTCCATGTGATTAATCTGAAAGACATTTATATAAATCAATCAATAAAATAGATGGTTAGTAGATACTAAGTATCACATTATTACCATTAGAGTAATCATAATGTCAAATCAACATATGAAAAAGTCATATATATCATATTTATCAACAATAAAATTTACCCATATATCAATATGACTGATATACACAGGAATATAAATTAAGACTAATGGTGAAATACTTATCATTCCTCATGTCCTAACTTACCATATACATACCTTGTAATAATCAGATACCTTTATAGTACACACATTGTAATAGATTAACATTAGGAGTCTATTCTAGCTTCTTATCTCTTATACCGGCTTCTTCTTTGTATTCCAACTAGCATCTGGATGATCTTAAGAAGGATCAACTAATCACATCTTCATCAGGAAGTTAGAAATACTCAAATATTCATGCAAGAAGGATAAACATAATAAAAATAAATCTAAGCAAGAGCAGTTTCATAACATAAATCTAGAAGGTACTTATCTTTAATGAGGATTAAAGGAAGTGATCAATTCCCTCTTGATTCTATCTTCAAAAGAAACTATAGTTCATCATGTGTAAAAATTCCATCAGCCATATATCTATCATCAAGAGAGAAGATTCCTCAACTTCATCAATCAAATTTATCAACAACCAAGCTCAAACATATCATCTTCAGTCCATCTAATGTTTCCACTAAATGTTTCTAAACCTCAATCATGCCCTTCCTTTCAAACAAACTTTAGGGATTTTATCTCGACCTATGATATTCCTAACATCTCTCTCTTCCTAGGGTTTCCTTCAAACCCTATATTTATTTTAGGTCATCAATATATTTACTTACATATAACTTAGATGTCTTTATAGGGGTGATATCCATGGATTTTCTTCAACCTGGCTCTGATACCATGTTAATTTTCTTAGGAGATGATTTGTTCTTTGCTATTGGAAGTCTTTCATTACACCTTTTAAACATAGAATTCACCCCATTCATTTATGATATCATAATATCAATTGTATACAAATAACAATGACATCAATACTACAACGGAAAAATAAAGGAAGAAAATAATGCACACATAAAGACACTAGGATTGGTCGGAGACTAGGGGAAAACCCCATAAGGGGGAAAACCTGGAATGATTCTTCTTATTTTATTATAATTTAGCAATAGTTAAACTGAGATACAAATTATAATGAGATACATCAACAGATCCCCTATGGCCAATTCAAGTCAGTTCACAACAATGTTTGTGAACCGACATTAGATAGTTCAAACGACTTCTATTGTACTACAAAAATAAAATTACCATCAAGCATTATCAAATTTTTTCATCTATATCAATTAGATCATGCTACCAAGGAGATGGGCCATCCATCATTGTTTTAGATCTAGTGTCATATCATACCTTGATTTCCATACCATACATATCCTATTTACCGTACCTGTCTACTATGAAGACTACTACATACACATACAACCACCAAAGGTTATAGCTAATCTAAGCCATTGAAAATATGTTGCAGGGTTTGTAGCATAAGTGTAAATTCCTTCTCGTAGCATAAATAAAAGGGGTCATGTAACCATGGTTGTAATGCAACCTGTATCCTGACTGTAATCCTATGTTGCACAGGTTCCCAAACCCAGGGGTGGGGTTCTCGAACCCAAGTCCTCGATTTAGGTATGGGTGATTCTGAGAAGAACCCAGAAGAATCGAGTTCTTCATTGAAGAACTGGGTTCTCCATAAAAAAATTTAAAAAAAAAAAAGGGTTCTTCTGTGAAGAACCAAGTTATCCAAAAAAAATAAAATGGGTTCTTCTGCCTTAATGGGTACGGATAACCCCGAGGATGAGTACTTAGAACCCGAAAATCGGGTTCTTTGGGTTCTCGATGACCGATTTTGACTAAATTTCTTTTATTGAAATTTAAAAATTAAAATCAAATTTTAATAAATATTAAGTTTTAAAAAAATTACAAATTAAAACTTTCAATTAAAAAAATTAAAAAAAAATTAATTATTGAAATCAAAATGTAAATTGTAAATACTAATTCTAAACCTAAACTAAGTTCTCACTTGACCTCATTTCATTGAGTTCATTCGTTTGACACAGGGACAAGAGGCCTTTCATTGAGTTCATTCATTTGACCTAGGGAATAGTTCATTGAGGTATTTGTTCGACCGATATTCAAGCAGGGACGAGAGGCTGAGGCATCCATTCGACGAAGAGGCAGAGGGATTCAAGCAAGGATGAGAGGTAAAGGTATTAAGGAAGTGAAAGCATTCATTCAGCGGGGACATAGGATGCAATATATAGGGACAAAGGCATTCATTCACACAATAAAAGCAAAGGGAGGTGACAGAGGACAGGAGGGAGGTATACATGCAGAGGACGAGAGGGAGAAGACGGAGGCGGCATAGGGAGGTATTTACGCTTTCTGTGAACTGTTATAACTTATATTCAACATAAAAACATCTTTTCTTTAGAAATAACATCAACATATAAACTGCAAACTTAGATGGTAGATGTTTATAGTTTAAACAATGCGAAAATTTGATGTTTACTGCCGTGAATGAGGAAGTGTGAGATATCTCCAAAATGGGCAGGGAGAGTATGAATTAGATATTTAAATTAAAGTAAATTCCACTCCATTTGAAGCCTACTTATTATTACCTTGAGAAAAATTAAAAGAAACATGATAAATCATAAAATCCTATGAACAAAGAACCAATGAAGGCTTGCCTCAATTCTTTCAGCAAATTCAGAAATTTACCCTTTTACAGGATCCATAAAACTTTACCCAAGCCCAACTATGATGATCATAAAAAACATCATACTTTTTTATAACTACTGAGTAGTACTTGTATTACCATTACAAAAAGGAATTAAAACTTTAAATCATAAATATTTTAGTTTTCTTGTTTAAAGTTGAAAAATATACATTTTCATATATATTATTAATTATAATTTATAAATAAAGTGTGTATATATATATATATAGTATTATTATATTATATTATATATATACTATTATATATACTATATTATAAAATATAGTATTATTATATTTATATTATAAAATATATATATACCCTGACAACCCACGCACCCTGTTTCAAAAAATGACGTACCTATTCCTGTCCCTGTCCCCAAACCCACGTTCCCTGGCAACATAGCTGTAATCTCAAAACAATGACATTTGTGCAACCTGTAGTGATCGAATTGTAATGAGAGAGTATGTATTTGATCGGACTGTATAATATGAAGCATAAAATTGGTTCAACGAACCATGCAGGCCTCAAAGTGGTAGGCCTCAAAGTGGGTCAATGAACTGTAATACGTGTGAGCCTTCTCCTCCCCCCCTCCTTTTGTTTTTCCTTTCCCCCGTCTTTCTCATCTTTTTTTTCCGATATTACTCCCTCCCTCTCTCCCCTCCCCCCCATGCCTGGAACTCTGTTAATTCTTCCATCACATATTCATCTTAATTTAATATTACCTTCACCCTCCTAATTCTTTAATTAACTCTTAACCTAAGCTTAAAAATTAAAATTAAATTAATAAATAAATACTCAAATAAAAATATAATAATTATATAAATAATACTCAAATTAAACTACATAGGAAATCTTGACTCAAAATTTTTATAATTAATACTTTTAATAAATATATAGGTCATAGTTAACCACCTCTAAACAATTATTTTTTCATCTCCTCTAATTAATAATTAAACAAATAAAATCTTTCTCCACCATTATTAGTAATGATTTGAAAATCATTATTATTAACTTAAAAATTAATTAAAATAAAATATTTAATTTGAATTGGAATAACATTATTAACTTTTTTACATATATAAATATTTAATTAACTATTTATTATAAAAAAAAAAAACAATTTATGTCGGCCTCCCTTGCTTCCCCACTCATCTTCCATCACTATTTATACCTCAAATGTGAGATCAGTTCTTACCCATGGATCTTTTCCTGATGATGAACCTCGTTGGCTGGGTTCAAAACGTCAAAATCAACAAAAATGGATGCGATTAAACCGGAAAACTTCTCTACACAAAATACTCATCGAAAAAGCCTCAAATCTATAAGAACTGCAATATGTCAACGAGTTGTAATATATGCAAGCATCAAGCTAGGTTGACAAGCTGTAATATGTCAACGAATTTTAGTTTGAGAGATATATAGTATAGAGATAATAAGGTGAACATCTTAGACCATTCAAAGTGCAGACAAGATAATCGATGTTATAACCATGCAAAAGATATGGATCATGGTTCTCAGCCATTATGCCAAGTCATTTTATGTGAGCCGCAGTTGAATTAAATTCAAACCAAATAAATATAAACAGATAAGTGATCTTCTAAACTCGCTCACTGAGATGGAAAATCAGTGATAATCCAACCTTTGAAAAACACCTTTAATTTATAGACCATTAAAGAGCATCGATTAAACATTACTATGGTTTTCTTTAATGAAGCCGAATTTGAACTTTGGAGGGAAACTTCAAATTTTGAAATTCGATTTTTTCTCAAATTATTTAATTGTTAAATTTATATATCCAAAAATATTATTTTTGTGAGATTGTATTCATATGGGGCTTAGGGTTTCCCTTAAGGGAAATTGTCCTAACACTGCCAAATTTAACAAGATCCTATAAAAGTATTGACACAACTTATTTAAGATATGAAATTTGATCATGTGAATGAGATAATTTCCTTTCAAAATTATTTTATCAGCATGGATAGGTCTCAAGGAAATAAGATGCAGAATAATAGGAATAATAATAATGCATGGAAAAAGAGGGGCTCTCCTTATGAGAAAAGGTCGCCTAATCCGCTTGAGTCTGCAAATGTTTTTAACCAATCTTTACCATATTGTATACCTTGTCATAATTTTCATGATGAGGCCACTTGTGTTGTTGCTAGAGGAATCTTGGATAGTGTAAAGGCGGGGATAAGTGATCAAATAAAAATAGTTGGTAAGGAACATCACTTGTCTATGGAGGATTTGATGGAGGTTGTTGAGAATAGTTATGATGTTGAGACACTCCCATCCTCTTATAGTATTAATAATGTTAATGATAAAAAGGTTTTATGGAGAAAATCCATCTTTGGAACAAGTCTTGGAGATTGTGAAGGATAAAGGATTACATTATTAGAAGAAGAATAAAGATCAAAATGAGAATCAAATTACCCCTAGATTTTCGAGCCATGGTTTGAATATTGACTTGGGAGGATGGATTAATAATGCAAAATTCTTGGTTCCTATCACTGGGATTCTAAATATTTCATCTCAGAATTACAAGTTATTGAATATTATTGATGCTCTTTGTACTAATGATTCTCGTGAAAAGAGCCCTGATATTGTGTATTAGGATGCTCCAGTATATTTGCAAAGTATGGATCTAGATAATTAAGGTCATTAGGTGTTTTTCATTGCTTTACTTGTTAATGGTTTTTAATTATATAATTGCATGTTGGAATCTGGTGCATCAACTTATGTTATGACTAAGAGGGTCATGGAGCAACTCAATTTGAGAATCTCTAGATCATATTACAATGTATGTGTCATGGATTCCAAGAAGATTGAAGTACATGGGTTAATTAAGGATTTACGAGTGCATTTTTCAGTTTACCCTGATATAATGATTGTGATGGACATTTTTCTAGTTGGTGTACCCAATGCTTGGGTTATGTTGTTATCGAGAAATGGGGATTTTGATCTAAGAGTGGGTGTTCAAATGAATTGGTCATATGCTACAATTCCTTCTCCCAGAGGTACTGGATTTGTTAGAATAACAAATATCTTGAAATAATATTTTATGTGGAGGACCCCATAATGAAGTTATAATGGAACAACCTACTATGCGAAAATATGTTATCTTATCTAACTCTATAGTTCCTTTGGGTGAACAAGTTGATGATTTGAAGAGTCAAGTATGGAATATGCATTTCGATGGTGCAACTTCCAAGCATGGTAAAGGTGTTGGAATTGTGTTGAAGTCTCCACTTAACTATGTTTTCAACTTTGCATATAGATTGGAATTTGAAGCTACTAACAATGTGGTTGAGTATGAAACCCTGTTGTTAGGTCTTGAATTTCCAATAAATATAAAGGTTATGTTTCTTAGTGTTAAGGGAGATTCATATCTTATCATTCAGATGGTCAAACATAAATTTTAAATTAATAATGATAAACTTAAGAAATATCAAAATGTGGCCTGGGACACTATGGAATTATTTGATGCTTTTAATCTTGAGACTGTCCCTAGAGAGAATAATATCCATGTTGATGAGCTTGTAGTTATTGAATATACTTTTCAAATATCTTATGAAATGATAAATGATAAAGAAAATATGGAGGTTAATTTTAGGCCTTTGGTCCCTAATAATATTGAGCATTAGAAGGTGATTCATGATGATAGTAAGTTGGTTCATTTTTTGAATAGTTTAGAGGAATTTGAAGATTTTAATATTTTCTATAAAAGGGAAGGATGTGATTCTGTTGATAATGATGATGTAACAAATCCTACCTCGAAAGGTCAAGTAGCTTTGGAGTGACTCATTGATAGGCATGATACCACAATGAGGAATTAAGAAAAGAAAATTGATCCTGAGGAATTCATCTAAATATTATTAATATTTGTAAAGGTACCATTAAGGAATAAAGAAATTCATTGAGTGATTTACTTCGTGATTATCGAGATGTATTAGCATTTTCTTATGACAAGTTGAAAGGTTACATGGAAAATTTTATGTAACATATTATCCCTTTTATGGATGAAAATGCTAAATCATTTCATCAAAAACTTAGGAAAATTAATTCTAAATTAACCCCTTAGTCTAGAAGGAGCTTCAAAATATGCTTTCAGCTAGGATTATCACGGAACCTCATCATTCATCTTGGTGTTCTTATTTGGTGATTGTTGGGAAGAAAAATGGAACAATTATACTTTTTGTTGACTTTAGAAACTTGTTTCACTACTCACAAATATTGGACGTTATTGAAAGTTCATTCTTAGTGTCACAACAAAGAAGTTCATTTTTGGAATCATTCATCAAATCACTTGTATATCAATGCTTATTCTCAAGGGTTATACATGGATCACGTGTGGTTAATGGTTCACACTTCTGAGGTATGTTTGATCTCTCTAAAAATAGCAGAAACATTTATCCTTGATGTGAAGGTATGCCCTAATCACAACTTAAGTTGGTTTATTTTGAAGCATATTCTTGAGGTCAGATCAAATGGTCATTTTTTAGCAAGGGTTTCATTGTTCAATTTCCTGGCCTTGAAGTAATCATTTACAACATTAATAATTCAATAAGGATTTCAGAAACCTTCAGTAATCACGAAAAACCTTAGAATGTTGAGGATAAATTAATAAGAAGTGAATGCAGATATGGCATCAACAATTAAAGGAATCCAGTAGTAAGGTGATTATTATTATTATCCCCGAGGTACATTTTTAGTAAGGGTTTTATAATTTGTCTGAATTCGTTAATGTACATATGAAGTGCATTAATAGTTGTGAGTTTTTCACTCTCTAATTATACATTTGAAGTTTTATGAGCAGTAAAGGTTATATTTCTATTGAATAATTTTTACTGTAATGGTTTTAGAGTGAAAAATTTGGTCATGTCTAACAATTGGGGTTTCATGCCATTTTTTGTAAGTGGGTCATTTTACCTGGTAGGGGATCCATTAATAGTTGGTATTATTTAATATCATTTTCAGGGTGTTTGGGTGGTGATAGGTAGGTGGTTGAATTCATATTCAGGTTGTAGCCTAAAAACACTTCAAGGTGGCAAGGGTGTGCTAGGGAAAGTTGGAGCTTGCAAGGGTGTTGGAGCATCTTATCAGTAGCACCTAATAAAACCAGGTTGTTGGAGCATCCTTCAGTTGGATATGGAAAATTGAATTATTTTCTAGAGTACTAGGGAGTTGGGGATTCCTTTTCAGTTGGATCTGAAGCATTGATGTACTCATAAAATTATTAGAGAAGCACTCAGTGGTTTTTCTCCTCAAAGGATTTCCACCTAAAATATGGTGTCTGCTATATTTTTATTTTGTGCACTATTGATTTATAGTTTTAATATGATGTTGAATTTAATTAATTCTCTGAAAAAGAAAAATTAAGAAATTGTAAGAGAAATATTGATTCACCCCCCTCTTAGTATTTCGAACAATTGGTATCAGAGCAAGTCCTTGTAAAATTAGTCTAACCACTTAAGGTAGATCATGGAGTACACTAAAATGGATTTAATTTTTTCAATGGGAAAAAATATGCATTATGGAGTGGAACGATGCAGGGATATATACTTTCACATGGATATGATATTTAGAGTGTTCGCAAAGATGGTTATGCAGCACCAACTTCGCCTCCAACAAATGAAGCATGTATGAAATGTGTAGAAAATGATTTTAAAGTCAATTATGTCATTATGAGTGGAATTTATGAATCTGACTATGTTAAGGTGTTGGGACATAAAATAGTTAAGAAAAATTGGGGCAATTTTCAAAACATATATAAAGGGTACTTAAAGGTTAAAGATGCAAAACTTCAAATTTATGAAGCACAATTTGATCAACTTAAGATGAGAAATATGAAAATATTGCAACTTATTTTCATAGAGTGGATGAATAAAGAAATTCCATGGACGGATTGGGAGAACCTACAAATAAAAGGGTTATTGTGCAAAAGGTTCTAAGATCTCTTCCAACAAGATTTAATCCTAAAATTTCTTTTCTAGAAGCATTAAAGGAAATTTCAGCCTAAAAGTGGCCTCCTAAGGAAAAATAAGAAAATAATAAAATAGGAGTTATAAATTTTGGAGGGAGAAGAAAAAAAATTTAATTGTATATTTGGCTTATCTCCTTATAGGTTTACTCAAATTTAAAGTGTAGACACTTTTTGGATGCATAATTAAATTCCACATCCAATGAGTATACATTATGCATACTTATGAGAATACCCACATTGATAAAATTGAAGATACAGTGATGAAGAAGATAAAGCTCCAAATAAAAAGAAAAATCCAAAACATAATAGAAAACAAGGAAGAAAGAAAATGCTTAAGTGAAGCTTCTACTCTAAGAAAGGAAATTTTGTATCTAACAATGATAGTGATAGTGGCAGTGATTCAAAACAAATATTATCTATGGCATTTGAAAACCAATATGTCTCTCGGAATGAAGAAAACATGGAAGGAGAAGTTTATTTGACAAGTGAATTGGTAAGTGATCTTGATGATTTGAAGGGAAAAAGGGAAAAATACAAGAAATTACAAAGGGAATTGAGTAAATTAAAATAACAAAGTGAGGACTTTGAAAATATCATCATCAAACTGAAAACATAATTAGAATAAGTGAAGAATATTGAAGAAACACTAAACAAATATTTGGAAGAAAGCTCCAAGATTAGAGAAATATTGGAAGTGGAAACAATCTCCCTCTTAAGGGAATCCAAAAAGAAAAATGTTCAACATAACTTTATGAACAATTCAAAAAATAATGGAAGAGATCATAAGTAATCAAAGGTCATGTGATGACGAAACTAGGTTAAAATATAATAAAAACTTTGTTAAGGGATCAAGCTCTATGACAAGGAAGGAGGATGAACAAAAAATTTATGTCGAAGTCATCAAAGAATCCATCATGAAGAAACAATCAGTCTCAACTCAAGATTAGCCAACTAGAAGTATGCATAAGCAACATCCAACTAACAACCCATAAGAAGGTTCATGGAGAATTGCACCACCTAGAATATTCTCTTCCTCGAGGTATCATAATATTTTTCTTGCTTTTTGTTATTATTGCAACAATTTTGGACACAAAGATATAAAATAAGAGAAACTATGAAAACCATCATCATAATAACTATGTCAAAATACCTCAGGAAGCTTGCAATCAAAACTACAATAATATTGCATTACTAAACAATGAATCAGAATTCCACAAGTGTAATAATTTTGGACATATAACACAAGACTATCAGATGAATACTCCTTTGAAAGAGATAAAGTTGTAATTCAATGCTCCTCCAAAATTATGGAAAAGAAAATATGAGATATGCAACCTTCTGTTCACTACATAATGCAAGAAACATGAATGGTTAGTTGACAGTGGTTGTTCAAAGAATATGGCAGAAAACAAGGACATGTTTATAGACTTGCAAAAGGACAAATATGGAACAACGTCATTTGGAAGGATCATCCAAATTTTTGGGAAAAGGCACAATTAAGCTTGGAGGTAAAGGTGTCAATGCAAAAAATGGCTTGATTATTAAGAGATTGAATCACAGTTTGCTGAATTTCAGTCAGATGTGCGACTGGGGGAACACATTTCTTTTCAAATAAAAGAAGTGTGAAATAAGAAAGAAAAATATAGGTAAAGTGGTGGCTACATCATCTCAGGGACATAATAACTTATATTATCTAGATGAAATTAGAAAGGAAACATGTTACATAGGAAATAAAGATGAAAGTTAGCTTTGGCACATAACAATGGGTCACATTCACTTTGAAAACCTTGTCAAGGTGGGAAAGAAGGAAGGGTTCAAATAAATGCTTGAAATAAAAAAGCCAACAAATTCCATATGCAAACATTTTCGACATGGAAAAAATACGAGGGTCAAATTTAAGACTAAGGAACATTCTACCTCAAATACCGTTAGAGCTAGTGCACACAAACCTATATGAATCCATGAAAACTAAACGGATAAAAGGTGAGATATACTTCATGTTGTTTATTTATGATTATAGTCGAGTGACCACTATCATTTGCATTAAGAAGAATTCAGAAGATTTTAAGAATTTCAAGATATACAAAGAAGTGGTTGAAAATGAAATTGATCTAAAGATAAAGTGCTTAAGAAAAGACAACATAGGTGATTTTACAATCTAATAATTCCATCACTATTATGAAGAACATGGCATAAAAAGGTTTTTCCCAGTAGCTAGAACACCTCAACAAAATGAATTCGTAGAAAGGAAGAACAAAATTGTAGTTGAAATGGACATAACCATGTTAAGTGAATCAAAATTAAGCACTGCCTTTTTGGTTCAAGAAATTGAAGCTGCAATTCATATTCTGAATAGAAGAATGTTTAGAGTAATAGGGAAAAAACCCCTTATAAATTATGGAAAGGAATACCAACCAATGTCAAGCACTTCAAGGTCTTCATGGGTAAATTCTACATAAAGAGGGATGACTCGAAAATTGGAAAGTTAGATTCCCAAGTAGACGAAGGCATATTTATTGGGTAATCCACCATAATCAAGGCGTACAATTGTTATAATTTTAGGCTCAACAAAATAGTGGAAAAAATCAACGTGACATTTGATGAAGCCTGTAGGACATAAAAAACCAAGATTCAGTAGAAAAAGAAATTGAAGAACCAAGGAAAGAGGTGGCAATGAAGGAAGAAGAACCATTAGAAGAAGAAACAGGGGAACCAACAAAAGAGAAAGGAGAAAATAATTAGAAAACCTCACAAGCACCTTCAAAATCACCTAAAAAATGGTACGAGAAAATCATCCGTCAAAACAGATAATTCGAGGCATAAATGTGGGAATTGGAACTAGAAGAAGGCAACAATCTCATGTGGTAGAAGAAAGGCATTTTTCCTTGATATGGATATATTTGAGCCTAGAAATTTTTATGAAGCTACCAATTATAAGAATTGGGTCAAGGTCATGAATGAAGAACTTGATCAAATTGAAAATGAAACATAGGAACTGGTGCCAAAACCAAAGGACAAAAAATTCACAAGCACAAAATGGGTCTTCGGGAACAATATGAATGAATATGGAAAAGTTATGAATAAATCTAGATTTGTATACAAAGGATATTCACACGTGGAAGGAATCGATTTCGAAGAGACCTTTGCACTTGTGGCCAGAATGGAATCCATCCTGATGTCCTTAGCCAATTCTTTCTCAAGTAAGATCAAAGTATATTATATGGATGTCAAATCATCCTTCCTAAATGGAGAGTTGGAAGAAGAAGTTTATCTAGATAACCCTAAAGGATTTATACTTGCTGATAAGAAAGACTATGTTTGCAGGTTAAAGAAATCATTGTACAGTCTCAAGCAAGCCCCAAGAGTATGGTATGTATGATTGGACAAATATTTGCAGAATCAAGGTTTCAAAAGAGGAAGTGCCAAAAATAACATATATATTAAGATCAAACAAGATAGATTGACACTCATAGAATTATATGTTGATACGCAAAACCCAAAGGGAATTCTGTCGATGTGTTAGCCCACTCCCAAAATAAAGTTTGATTAGTGTATGGTATAATACAAAGTAAACACTTATTACTGTATGGTACAATAGTTATTAATAATGTAGTACATTAAAGTGAGTTTGGTCATCATTACACAATAAGAGGTTAACTTCTTTATTATTGTTGTTTTATAAAAAATTGTCCATTTGAATTGCATTATAATGCATATGGTTGGAATATTGAGCATCCTTACAAATGTAAGCAAGGGTGTCTAAAATGAAATATAATGTTGCAATTGAGAATACAATTGAGTTCAAGATATTCTAGTCTTAGGTTTTAGGGTGTAGAGAATGAAATATAACATTGCAAAATTGAGAGTGTTGGGGTTCCCATGTTTTGGCTAGATTGGCAAGACCAAAAGATGAGACAACATCAGAACCACTTTTGGGCCCTAGGATCTAGCCCTCCTGGACCCGGAGAGGGATCTCTCCAATAAAACAAAGAGTGATATGTCTTAGCTCAGATGAGATGTTAGGCTAGTTATGAAGCACAAAGAGGGTTTCAAAATGATTTGGTTGAAGGGTTGCTGGGTTGGTTAGGAGATCATAGACTGGGAAAGTGATGAGAGAAAAGAAACAAAGCAGCAGGATGTTTCAGCAGAGATGATAGGCCAAGACAGTGCCATCCATTGGGCTATGGAGTCATGAAAGGAAATTACGTATGACCACCGGCCTAAAGGGCAAGTCATCTACACTAAAGGATCTTTTAGGCAGATGGTGGAATGGAACATTAAGGAGAGAAAGTGGAAGAAGGAGAAGCACCCAATTTCTGTCTATAGATCAGGTCAGAGGTCATTTAACTCCAGACCTGCTTGGACATACTCAAAGGCAGATCTCAAAGGTGGACAAAGGGGCAGCTTATAGATCGGACCAAAGGTCATTTAACTCTAGTTCTGCTTTAGCAACTCCAAGGGAAAACATAGATAAGATTGACGAAGAAACATCCAAGCAGCAAACCCACAAGTTCATACATCAGCCAGCAGGCAATAACATCCACTGCATTGGTTAAACCACATGAATTCGCTCTTAGATAACACATAAAGAAGAAAACATTAAAGGTAGGGAGAGCAGGAAACATAGGGCACCTAGCAAGGGTGAATCCTATGTTATACTTATGTTGCCTACCAGAAGAACATGAAACAGTATGAAAATGTAATAAACAGAGTTAGGAAAAACATCACCAATAGTTGAAACCTAGGATCTGTATGAAAAATTGTTTGGATCATAATTGATGCAAAACCAGTCATGTACACTGAGCTCAATGGCTAATACAGTCCAGACTTTCTCCTCACAGCCTATTACATAAAACTACTCTGCTACTCCCTCCCACGACTGTTCTAACAGTCAAGAATGAATCCCTCTAACAGCAACTGCCACAGCAAGGCAACAACAACCCTTACATTATGTTCTTGGGGATTCTTATAGAAGGAGTGACGAAAGCAGGAGTAGATACAAATTAAATGAGTCTCATTAAGACAGAATGGTGGAGGAGGCCGAGCCCATTCTCCTTAATGGTGTTGTGTTGTACTCCGTAGACTATTTTGGAGATCTCTGTCAGGTTGAGATTGACCTCTGATATGTTCTTCAAGTCCTTATGGCATCTGGAGCTCTGTGCTGCCTTCTGGAATAAATGAACCGGCTGAAAGATATGCAGGGCCGCTCCATACCTCCATAACTGCTGGCTGAATGTCTTAAATGAGCTTCAGTCGGTGTAATTAATCGTTTCAGGGCTCGAGGAGGCATGAAGATTTCTTGTAGGAAGGTGTACGTTTGGAGAAGAGTACCCTGCTGATATTAAACAAAGATAAGACTTTAACAATGTGCTTGGATCTTCGAACTGCGCCTTTTCCTTTGAATGCAGGATTATAATTGTTAATCTTCAATTAACCGGCTTGAATCCCTCAAATCCGTCTCTGCTGTTTCGTTTGGCCGCTGAACTGGCCTCCCTGTGCTAACTGAACAGTCAAATAAAACTATTACAAACTCGGGCAGTGGTTATGGAGAAATGCTTTGGAGGCCCGTGGTGGAAAGGCGGTGGCGACTGTGGAAACGACGAACACATGGAACATTGGCGGAGAATGCATTTAGTGCTAAACACTAAGGTTTAACCATTGGCCGAGCTACAAAGGGGAAAGGTCAAACACATGAAATGCATTCGAAATGGCGGGACCCGGTCATGGCGGAGGGCGATTCATTAAACTTTAATGTAAAATGCAAAGGTTTAACTAACGGAGGAAATACAAAGGAAATGAACAAAATGCAATGAGGGGAGCCGTGGATGTGGGACCCGGGGGTCTGATCGCAAAATTGCAAATGGAGAAAGTGCGACGGCGGAAATCAGCACCAAACAGAAAACTGCGCTTTGCGCTCTACGACGGAGCGGAAATGCGATGGGGAAAATGCGATCGGCAGAAAGTACGATGGCGGCAAGTGCGACGGGCGATCGCATCGCAAATATTTGTGACGCGATCAGATCACATCACAAATATTTGCGATGGATCAATCGAATACATATAATGAAACTGCGATATGCGATAAGTGCGATCTGCGATGAGCGCCTTAAGAGGCAGCGCTCAGTCACAGCGCTCAGTTACGTGGGGACGGGGCTGGCGGAAAAGGGGCTAAGCCTTAGTATAAGGTCGGAAGTGGGTTTGGCCCATTTCAATGTGATTTAAAGATTAGAAAGGGGAACGATAGAGGGATAAGGGTAAATTAGCCCAAAGCGGGGATATGGGTAGAATTCAAAGGGGATTTTGGGGGAATTTGAAGGGTAATGAAGGGAAATAGAAGGGGGGACAAGGAGAATAAAAATAGGAGCTAAGAGGGGGGTGAAATAAGAGGAGAAAGGGGCCTTTAGGCATTTCTTCACAAACAGAGGGGCTTTATAATGGGAATCAGCAGAGGGGATTTTATCAAAGGAAAAAGGCACAAAGAGGCTTCAAGGATGATGTGTTTTCAGGAGAAATGCATTCCTTGAAGACTCGGGAACATCTTAGCCCCCTATTTTGCTTGCCAAAAGTTTTATAGGGGGGCTAACAGTGGCTCCACATGGGGATTGCTTCTTCTTGAAGGAGTCAAGAATCCAGAAAATAAATCTTTGGTGTAGGCCAGATGCCTGCCGCTTGACTCATTCATTTCTTTCTTTGA
Source organism: Pinus albicaulis (assembly GCA_034641835.2). Taxonomy (NCBI): domain Eukaryota; kingdom Viridiplantae; phylum Streptophyta; class Pinopsida; order Pinales; family Pinaceae; genus Pinus; species Pinus albicaulis. The sequence goes on from CM076581.1 coordinate 1,572,749,956, forward strand.
TCAGCTGCCACAACCATGAAGACATCATATCCGCAGTACAATTCTTCCAAACAATGACCTACCCAGACTATAGTCCTAACATTTTTTCTTTCGGGTGCACTTGGACTTGCAGACCCTTTACATCATCAATTTTTACAAATAGGAAAATAGACCTATTCTATTTCTACCCTTATTACTCCATGAGACCATATTAGACTGTTGGCCTCATAGTTTCTCTACTTAATCTAATATCTGCTAGGATTAAACTGTCTAGCAGATTTCTTCTCTACATTCTAAGACAGAATTAAAACAACTAACTACATTCTCATAGACTGAGCTTTATTGAGATTTTCCTACCTACCCTACTCTAACTAGAAATCTCTGATGTTCTAGGTGATACAATAATGCCAATGCAGCCAGTCCAGCAGTAACAAAAAAGGGTATGAGCACTGACTGCCTGTCAGAGATAACCACAGGGTGCTCTGCGTGTGGTTCTTCAAAACTGTGGTCACCAGAAGTGGTGACCAATTATGTTGTGTTTGGCTCTTGCAGAAGATCAATGCTTGAGGAACTGAGCCAATGAAGGCCTCCATGTATTCTGCCACAGGATCAACAAAATCATGATGTAAAATTTTTCCTTCAGAGCCTACCATGACTGATAGGCTGTCTGCATCCCGGGCAACTTCAATCACCGCATCTGCAGTGAGGCCTTTGTAATTACACTCCTCCTCTTCCTGATTGGGAGTATTTGGCATATGGGCATCAACCAGGAATATCTCTTCTCTCACTGGATCAAGACAAAGATGTATGTGGAGAACGAGATCTCGCTCATCTTCAATGCAGCCTGAGCTAGAGGGCTCATTATATTCAACAACGTTGTCCTCTAGTACCGCAAGCTGGTTCTGCTGAAACGTACTGAACTCTGTGAAACAATTAACATATTCTTGAGCGGGGGTTTCTTTGATTACCTCAATCCCTTTGGGAGAAGGCCCCAGATATTCATTCCGCTCAGGACTTTCCTCATCTCTTTCCTCCTCGTCCTCTGCACTGAAGAGCTGCTGGCTTCTGTCCTCTTGGCAAGTATAACTGATGTTCGAATATAAAACAGAGAGAAGATTCAATGAATCCTCGTCTGCTATCATGCTTCCGATGTTTTCTTCATCAGTATCGTAGATGGCCTGCATAGGCTCATCATCTTCTTTAATTTGATGGTCGTGATCTTCCTCCCATGAACCTAATGATGATAGCCCTGCAAATTCAGTTTCCCTTTGGAAAAAATCATCATCAGACATGTCGGCATCAGCAAAATCATAATTATAAACGTAGTCACCCATCAAGTCTTCGGGACTTTCAGCAAGCTTTTCTTCAAAATAGTCTGCAAGTTTATTTTCTGATTCAAACTCTTGTTCATCATACATGCTTGGCATGCCACTTACGTCTTGCAGTGACCTGGTATGTCCTTTCTGAGGGCGAGGAGCAGGTCTTTTCCAATCATCCTCTCTAGTTTCATCCTCATATTCCTGCTCTTTTATATTTAGCAAGGAGTTGGCGGTCTCTATCAATCTTTGCAGCTTGTTTTCTAAAGAGACTTGCACTATTTGTTCTACTTGGTCCTTCCTTGCTTCTTTTAATCTTTCCTCCCTGCACTGTATGTTGTATTCGACAGTGATTGCTATATCCTGCATTTCCTCCAGGCTCGAAGGTTCTCTTTCCCTTATATGGAATTCCACCTCTGGGTCAAAAGAACTTGGATAGTGCAACAGATCCCATCCCAAAGGTGGCTTTATATCAGAAGGTATAGCATCATATACCTTATTAAACCTGGCTGAAAAACTCTGCACTGTCTCTGCTGGCTGCCTTCTCAAATTCTGATATTCTTTTAGGATGAAGAGAGCATTCTTTGGGGCTGCCCACCTATCTAGGAAAACTTGAGAAAACTGATGAAAGCTGAATATGCTTGCCACTAGAAGGCCTTTGAGCCAATTCTTGACATTTCCTTGCAATGACAGGGCAAACATTCTAATGCACACATCATCTTCTTCTATCACATACAATTCAATTAAATCCTCAAGGTTTTGAACATGCTCTTCAGCAGTGGACCCTTTATGTTCCCCATCAAAACGAGGCAGCTGGTTTATTAATTCTGAAGGGAGGGGTTTGAAGATAAGAGGTAAAACCAGAGGCTTATATCTTTCTATGACCTTTGTAGGAGTGGGTAGTGTAACAATGGGCTCATGGCTGCTTGGAGTTTCTTTAGGGGTGGGAGATACAACATGAGCTTCTTGTTCCACTAGGTTTTTCACAGGAGTATAGGTCTGCTCACGGTCTGAAGACTGAGGCTTGAGATCTCTCCCATACTCATCATGGGTCTCATCTTTGTGCACTCGATTTGGCCTAAAATAGGACAGTACATAGTGATATTACAAAAACAATAAACTCTTTGAACCAAATCCAACCAGTATGTTCTACCCTTCTATCAGGTCTGGCCATCTTTCGGGTTCTTCCTCCAGTGGAGTCTTCGAGGATTGTGGAGTGTGGAGTGTGGAGTCGCCAGGTGGATGAATTTGACTGTTTGGAGCAGGCTGTTGTCCACCATCAGCAATTGAATGCCAATCTAAAGGCAAAGTGGTCTCTTCCCCAGCGGAGTCGCCATTATGTTGGGGTTCCCATGTTTTGGCCAGATTGGCAAGACCAAAAGATGAGACAACATCAGAACCACTTTTGGGCCCTAGGATCTAGCCCTCCTGGACTCGGAGAGGGATCTCTCCAATAAACAAAGAGTGATATGTCTTTGAAAGCTCAAGATGAGATGTTAGGCTAGGTATGAAGCACAAAGGGGGTTTTAAAATGATTTGGTTGAAGGGTTGCTGGGTTGGTTAGGAGATCATAGGATGAGAAATTAATGGGAGGAAAGGAACAAAGCCGCAGGAATTTTCAGCTAAGAGGATAGGCTGAGAAAGTGCCATCCAGTGCGCTATGGAGTCATGAAAGGAAATTACATGCAACAACTAGCCAAGGCTTTCAAAGGGCAAGTCATCTACACTAACGGATCTTTTAGGCAAATGGTGGAATGGAACATTAAGGAGAGAAAGTGGAAGAAGGAGAAGCACCCAATTTTTGTCTATAGATCAGGTCAGAGATCATTTAACTCCAGACCTGCTTGGACATACTCAAAGGCAGCTCTCAAAGGTGGACAAAGGGGCAGCTTATAGATCAGACCAGAGGTCATTTAACTCCAGGTCTGCTTTAGCAACTCCAAGGGAAAACAGAGATAATATTGACGAAGAAACATCCAAGCAGAAAACCCACAAGTTCATACATCAGCCAGCAGGCAATAACATCCACTGCACTGGTTAAACCACATGAATTCGCTCTTAGATAACACATAAAGCAGAAAACATTAAAGGTAGGGAGAGCAGGAAACATAGGGCACCTAGCAAGGGTGAATCCTATGTTATACTTCTGTTGCCTACCATAAGAACATGAAACAATATGAAAATGTAATAAACAGAGTTAGGAAAAACATCACCAATAGTAATAGACCAGGATCCTGTGAAAATTGCTTTGATTAATTGATGCAAAACCAGTCATGTACACTGAGCTCAATGGCTAATACAGTCCAGACTTTCTCCTCCCAGCCTATTACATACAACTACTCTGCTACTCCCTCCCACGACTGTTCTAACAGTCAAGAATGAATCCCTCTAACAGCAACTGCCACAGCAAGGCAACAACAACCCGTACATTATGTTCTTGGGGATTCTTATAGAAGGAGAGACTAAAGCAGGAGTAGATACAAATTAAATGAGTCTCATTAAGACAAAATGGTGGAGGAGGCCGAGCCCATTCTCCTTAATGGCGTTGTGTTGTACTCCGTAGACTATTTTGGAGATCTCTGTCAGATCGAGATTGACCTCTGATATGTTCTTCAAGTCCTTATGGCGTATGGAGCTCTGTGCTGCCTTCTGGAATAAATGAACCGGTTGAAAGATATGCAGGGCCGCTCCATACCTCCATAACTGCTGCCTGACTATCTTAAATGAGCTTCAATCGGTGTAATTAATCATTTCAGGGCTCGAGGAGGCATGGAGATTTCTTGTAGGAAGGTGTACGTTTGGAGAAGAGTACCCTGCTGATATTAAACAAAGATAAGACTTTAACAATGTGCTTGGATCTTCGAACTGCGCCTTTTCCTTTGAATGCAGGATTATAATTGTTAATCTTCAATTAACCGGCTTGAATCCCTCAAATCCGTCTCTGCTGTTTCGTTTGGCCGCTGAACTGGCCTCCCTGTGCTAACTGAACAGTCAAATAAAACTATTACAAACTCGGGCAGTGGTTATGGAGAAATGCTTTGGAGGCCCGTGGTGGAAAGGCAGTGGCGACTGTGGAAACGACGAACACATGGAACAATGGCGGAGAATGCTTTTAGTGCTAAACACTAAGGTTTAACCATTGGCCGAGCTACAAAGGGGAAAGGTCAAACACATGAAATGCATTCGAAATGGCGGGACCCGGTCATGGCGGAGGGCGATTCATTAAACTTTAATGTAAAATGCAAAGGTTTAACTAACGGAGGAAATACAAAGGAAATGAACAAAATGCAATGAGGGGAGCCGTGGATGTGGGACCCGGGGGTCTGATCGCAAAATCGAAAATGGAGAAAGTGCGACGGCGGAAATCAGCACCAAACAGAAAACTGCGCTTTGCGCTCTGCGACGGAGCGGAAATGCGATGGGGAAAATGCGATCGACGGAAAGTGCGATGGCGGCAAGTGCGACGGGCGATCGCATCGCAAATATTTGCGACGCGATCAGATCGCATCACAAATATTTGCAATGGATCAATCGAATACATATAATGAAATTGCGATATGCAATAAGTGCGATCTGCGATGAGCGCCTTAAGAGGCAGCGCTCAGTTACGTGGGGACGGGGCTGGCGGAAAAGGGGCTAAGCCTTAGTATAAGGTCGGAAGTGGGTTTGGCCCATTCCAATGTGATTTAAAGGTTAGAAAGGGGAACGATAGAGGGATAAGGGTAAATTAGCCCAAAGCGGGGATATGGGTAGAATTCAAAGGGGATTTTGGGGGAATTTGAAGGGTAATGAAGGGAAATAGAAGGGGGGACAAGGGGGATAAAAATAGGAGCTAAGAGGGGGGTGAAATAAGAGGAGAAAGGGGCCTTTAGGCATTTCTTCACAAACAGAGGGGCTTTATAATGGGAATCAACAGAGGGGATTTTATCAAAGGACAAAGGCACAAAGAGGCTTCAAGGATGATGTGTTTTAAGGGGAAATGCATTCCTTGAAGACTCAGGAACATCTTAGCCCCCTATTTTGCTTGCCAAAAGTTTTATAGGGGGGCTAACAGAGAGTACAATTGAGTTGAAGATATTTGAGTCTCATGTTTTAGTCCTGGTTAGTATAACTATTATAATGGATTTATCATTTGGTTATTAACATTTTATTTAATTATGCCTTACCAGGTATACAGGTATTACTTTCCATTGATCGAATAATTTCATTGTGGTCATGATTTAAGCTGGAACCCACAATTTCATAATTGATTGGATTTAGGTATTAGTAGATAACAACCAAATAGAAGAGTGAACTAATAGTTATACCTTATACATAAGGTTGATGTGAGTTAAATTTAATAAATTTAATAGTTTAAGTGTTATTTTTGGAAAGTTTTCTGGTTTATTTTCAGATTTAATTTGTAATTTAATAGTTTCAAGTGTTATTTTTGGAAATTTTTTTGGTTTATTTTCAGATTTAATTTGTTTAGAATCAAGATTCATTGAAATCACAAGTTTTATAGATATATGTAGTCAAAAAATAGTTTAAACAACACTAACCTTAGTCAAAAAAACAGTTTAAACAACACAAACCATATTTAACCACAAATATTTTCCCTAAATTCTAACTAAAAATCTAAGGGAAATTCCAAAAATTAAAAATTTAAAAAAAACAAAAACAAAAGAAAAAAAACTAACCCTTAATAAATATTTGTTATAAATAGAATATATGATTGGAGTTCATAATTTCTTAGTCAAAAAACAGTTTAAACAACACAAACCATATTTGACCGCAAATATTTTCCCTAAATTCCAACCAAAAATCTAAGTGACATTCCAAAAAATCAAAAACAAAAACAAAAAAAACTAATCCTTAATAAGTATTTATCATATGTTGAATATATGATTGGAGTTCATAATTTAGCAGTTATGATCAAAATAACCAGAGTCAGAGGATAAATAAATATTTTTTATATGTCGAATATATGATTGGAGTTCATAATTTAGCAATTATGATCAAAATAACTAGATTCAGAGGATAAATAAAGGTCGATAATTAACAAAAATAATTTTTAGTCTCCCTCAAACCTGAATTTCATGGTTGCACTGCAGTGATGAAATGTAAGGGTTTTGTATCAATTATGGAGACTAAATAATGATACTGAATTAATTGACAGGGGAAAATTCTTTCGTTTACCATTAGACAATGGTAATAGCATAAATCTGAATCAGAAAAATGGATAACTAATATTGTTCCATTGGCCAAAGGATGTACCAAGCCTATCCATAAACGGTTTCATTCCAAAACTCGTATCTAGAATATGTTTCTCTGGCCTTAAAAATAGAATATGGTGTTTATTAAATGTCAAGTGGTTTTAGTTTTTTTAAGATTTATATCTACAATAAAAATAAAATAAATTTTATGAGAATACACCGCTCCTATCATTTGTAAAAGGCAGGCATTTCACTCATCGGACTAATTTTTTTCATGTAACATTTTCGGCTGAAAATTGATTCTCATTTCTATTGGATATGAAAATTGTGCTACTGAATGATTCTTCCATATGAAAATTATGCAGATTTTTGATATTTTTAATGGAAATTAGGGTTGAGGGAGATTAAATAATGTTGGAAGTAATGGAGAAAGCCATAATTTGAATGTTGTCATGATGAGGATAGGATTGAGATTCTAATATTAGATCTCAAATCCTAATATCTAGGGAGTGGTTGAAACCATCCCGTTAGTGTGAAAGCCTATTTAATTGAGGCTCATCTAACTCTATAGTCAGTGCTTGTTTGAGTGTGTGTACACTCTGCAGGTTCTCACCTGGAGAGCCATTTCATTTAAGTAATAGATTAACAGTTTTTAACATGGTATCAGAGCGCACAAGATCAAAGGCATGTGTGTTGTGACGCTAAGTCCTTGGAGGCTGAAGAGATTTGCGGAGAAGTGATTGAGCTTCATGTGAACGTTGCATGAGTTTTTTTGTCCAATCCAGAGTGGTGATCGCGTGGCAGCATGGCCGTAGTCGTTTGATTCAACTACCCCTGTTTAAAACACCAGATCAGATCAATTATGGCCATTTATTTTATATTTTTAGCCTCAGAACTGTTGGCCATGCTCTTGTAGAAGGTGCACAGATGAGAGAAACCTCCAAATATCTCTGATGCTAGACACATCCCATGTATGTAGAAAGCCTCTAGCATTTCCTCATTGGAACCGTGTCACCGTAGCGAAGGAGAAATCATAGGTGTTGTTGAAAACATTGTCTCAATCTATTTGTCACCTCAGATATTTGTTCTTTAAAATGCCAAAACGATGTTGCAGAAAATTTGAAGCTCTAGAAAAGCACAAAACCTAATTGGGTATGTGTTTCAGCTGAAGATATTGATCTCAAGGATTCAATGATAATTTCAACTATAAATTGTGTTTTTTTGTGGTCTGTATGGCTGACTGTTGTGGTGTAAAAAAGGAGCAGTGTTCATCAAATTAGAGCAAACCGTGGTGCGAGTAGCAAACTGTAGTGAGCATCCGACAAATACCTGCAAGCAGCGTCTAATAAATGGTTGAGGTTCCTGTCTCACTGAAGGAATTGGTGAGGTGAGATTGCAGATTTGTGAAGAAGAAAGAGTTGATCTACAACGAAGGCTGGAGACAAAGTGGACCGACCAATATCCATCTTGGCTATCAAGCTGCAAGCAGAATCCATGAATGCCTTGAACGTCGTGAGGCCAAAAGTGCCGGAGGTTGTTCGTTGAGTAAGGATTTGTTCCTTTCTTTGAATTTGCGTTTGAAGTTTCTTGTTGAAGAACTAGTGGACGTGTTGAAGGAGTGAAGGATTTCTCCACGCAGTCTGTCAAACATTGTGCCCATAGATTCGAATGGGCTTAATAGAAATCGCCTCACCTCAATTTCTCTCACCAGTTGGGTGATGGCCATTTGGCTATTTTTGTAGAATTATATGTTGAGGTCCAATTCTTCAGTTCGGTTGGTTGGAAAGCATTTATTAAAAACAATATTTATTTATTTGTTGTGTTTTATTCTTTCATAAATATGTGTGATATGAGAAATTTTTAGTTACATGCATCAGAATTGGATATCAATAATGTTTCCAGCTTGTTGAGAGGTTGTTTGTTGCTCGTCACAAGAGCCAAGGGCACTAAGATCTGCGTGCCATAGAAGCCATAGCCTATAAGGTTCTACTGTTGAAGAGTTGCCAAAGGGAGGTTTCCCACATGCATGGTAATGAGGTTGTTGGAGCTCGTTAGAGGACCGAGTGGAGTCGAAACCTGTAAATAAGATAAAACGAGAAAAGATATACTTTAACAACATGTCTATATTTTTAGATGTTTTTGATTCTGATGATATTCTCATGTTTAAATTTAGAGGCATTAGCATGAGTAGTATTTTTAAGTCTGAAAAAATTTCAGAAAAAAATGTGGTTTTGTTGATGACCACCAGAAACAAGAGGCACAATTGGTTGTGCAAGACCCTGATATTGAAGAGTCACGAGTTGATTTTCAGGAATGATGTAAAGAGGAAAAAAGTGTTGAAGATCAATTGGGCGAGCTACATGAGGTTGATTGCGAAGACGTGGAAAAAGAAGACAAAGATGGAGAGAATTTAGATTGTGATGATCTCGTGAATATTTCTGTGTGTGCAGACGTAAGCAACAACAACAAGGAAATAGCAACAAATTTTGAACAAGAATTGATGTTTCTTGAAGCATGGCTTGAAACACCATGTCTTTATGAAGCCAACACAGAAGTTGCATCCATAGATGTTGAAGACAACATTGTTGAAATTTACATGTGTGACACCAGAAATAGTGAGAGAAAAAATTCTCCTATCCAACCTACCATAATTTTGAGAAGGGCGAGAATAAGAATTCAAGCTTTCCATCACTGGGGAAGAAATGAGGTGAAGATATATCACTACCTCATGTCGAGGAAAGTGAAGATGAAGCCTCGACTCGGAATGAACAAATATGGACTCACAAGCAAAAAGACCAAAATGAAAACCTTTGTTACCAATTTTTTCATGTTTTTTTATTGTAAGCCTAGGTGAGACTGAGACCAACAGGCGTATGTTATTCTTCAGTACCCTTTCTCCATTAAGGGGGAGTGTTGGAAGTAATGGAGAAAGCTATAATTATATTGTTGTTATGATGAGGATAGGATTGAGATTCTAATCTTAGATCTCAAATCCTAATACCTAAGGAGTGGTTGAAACCATCTCGTTACTGTGAATGCCTATATAATTGAGGCTCATCTGACACTATAATCAGTGCTTGTTTGAGTGTCTGTACACTTTTTAGATTCTCACCTAGAGAGCCATTTCATTTGATTAATAGATTAATGGTTTTTAACAAATAATTAAACTGAATTAATAAATTTGAATTAGAAAAAAAATAGTTATGGTAGAAAAAATATTCAAATTCATTTATTTTCCATTAGTTGGTAATAATATAATATACGGTAATAATATAAATCTGAATCAAAAAAAAGATAGCTACTATTGTTGTATCATATTATTTGATATATTTTAATTTTCAATGATAACTAGTATTGTTGCATAAGTATTATTTGCATAAGTATTATTCGATAGATTTTAATTTTGTTTACTATTTCAAGACATAAAATTCAAAATTTGCAGAAGAATTCTTGAATAAGTATTATTTGATATGTTTTAATTTTGTATATTATTTTAAGACATAAAATTCAAAATTTTCATACAACTAACGGAAAGAGATGAGGAAATTTTGAATAGTTGTATTTTGTTTACGGATTTTCATTTCTTTGCTAGAATTTACTTGGATTTATGGACAGATTAAGTGATTGATTGATTGTATGGTGTGTATTGAAGCTAATTTAATTGGGTTTAATTATATTTTTTCTTTATATATTTTTTCTAGGTGTGTTTTTTATATATGCAATTGTAATAGAGTTGACATTTAAAAAATATTAAAATACATGATTACATTTAACTACATATTTACATTAAATTTACACATTGGTAAAATTTAACTATTTTTTTATTAATATTAATTATCTTTTATTAATATTTATTTATTTTAAAAATATAATTAAATTATAAAATTATAAAATTTTATTAAACTAAATATTATTTGTAAATATCACTTGAGACTATAATTTATTAACACTATATTTGATTGTGTCAAAGTAGCTTTTGAAAAAAGTGTTATGGTCCATTGTTTCATTATAGCCGATGGTTTTGTAATTTATATGTATTTAATTTATGTTTTTGGTTTTATTATTACCCATAGTTTCATTATAGTTTAATTTGATGTTTGTTTACATTTTAAAATGCTAACATACAATCTTACAGTATATGTGTACTATCTCCCTTATCTCCCTTATACTAGGTCATAGAGAACCACAATCATAATGAAAAGAGATATTGTAATTAATAATGCAAAATGAAAAATGCATAGAAATAATGAAGAAATTATTATTCACGTCATTAAATAATAAATAGTGTTTAAATTATATAGTGATAAGTATAAGGGATTACTTACAATTTTTTAGGATACTATAAAAAAAACTATGAATATTGTTTATTTAAAGAAACTAATAGTCATGTAAGTGTTATTTCTCTCTATTATGGGATCAAGGTTATTTTTTCAAGGTAGATTAGGGAGTTTTTGGTAAATAGAAATTTTTCTAATTTTTCTTAATATGATACTTGTTTATATGATATTCTTCTTAATTAATTAATTTAATTAAAAAGAAAAAAAGACATACTACTTTGGAGATAAGTCTCAACATTTCATTTGTATATTATACTATAAATATTATAGAATATTCTGTAGAAATAATTTCTACCATCCATCTAATCATTATTAATAATTGAATAAGAAATTTGTTCCAAAATAAATACACTTATCACAATAATTAACAATTCATATTGATAATTTAAAAAACCAAAAACAAACTCACTTTTACTCTTAGGGTCTATGTAAAAAAATTGGGTTTGGAATAAATTATTTTCTTCAAAATATTTTACTTACTATCTAACCCCAAAACATTCTCTCATCAATATCCAATCTATACCCTTTATAATCTACACCCTTAACTTAAAATCTTATTTATGTTCAATAAATATTCCATAGAAATTAAATTCCTGCCATCCACCTAATCATTATTAATAATTAAATTAAAAAAATATTCAAAAAAAATATACTTATCACAATAATTAACAATTAATATTAATAATTTAAAAAACCAGAAACAAACTCACTCTCACCCTCACCCTCGCCCTCGCCCTCGCCCTCCCGGTCTATATAAAAACTTTAGATTTAGTAGATTTAGAATGATTGATTTTCTTTCAAATAAATTTACTTACTCTATAACCCTCACTCTCACCCTCACCCTCACCCTCTATATTTGGAATGATTGATTTTCTTTCAAATAAATTTATTTACTTTATAACACCAAGACATTCCCTCGTAAATCTCCAATCTATATCCTTTAGAATCTACACCCTTAACTTAAAATATTATTTATATTCAATAAAAAATAAATTATCCCATATTCTAAAATTAAAATTAACAAAATTGACATTTTTAACATTAATATTGTTTTTAAAAGTATGAATTTCATTTTTATATTTAAATATTAAAAAATAAATAAACTTTACTATATATATTTATATATATAGATTTAAAATAGTTCTATTTAAAATTGATTATTTTCATTATTTAACTTTGAATTTCAACTATAATTTAATTTATCAAAACAATACATTTAAAACTATAAAAAAATACATTTAAAATTATCAAAACAATACATTTAAAATTATCACCATATTTTGACATTATATTAAAATAATAATTAATATAATTTAACAATCTAAATTTTTTTTCTTAAAATTTCAAAATAATATGACAAGAATTATGGTAGTCTTTATTATTATATATCATTAGCTTAGATTTATTTTAATTTTGGATCTACAAAAGTTATTTGAAATTATGGTGGATTTATGCTAGTTTAATTATTAATTATAATTATATTTCGTATTATTAATTATTAATTTTTATTTTATTAATTTATTTTGAGTGAGTCAAAATAGTAAACATTATAACATCTCTACCATATCGAGATCAAATGTTTACATAGAAGTTAAGTTTACTATAAATATCAAATATAAAAAAAAATTAATAAAAATTTGATCTAGCCCTGGGAATCAAATCAAATATTTACATAAAAGTTAAGTTTACTATGAATATCAAATATAAAGTTTTTTTAATAAAAAGTTGATCTAGTGCGGGGAATAACCTGTAACCTGTTTTATCTACTCCATCTATATCTATACATTGGTCTCTACTGGACCGCTTCCTTTGACAGAAAAGACGAGTGGTAACAAATATTAAGGTGGACTAGCAAACGTCAAACTCCTTGCATCAATACTGCATTTGTATTGGTAATGTCGATGTAAAAGGAATAAATGTTCGTATGACAGAAATATTATTTTGTGGTCAATCAAGCCGAGACCCTGTTATTTCGTTATCTCTCTGAAAGCAATTGGCAACAATATGACGGAAATATTAATTAGAGAGAATAAAAATTAACGACAATATTAATTGTGAATGAAAGGTGCCTACGTAGATAAACTTTATTTTGCTAAATATTTAAAGTTAATGGATATAAAAGTTTTAACACTCTCGCAAGTAAGAAATATAATTTGCTAAATATTTAAAGTTAATGGATGACTATAAAAGTTTTAACACTCTCGCAAGTAAGAAATATAATTTGGAAACCAGGCCCACAACAATTCAAGTTTTAGAATTAAAAGTTATTTAAGTAAGTAAATATAATGATAATGATTATTTTTTAATTAAATTTTAAATATACATCATATAAATAATTACAAATTTGTATTTATAAAACATGTAATACCCGATGCTATGACTATTTGTTAATAGTTAATTTTTTTTTTAATCCTATTGCGGTTGTGAATCAAGAATAGTAAATAAAAATAAATGAAATCTTGAATTCTTGGATAGTGAGAATCAATTATGAATCTTTTCTCTTTTTCTAGAGAGGTACCAAAAATCCTAGATCTTGGTGGAAAAAGGGTCCAAGGATGGCTACAAGCTAAAGGATGTGGAGAAAAGGAAAACTTCACTTGTCACAAAATGCGGGTGACAAAATCATATTGTCACTGAATTGAAGTATTTGTGAGTTGAACTTAGAGTTTGTGGAATCCTCAAACTGATTCATGAGTGTACATTACTTGACTGGACTGGAGTGGTCTTAAGGTTGAGGTACAAGTTACCTTAAAAGTAGATTAAAAAGTTCCAAAATTGTCAAGTGTGGAAAAGGCTCGAGGGAGAGACCAGACGTAATTTCCAGTCTCAAGGCTAGGTGGTGAGGTTTTCCTGTTGATAATTTTTGCAACTTAATCAAGATGAGTATCCAAAAATAACTATGTTTTTCTCTGTACTAGAAGAATGAGAGTTCTCTGTGTTTTTCTTGTCTTTGTTTCCTTGGAGTGGTCGTGGAACACATGATTATCTGAAAATGACACTCCCACTTTGGTTGTCACAATAGATCACGGTGTTATCCAAAATGTGCACAAATATTTCACTAAAGAGCTTCCTCAACCAAACAGCTTCACAATAGGCCATACTAGCAACAATGTATTCAACCTCGGCGGTGCCTAGAGAAATCAATTTATGCATCCTTCTTATCCAAGAAATTTAAGCAGGCCCCAATGAGAAGAAACATCCTCTTATACTCTTTCTATCCACTACACTGACAACCCGGTCAACATCAAAATATACATTGTATCTCAGTCCATAGTTGATAGTGCCATGAAGATATCTTAGAAGATTATTTGCAGCAGCCCAAAGTATGTGATGAGGCTCAGTATCAGCTCAAACAGATTAGTGAATAATCATACTACCTTATGCAAAACTTAGAGCACCACTCCTTTTTTTCCCTTATCCATCCTTTCTCCCTCTCACACAAAGACGTAACAACTACAAGCACTTTACTCTGGTCATGAAGATGTATTTTTCCAACTATATATATATATATATATATATTTAACAACATTAGATTTTTAGGTCCTTATATTAATCCACTTTTGATGTTTCCTCAATAATAATATATTTCGTGATTTCATTGAGGATTTCTTGCTCTAAATGGAGAGTTTCTTTAGACAACATCAAAATTTCTTCATGGCATAGTCACATCAAATCATACAATACTGTCATATATTAGGTTTCCATGTGATTAATCCGAAAGACATTTATATAAATCAATCAATAAATGAGATGGTTAGTAGATACTAAGTATCACATTATTACAATTACAGTAATCATAATGTCAAATCAACGTATGAAAAAGTCATATATATCATATTTGTCAACAATAAAATTTACCCATATATCAATGTGATTGATATACATAGGAATATAGATTAAGACTAACGGTGAAATACTTATCATTCCTCATGCCCTAACTTACCATATACGTACCTTGTAATAATCGGATACCTTATAGTACACACATTGTAATAGATTAACATTAGGATCCTATTCTAGATTCTTATTTCTTATACCACCTTCTTCTTTGTATTCTAACTAGCATTTGGATGATCTTAAGAAGGATCAATAATCACATCTTCATCAGGAAGTTAGAAATACTCAAATATTCATGCAAGAAGGATAAACATAATAAAAATAAATCTAAGAAAAAGCAGTTTCATAACATAAATCTAGAAGGTACTTATCTTTAATGAGGATTAAAGGAAGTGATCAACTCCCTCTTGATTCTATCTTCAAAAGAAACTATAGTTCATCATCTCTAAAAATTCCATCAACCATATATCTATCATCAAGAGAGAATATTTCTCAACTTCATCAATCAAATTTATCAACAACCAAGCTCAAACATATCATCTTCAGTCCATCTAAGGTTTCCACTGATTGTTTCTAAACCTCAAGCATGCCCTTCCTTTCAAACAAACTTCAGGGATTTTATCTTGACCTCTGATATTCCTAACATCTCTCTATGCCTAGGGTTTCCTTAAAACTTATGACTTTCTTTTAGGTCGTCGGTATCTTCACTTATATATAACATATATGTCTTTATAGGGGTGATATCCATGGATTTTCTTCAACATGGCTCTGATACCATGTTAATTCTCTTAGGAGATGAATTGTTCTTTGCTATTGGAAGTTTTTCATTACACCTTTTAAACATAGAATTCACCCCATACATTTATGATATCATAATACCAATTGTATATAAATAACAATGACATCAATACTATAGCGGAAACATAAAGGAAGAAAATCATGCACACATAAAGTCACTAGGATTGAATGGAGACCAGGGGGAAACCCCATAAGGGGGAAAATCTTGAATTATTCTTCTTATCTTATTAGAATTCAGCAATAGTTAAGCTGAGGTACAAAGTACAATGAGATACATCAACAGATCTCCTATGGCCAATTCGAGTCAGTTCACAACTACGTTTTTGAACCGACATTAGATATTTCAAAAGACTTCTATTGTACCACAAAAATAAAATTACCATCAAGCATTATCAAATTTGTTCAGCTATATCAATTAGATCATACTACCAAGGAGATGGGTCATCCATCATTCTATTATATCTAGTGTCATATCATACCTTGATTTCCATACCATACATATCCTATTTACCATACCTGTCTGCCATGAACACTACTACATACACATAGAACCACCAAAGGTTATAGCTACACACACACACACACATATATTTCTCATAGCCCATGATTTCATATATATAATGTTATACATATTTATTAGAACATTTACATACATAACTATATGATGCTTGATACATATATAGTGCTTTTGTATACTACAACTACAGAGAATATGTGCCATAGAATCATACATACGGTGTGCCACTAAAATGATGATACAAACCACTAGAATATGAATCTAAGCCATTGAAAATATGCTGCAAGGTTTGTAGCATAAGTGTAAATTCCTTCTCGTAGCATAAATAAAAGGGGTCATGTAATCATGTTTGTAATGCAACCTATATCCTGACTTCAATCCTATTTTGCATAGGTTCCTGAACCTGGGGATGGGGTTCTCGAACCCAAGTCCCATATTCAGGTACAAGTGCTTCTGAGAAGAACCCAAAAGAACCGGGTTCTTCTGTGAAGAATCGGGTTCTTCTGTGAAGAATCAGGTTCTCCAAAAATAAACAATTGGGTTCTTCTGCCTTAATGGGTACGGAGAATCCCGAGGATGGGTACTTAGAACCCGAAAATTGGGTTCTTTGGGTTCTCAATGACTGATTTTGACTAAATTTCTTTTATTTAAATTTAAAAATTAAAATTAAATTTTAATAAATATTAAGTTTTAACAAAATTATAAATTAAAAAAAAAAAAAAATTATTGAAATCAAAATGTAAATTGTAAATACTAAGTATAAACCTAAACTAATTTCTCACTTCACTTCATTTCATTGAGTTCATTCGTTCGACCTAGGGAATAGTTTATTGAGGTATTTGTTTGACCAATATTCAAGCAGGGACGAGAGGTCGAGGCATCCATTCGACGGAGAGACAGAGGGATTCAAGCAGGGATGAGAGACAGAGGTATTAAGGCGGCAGAGGCATTCATTCACGCAGGGATAGAGGACGTAATATACAAGGATAGAGGTATTCATTCACGCAATACAAGCAGAGGGAGGTAATAGAGGATGAGAGGGAGGTATATACGCAGAGGAGGAGAGGGAGCAAACATAGGCATCATAGGGAGGTATTCACACTTTCTGTGAACTTTTATAACTTATATTCATTAGAAAAACATCTTCTCTTAAGAAATGAAATCAACATATAAACTGCACACTTGGATGGTAGATGTTTATAGTTTAAAAAATGTGAAAATTTGATATTTACTGTCATGAATGAGGAAGTGTGAGATATCTCCAAAATGGGCATGGAGAGTCGGAATTGGATATTTAAATTAAAGTAAAATTCCACACCATTTGAAGCCTATTTATTATTACCTTGATAAAAATTAAAATAAATATGATAAATCATAAAATCCTATGAACAATGAACCAACTAAGGCTTGCCTCAATTCTTTCAGAAAATTCAGAAATTGACCCTTTTATAGGATCCATAAAACTTGACCCAGGCCCAACAATGAGGATCATAAACAACATCAAACTTTTTTATAACTACTAACTAGTACTTGTATTACCGTTACAAAGAGGAATTAAAACTTTAAATCATAAATATTTTAGTTTTCTTGTTTAAAGTTGAAAAATATACAATTTCATATATATATATATATATATATGTATATGTATATGTATATGTATATGTATATATATATATATATATATATATATATATATATATATATATATATATGTATATATATATGTATATGTATATGTATATGTATATGTATATGTATATATGTATGTATACATATATATGTATATATATGTATATATATGTATATATGTATATATATATGTATGTATGTATATATGTATGTATATATATATATATATATATATATATATATATATATATATATATATATATATATGTATGTGTATATATGTATATATGTATATATGTGTGTGTGTGTGTGTGTGTGTGTGTGTGTATTATAAATTATAATATACCCCTAACAAACCCATGCACCTATTTCAAAAAATGGTGTACTTGTCCCTGTTCCCGTCCCCGAACCATGTGTCTTGGCAACATAGTTGTAATCCCAAAACAATGACATTTGTGAAACCGGTAGTGATCGAATTCTAATGCGAGAGTATGTATTTCATCAGATTGTATAATATGAAGTGTAAAATTGGTTTAATGAACCATACAGACCTCAAATTGGGTCTCTGAATTGTAATATGTTCAAGCCTCAAGCTAAATCGATGAATTGCAATATTTCAACGAAATGTGTAGAAATTATACAAAATACATGTATGTCCTAGATTCTCTTGATCTAAAAATGTGTTACTGTTAAATATAGAATCGCTTCTACAAATATTTGTGGAATTTAAAACACAATTGCCAATTATAATATCATGAAGAAAGATCAATGACACACAACATAGATAATTATACCGGGGAAAGCTTATAGCTAAAAAACCCACTATCTTCTACTATGTATTATATCATGGATCACGAAACAATTACATACAAAGCTCCAATCCAAGAGGTCTCAGTACATGAGCTAATTGACAACCTTTCTCCACTGTGCAATCCCTGCTAATAGAAATCCTTGAATGAATGCAATATTGCCTGCCTTGAATGCGCAATCCTCATGGGCACATCCAATGTGTGTGTGGTTGCATGTGTGCAACCGGATAATGTCACAACTGATAGTTTAATTCCCTTTCACCTAGAACTCAACTAGGTCTCCACTGGATCTGACATGCATGCAGTTAATAATAGTAAATCTTCAGTTGCATGTGAGACCACTGATTGTGAATTAACTAATAATTAATTCACTTGATCTCTCACTAGTGTATCTTCAGTTACAAATATCACAACTGAGTTTAACTCACTTAACTGAGTTAAACTGCTTTACAATTTTCACAACTGCACTTCCAACTCTGTTACAACTTCGAATCACACAGTTACAACTAATTCAACCTGCATGTCCCACCAACCAACCACTTAAATCAAAATTCCTTTAGCTAACTGATTTTCCACTTCAGTTAACTATTTCCAAGTTCTCATTAAGAATAGATTATAGTTTATTGTCCAACTAATATTAAGGGATAATAATAGTAGAAATGCATCTATAAATTGACATGCATTCTATAAATAGATTATGCACATACATCTATAAATATACATGCATTCTATAAATAGATTATGCACATACATCTATAAATAGACATACACCTAAAAATAGCCCGAGTCTCCATCCTAGTGTAGGTGGTTAATTTTCAGTAGGATCTTCTTGTTGAATCTCAACACTCCCTCTCAATACAAAAGGGATTATCCTTCACCTCGATTCTGTCTCTATGGTATTCAAATTTTCTCCTAGTGATCGCCTTTGTCATAATATCTGCATGTTGATCTTCCGTGGCAATGTAATAAAGCAACATCATTCTCCTCTACACACAATCTCTGAGATGATGATACCGGATATCTATATGCGTAGATATATCATGAAACACAAGATTAATCAAGATTTTATGCAACTCTTATGTTAGGTCCCTATATTACTAGTATAGTCCCTTATTTTTATTAGTGTAACCCCCTTATTGTTATTATTGTACCCTTGTAACCCCCATTTTGTTATTATTGTGCCCTTAAATTATTATTGTTAGGTCGGCTAGGATTACATTTTGACCCACTAGGATTACATTATGGCCACATGGACTCCTATATATAGAAAGGAGGTTTTGTAAATTGTATCATCCAAGAAATTTTCATTTATGTAATGTATTAGAGGTTTCCCCCTCAAAGTGGCTTATTTCTAAGGTGTTGATATCTCTTTTCTTCTATTTTGGAGTTGGTTACACAACATTTGGTATCAGAGCTTTGGATTCTAGGGTTTCGCTGCTCCAAACAGGTCATCATGGAATTTTCACTATAACTTGTTTGCTACGAAGTTTCAGAAGCTGAAATTTTTAGGGTGCGAAGCCGAACTCCTAAGGAAGATCGTCTAAAAATTTCAGAGCTTGGTTCGCAATATTTTCGGAGATATGATCTATGGAAGTTAGGTCTTTTTTCAGGCTCCTAAACAGTTCATCGTGGAATTTGCGCTATAACGTTTTTTCTATGAAGGTTCAGAATCTGAAATGTTTAGGGTGCGAAGTTGAAATCCTGAGGAAACTCTTCGCAAAATTTTAGAGCTTGGTTCGCAATATTTTTGGAGATATGATCTGTGGAAGGTAGTGCTTTTTCAGGCTCCCGAATTTCATCTCAAAGAGGTGATCGTGGGAAAATTTCAATAACTCTCTCTTTGAGCATCAGATTGGAGTGCCATAAAAAGTGGTCGCAATCACACGGACTGTAGTTTCTTGGCTATCAATTTCATAGGCGAAGGATGAAACAGTGACACGTGGAAAGTCATACAAGTTCACTCTACTGAACTAGTCCATAATTAGGTCATTGTGGGAGATTGGACATAAATTTGTCTTGGAGAATCCAAATCAGGTCAAACCTGTGGCATTCAAAAGAGAATTCATAGGGATACTTCAGTGCTGAATTTTAGATGTTGAAGAGCCACAATCACAGAGATAATCCAACTTCAATATCGAGCTCCTCAAAAGCAAGAAAAATCCTTCAGAAGTCTCTACTATGACTCATGAAGATGAATAATTGCAACATGATCTATCAAAATTACAAGAGAAAGTGCACCAAATTTCACTCTCGCAAAGAGCAAAAAAAAATGAAATGGAAGTTTTGAAGAAAGGTGTGGAAGCAAAGATGGATGGTGTGAAGAATAATATGGATGGTTTGAAGAAAGGCATGGAATCTAAGATAGATGTCATGGAAGCTGGCATGGAATCTAAGATGGATGACATGGAAGCTAAAATGGAAAACATGAAGAATGATATAAAAGCAGACATAGAAGGTTTGACAAAGTTGATACAAGAAATGTTTCCTAATGGTGAAAAGATAGTAGAGGAAACTCATGATGAGAACAAAATAAATGTTAATCGTGATTTCATAAACTCTAATGTTGGTGGGAAGAACCACCATATTCCAAAAATGGATATGAGGAAGTTTGATGGAAAGGATCCTGTAACATGGATACTACAGATGGAGCAATAATTTGATCTCCATAATGTGCA
The DNA here is from genome assembly GCA_034641835.2 of Pinus albicaulis. Taxonomy (NCBI): domain Eukaryota; kingdom Viridiplantae; phylum Streptophyta; class Pinopsida; order Pinales; family Pinaceae; genus Pinus; species Pinus albicaulis. The sequence goes on from CM076581.1 coordinate 1,572,771,048, forward strand.
AAACACACAAAAGGTACGCATTGCAACTTTACATTTAGAACAAAATACATTTGTATGGTATCGATGGCTTTGCTCCCATAAAAAGATTGTCACTTGGTCAATTTTTACGGAGGAAATGATAGCACATTATGAGGATACAAAGAGCAACACCTTCTTTAGCCAATTGATAAATCTCAAACAAAAGGGTTTAGTGGGGCAGCACGTTGAGGACTTCCAAAAATTGAATATAAGGGTAACTGATATTCCAGAGGAACACAGGATTGATCTCTTCATAGGCACTTTAAAGGATAAAATCCAACATGAAGTTCGCGTTCTGGAACCCGATTCATTGGAGAAGGCATTCAGGTTGGCAAGAAAAGTTGAATGTAAAGTTATGGCGACAAGGAAGCCTACCACTCAATTCTATAAAGAAGGAAGTGTTGCTAAACCTAGATTTCCACAACCTACAAGGTTGACACCACAACAATTGGAAGAAAAAAGAGCAAAAGGGCTTTGCTACAGTTGTGATAGCAAATACACTAAAGGTCATAAGTGTGCTGAGAAGAAATTATTTTACATAGATTGTGAAGAGGAAGAAGAAAATGAACAAGAAGAGGATATACACCAGGAACCAGCCCCAGAAGAGGAAGAAATGAATCCAACAATATCGTGTAATGCACTGGCAGGAATTACCACTCCTCAAACTCTCAAGATAAAAGGACAAATCAAGAAGAGAAAGGTAATAGTGTTGATTGATTCAGGTAGCACCCATAATTTTATTCATTGTAAGGTAGCCAAGGAATTAAATTGTTTCCTATACCAGCACCAGAATGTCAAGTGATGGTTGCAAATGGAGGAACTATAAATTGCTCTGGAAAATGCCATAATATCAAGCTAACCATGGGGGAATATGTATTGACTAGTCCAATGCTTTCCATTCCTATGGGAGGTGTTGATGTTGTACTAGGAGTACAATGGTTACAATCTTTGGGAACGGTAGCTTTTAATTTTCAAGAAATTTTCAAGAAATTTTTTTCAGAAGGAAAGGAAGTCGAATTACGGGGTATTGCAGGGAAGTCAGGAAAGATAATAAGCTCTAATGTCATGAAAAAGCTTCTAAAGAAAGAACAACGAGGTGTAATTGCACAATTATGCTCACTAGAAGTTCCAACATCAAAATCATCTATTTCTGCAGATCTCCAACAAGTCTTGGACAATCATTCCAAGTTGTTTGAAACTCCCAAAGGACTCCCACCTATTCGTGATCATGATCATGCTATTCATTTGATTCCAAGAAGTGTTCCTCCAAACATCAGGCCTTATAGATATCCTTATGTCCAAAAGAGCGAAATTGAACGTATGATTGCAGAAATGTTAGAAGCGGGTATAATTCAACCTAGTCAAAGTTCTTTCTCTGCTCTTGTAGTATTGGTACACAATAAGGATGGATCATGGTGAATGTGTCCGGATTATAGGGAGCTCAATAAGCTCACCATTAAATATAAATTTCCCATTCCTGTGATTGATGAATTATTGGATGAATTACATGGAGCAATTTATTTTACCAAGTTGGATCTTCGTTCAGGATATCATCAAATTAGAATGAAGACTGAAGATATTCCAAAAACAACATTTCGAACTCATGAGGGTCATTATGAATTTTTGGTCATGCCTTTTGGCCTTACCAATGCACCTTCTACATTTCAAGGGTTGATGAATTCAATTTTCAAACCCTTCCTTGGAAAATTTGTGCTGGTATTTTTTGATGATATACTAATCTATAGTAGGTCTTGGAAGGATCATGTTGAACATGTTGATAGGGTGCTTAAACTATTGCAGGAGAAACAATTATATGAAAAAATATCCAAATGTTTCTTTGGAGTATAAGAGGTGGAATATCTGGGTCATATTGTATCTCACGAGGGTGTTAAAGTAGACCCTAACAAAATTAAAGCCATTAAGGAATGGAAAGTCCCCACAACCATAAAGCAGTTGCGAGGATTTCTCGGGTTAACAGGGTATTATCGCAAGTTTGTTAATAATTATGGGAGAATAGCGACACCTCTAACAACATTATTGAAGAAAGACACATTTTCATTGACTCCTGAAGCAACTAAGGCCTTTGAACATCTTAAAGAGGCAATGTGCTTAGAACTGGTCTTAGCTATGCCAAACTTCACAAAAACCTTTATTGTGGAATGTGATGCTTCAAGAAATGGAATTGGTGTTGTTTTAATGAAGGAAGGAAGACCCATTTCTTTTGAAAGTCGTCCAATCAAAGGAAAGTATTTACAGAAACCCATTTATGAGAAGGAAATGTTAGCAATACTGCATGCACTAAAGAAATGGAGAACTTACCTAATGGGAAGACACTTCAAGGTAAAAACTGATCATGATAGTCTTAAACACTTTTTGGAACAAAGACTATCTTCAGAAGAGCGACAAAAATGGGTCACAAAGATGTTGGGTTATGACTTTGAAATAATCTACAAAAAAGGAAAGCTTAATGTTGTTGCAGATGCACTCTCAAGAAAGAATGAAGAGGTGGAAGCATTGCTTTGTGCCATTTATATTATCCAACTAGATTGGATAACCGAAGCAAGAGATGAATGGAAGAAGGACAAAGATGTATGGACACTCATTCAAAAGTTGCAGCAAGATCCTAGTACATCTGATACATTTATTTGGAAAAATTATTCCTTATGGTACAAAGATCGCTTATATCTTTGTAATAATTCCCAACTAAAACAAAATATTCTTTTGGAATTGCACACTTCTCCTTTATGAGGACACTCAGGATTTTTAAAAACTTACCACAGGGTGAAGAAAGAATTTTTTTGGGATGGCCTTAAATCTGATATTCAAAAGTTTGTGGCGGAATGTTTGGTTTGCCAGCAGAATAAAGTGGAGACAATTAAGACCCCGGGACTTCTACAACCTTTATCCATTCCAAGTCAACGTTGGGAGGAGATTTCAATTGATTTTATCATAGGTTTACCGAAGTTCGAAGGCAAGAATGTCATCATGGTGGTAGTTGATAGACTTACCAAGTATGCACACTTTTGTGCATTATCTCATCCATTTAAAGCAAGTACAGTTGCTACTACATTTTTGGATAGAATTCAAAAGCTACATGGAAGCCCAAGGGTTATTGTGAGCGACGGAGATCCCATTTTTACTGGAAATTTTTGGACGGAGTTATTTTCTTGTTTGGGTACTCAATTAGCTCATAGCTCATCTTATCATCCTCAATCGAATGGTCAAACTGAGATAGTAAATAAATGTTTGGAAGGATATCTTCGTTGTTTTGTATCTGATAAACAAACACAATGGGTCAAGTGGTTACCTCTTGCTGAATAGTGGTATAACACTTCCTTCCATACTGCAGCAAAAATGACCCCATTTATGGCACTTTATGGATATCATCCACCATCCATCACATCATATTTAAGGGAAAATTCGAAGGTTCAAGCGGTGGAAGATCACATCGAGCATCAGCAAGAAGTTCTCCAACTCTTAAAGGATAACCTGAATTTGGCACAAAATCGAATGAAACAACAGGCAGATCAACATCGCAGCGAGAGAAGTTTTGATGTAGGAGATTGGGTATTTTTACGGCTACAACCATACAATCAAATGTCCCTCAAGCAAGCTAAGAAGGATAATAAATTATCGCCAAAGTACTATGGTCCTTACAAGGTGTTGCAAAAGATTGGTACTATGGCATACAAATTGGAGCTTCCTGATTCTTCGAGAGTGCATCTAGTTTTCCATGTTTCATGCTTAAAGAAGGTTATAGGATCCATATGAGAACCAAACAAACCAACCAAGATCTTTCTCATCTAGATAGACTCACATGCAGCTTGAATTGCTACCATGTATTCTGCTTCCGCTGAACTGAGTGCCATAGATCTCTGCTTCCTGATGTACCAAGAAACAATTGTAGATCTGATATTAAAGATCCCCCCCGTTGTGTTCTTTATGTCTATTGGACTTCCAGCCCAATATGCATCTGTGAAGCCATGAAAATTCACTCCATTCATTTGTCTGTACTATAAACCATACTCTGATGTTCCCCTCAGGTATCTCAAGACATGCTTACCCGCCTTCCAAAAGAGCTTGGTAGGCTTAACCATAGTTTGACTCAGTTGTTTAACCGCATAGAAAATGTTTGGTCTCATTTTCACTAGATACATTAGCGAACCTACTAATTTTCGATAGACAGTAGCATCTACTACCTTTCTAGAAGTAGCATCCTTTTTCCTCCAGTTTCCTAGAAGAGGAGTATCCATGGGTTTGCAGCCCTCCATGTGAAACTTACCCAGTATCTTCCTTGCATACTTTTCTTGAGACACAAAAATTTCACCATCTTGTTGCCATATTTCCAATCCAAGGAAATAATGAATGAGGCCCATATCCTTCATTTCGAACTCCCTTGCAAGATCCTCCTTGCATGAGTGTATCAGCTACTCATCACCAGTCAATATTAAATCATAAACATAAAGAACAATGATTAAAAGCTTAAACTCCACCACAATTTGGTATAGGTTTGCATCTGCTTCACTTTTGGTGAAGCCCAGTCCGGTGAAATAGTTGTATATCCGAGTGTACCAAGCACGGGGTGCTTGCTTCAGCCCATACAATTCTCTTTTGAGTTAGCACACATGTGACTCAATGTTGAAGGTCTTGAAACCTTCAGGCTGATCTATGTACACCTCTTCCTCAATTATCCCATTGATAAATGTAGTTTTCACATCCATCTGATGAATGCGCCAGCCCATCTGCGCTGAGAGAGAAAGGATGGATCTTATGGAAGAATACCTTGTGATAGGTGCAAAGGTCTCTTCATAACCTATCCCCTCAATCTGTGAGAAGCCTCGGGCCACAAATCTGGCCATGTATTTCTCCACACTCCCATCAGCAGCTTTCTTTACCTTGTAGATCCATCTCGAACCTAACACTGATTTATCAACCGGCCTTGGAACAATTTCCCAAGCACTATTTTTGTCGATGGAGTCATAATCCTCTAGCATTTCATCTACCCATGTGGGATCCTACACTAATTCCTGAAAGGAATATGGTTCATTCACAATACATTTTCTCATGAGAGCCATGAATCCAGTAAATTGGTCAGGAGACTATCTTTGTCTGTGATGTGAAGTAGGGACTCCTACATTCTGTGTAGCATCAAGTCTCAACCTATCATCTCTTGTGGTACACCTTCTGCCATTTCTGATGGATGGCTCTGCGTGAGTGGAATCCTTCACTCCATGAACCTCCTCATGTGTTTGATCCACATCTTGAGACTCATCTTTGGGAACCAACAGTTCCTCCTCTGCATGCAATTCCAACTCCCTCTCAAGCGATAACCGCATGGCTTTCCCCTCATCGAATTTTATATACTGTCGCACAGCAGTCATTCTGTTGTTTTGAAAATACACACGATAATTATGGGGTGTTTCTATGTACCTCACAAAAATCCCAACTTCAGCAGTCAGCTCCACCTTCTTCCTAGCGTCCTTAGTCACATGCACATAAACAGATGAGCCAAAAATCTTATAGTGTGAAACATCCGGTTTCTTACCAGTGAAAGCTTCTTTAGGTGTATTGATTCCAAGTACTCTATGAGGACAACGGTTTTGTACATAAACTGTCGTGTTGCATGCTTCCACCCACAAATGCATTGGTAGGCCCTGATCATGCAACATCGCTCATGCTACACCCATGATCGTTCTATTCTTCTTCTCCATGACCTCGTTTTTCTATGGGTTATGAGGCACTATGAGTTCTCTTCGAATTCCTTCTTTGCTGTAGAAGTTCTTGAATTCATTGGAGATTTATTCTCCACCATTATCGCTCCTAAGAGCCTTCACTTGCTTCCCCGACTCTTTCTCCACCAATACCTTAAAATCACATAACTTAGAGAATGTTTGTTATTTCTTTTACATGAAGAATATCCAGCATTTACTAGAAAAGTCATCAACAAATATTACATAGTACTTTTTTTTTGCTGTTGAAGAAACCAAGAATGGTCCACACACGTCTGTGTGAACTCTCTCAAGGATCCCCGAAGCACAGTTCTCCTTCTCATGAAAGGTGGAATTTACATACTTCCCCATGGTGCAACCCTTGCACTGATCTAACTGAGCAATTTTTCCCATTGGAAGTCTGGTAGATATTTGTTGCATGACTTCAAGGATCCATGATGAAGATGGCCCAATCTCATGTGCCATAATTCACCCTCATCCCAGCTCACCACATTTTCTGCCTTGCCCATCATGGCAACACATCCATCTACCTCCAGCTTGTAGATATTATTAACTTGAATCCCTATCCTCTTGGCTTGACCCATTGTTTTATGTCGCAGGAAATATTTTCCGTCACTAAAATCAACATCATAGCCTTTGTCCTCCAACATTGCGACTGAGACCAAATTTTTCTTCAGACCTGGAACATGCATAACATATTTTAATTGAAATGGTTTACCTAAATCCATTTGAAAGGTAATGGTACCAATCCAGGTAGCATGGTACCAATCGTTGTCACCCATCTCTATATGCATCTAGAGATCTTTCTCCTCCAAGTCACTGAAAAGTTCCTTATCTCCTGCCATGTGAAAGAAAGTGCCATTATCCAAATACCACACCGATCCAAATGAACTTGAAACCATGCATGCAATCAAGGATAATTCAAGCTCAAATTTCAAGGCAAGGGCCTCACCAGCTGCAGCTCTAGCAGCCTTCTTGTTCTTCTTCTTTTGTGGATAGTTAGTAGCAACATGCCCATGTTCATGACAGTGAAAACACTTCACCTTGGACATATCCAATTTCTTGACTTTAGACTCGGATTTAGAATGGAATTTCTTCCCCTTACCCTTCTTCACCTTGGAAGCAAAAGCACAATCCTCTTCATCATCATGCTTTGATGAAGAGCCATATCTAGTGTTCCACCTGAACTCCTCCTGCACTAGATCCGATCATAGTCGTTCCCAATCTGACAATTTTTCCCATCCGTTGAAAAAGTCTTCATAACTGTGCCAACTCTTAGGAAGTCCTAAGAGAGGCAATCTCACCAAATCATCATCAATAAAAATTATTCCCACACTCCCCAGTTCATCCCAACATTGGAAAAACTTCGTGAGATACTTTGGAATGGTGTCGCCCTTTTCCATCTTGATATTTCTGAGTTTATCTTTGAGTATCAATTTCCTATGCTCATTGTTGCTTTGGAATAGATCCGTCAAAGCATTCCACATAGAATATGGTGTAGCTTTCCAATGGAGGCTTGAGATAATGTGGTATCGTACTCCCTCCAACAGGATCCTCCTCACCTTTTCCACTTTCTTTTTCCATGCATCAATATTGGCAGCATCTGACGAATCAGGCTTAGGAACATCATTTTTAATGAATTCCTTCAAGCCATTTTATTTGAATATTGCCTCCATCCTATCCTTCCAATAAAGGTAGTTCAAGCTGCCCTTGAGTGCATACTCTAACCTCAAGCCATTGAAAGCCATTTTGATCTTGAATAAGCTGTAGCACTAATAAAGTCTTTCTGCAAATTCGAATTCTTTCCACCAACAAAATTAGCTCCTGCTTCACTACTGCAATTTCATGTGCTTTGATACCATGTAGAAATTATACAAAATACATGTATGTCTTGGATTCTCCTGATCTAACAATGTGTTACTTTCAAATACATAATTGCTTCTACAAATCTTTGCATAATTTAAAACACAATCGCCAATTACAATATCATGAAGAAAGATCAATTACACTCAACATAGAAAATTTTACCGGGGAAAGCTTATAGCTCCAAACCCTACTATCTTCTATTGTATATTATATCATGGATCATGAAACAATTACCTACAAAGCTCCAATCCAAGAGATCTCAGTACATGAGCTAGTTGTCTCACACTGTCATATGAAAATTGACAAGTTTCTTAGCCAATTTACTATCTCCAAACAGCCTGCCTCCACTGCGCAATCCCTACTGATAGAAATCCCTGAATGAATGTAATATTGTCTGCCTTGACTGCGCAATCCTCATGGGCACATCCAATGTGTGTGTTGTTGCATGTGTGCAACCGAATAATGTCACAATTGATAGTTTACTTTTTTGGGTCCCTATATTACTAGTTTAGTCCCTTATTGTTATTAGTGTAGCCCCCTTATTGTTATTGTTGTACCCCTGTAACCCCAATATTTTTATTATTGTGCCCTTACATTATTATTGTTAGGTCGGCTAGGATTATATTGTGGCCGCATGGACTCCTATATATAGAAGGAGGTTTTTTTCATTTGTATCATCCAAGAATTGTTCATTTATGTAATGTATTAGAGGTTTCCCCCTTGAAATGGCTGATTTCTAAGGCGTTGATCTATCTTTCCTTCTATTTTTTTAGCTGGTTTCATAACATTTGGTATCGGAGCTTTGGATTCTAGGGTTTCCCTGCTCCAAAAAGCTCATCGTGGATTTTTTGCTATAAAATTTTTTATACGAATTGTTAGAAGCTGAAATTTGTACAGTGTTAAGCCACAATCCTGAGGAATCTCCTATAAAAATTTCAGATCTTGTTTCGCAATATTTTTGGAGATATGATCTGTGTAATTTAAGGCTTTTTGCAGGCTCCTGAATTTAACCTAAATAGGTCATCGTGGTATTTTCGCTATAACTTTTTTTATATGAGGTTTCAGAAGCTGAAATTTTTACAGAGCGAAGCCAAAATCCTGAAGAACATCGTGTAAATATTTTAGAGCTTTATTTACAATATTTTCGGAGATATGGTCTATGGAAGTTAGGGTTGTTTTAGGATCTTGAATTTCATCTCAAAGAGGTGACCGTGGGAAAATCGTCATAAATCTCTCTTTGAGCATCGAATTGAATTTATATAAAATTTGGTCGCAATTACACAGACTCTAGTTTCTTATATATCAATTTTAGAGCTGAAGGAGGAAACAGTGGCACGTGGCATGTCGTACAATTTCGCTCTACTGAACCAGTCCATAATTAGGGTCTTGTGGGAGATTGGGCATAAATTTGTCTTGAAGAATCAAAATCAGGTCAGACCCATGGAATTTGAAAGAAACTCCATAGGGATACTACAGGGCCAAATTTCATATATTGAAGATCTGAAATCACAGAGATAATTCAGTTTCAATATCGAGCTCCTCAAAAGCAAGAAAAAGGTGTGTATTTTTTTTCGAATTGCATAAGTCTTGTGTGAAAAATCAGTTTGAATTTATTCCAAGGGAACATTGTAGAATAGATATTAGTATTGGGTTCTAAAAATGCCTCCTAAAAAGAATTCAACACCCATTAATCCTTTTGAAGGCTCTACTATGACTCATGAAGACGAAGAATGGCAACATGACATATCAATATTACCAGAGCAAGTGCACCAAATTTCGCTCTCGCAAAGATAAATAAAAAATGAAATAGAAGTTTTGAAGAAAGGCATGGAAGCTAAGATGGATGACATGGAAGCTAGCATGGAAGCTAATATCGATGAAAAAATGAAAGACAACATAGAAAACATGAAGAATGATCTAAAAGCAGACATGGAAGGTTTGACAAAGTTGATACAAGAAATATTTCCTAATGGCGAAAAGATAGTAGAGGAAACTCATGATGATAAAAAAATAAATGTTAATCACGATTTCATAAACTCTAATGTTGGATGGAAGAACCACCATATTGAAAATATGGATATAAGGAAGTTTGATGGAAATGATACCATAACATGGATATTACAGATGGAGCAATATTTTGATCTCAATATTGTGCAAACCACACAAAAGGTACACATTGCAACTTTACATTTAGAACAAAATATATTTGTATGGTATCGATGGCTTTGCTCCCGTAAAAAAATTGTCACTTGGTCAATTTTTATGGAGGAAATGATAGCACATTATGAGGATACAAAAAGAAACACCTTCTTTAGCCAATTGATAAATATCAAACAAAAGGGTTCAGTGGTGGAGCACATGGAGGACTTCCAAAAATTGAATATAAGGGTAACTGATATTTTAGAGGAACACAGAATTGATGTCTTCATAGGGACTTTAAAGGATAACATCCAACATGAAGTTCACGTTTGGGAACCTGATTCATTGGAAAAGGCATTCAGGTTGGCAAGAAAAATTGAATGTAAAATTATGGCGATAAGGAAGCCTACCACTCACATATATAAAGATGGAAGTGTTGCTACTCCTAGACTTCCACAACCTACAAGGTTTACATGACAAAAATTGGAAGAAAAAAGAGAAAAAGCGCTTTGCTACAGTTTTGATAGCAGATACACTAAAGGTCATAAGTGTGCTGAGAATAAATTATTTTACATATATTGTGAAGAGGAATAAGAAAATGAACGAGAATCTTCAAAAGAAGAGCATATACACCAGGAAAAAACCCTAGAAGAGGAAGAAATGAGCCCGACCATATCATGTAATGCATTGGTAGGAATTACCACTCCTCAAAATCTCAAGATAGAAGGACATATCAAGAAGAAAAAGTTAATAGTGTTGATTGATTCGGGTAGTACCCATAATTTTATTCATTGTAAGGTAGCCAAGGAATTGGGTGTTTCCTATACCAGCACGGAGATATCAGTGATGGTTTCAAATGGGCGAACTATTTATATAGCGATATGTTATACACCGATATTCTCCTGATCACACACTATTTTAACTTCATGCACAATACAGAATCTCTTCTACCATTGACCATTAATTGCGGAAATAAAAACAATCACATGCGCACATTAAAACCATAAACAATCACACATATGAACACGGTATTTTATGGGGAATCTTAAAGCTGAAAACCCCCAATTATCTGTATATTATATGTCATATATATCATGTAACAATCATTATACAAAGCTCCTCACAAAGCTCTCAGTACAATCTCCAATCGTTACACACTAATCAAGCCCGATCTAGCAAATCACATGCTCCAATCTGCGCCACTGCCCAGGCTTTGCCTCTCTTTCGTAATCCTTTATTTCGAAGAATGGCTGCGGATGAGTTCGAATTGCCCCAGCCTTGCTCATGCAATCTTCATAGGCATCTCCAACCACTATGTGTTGCAAATAAAGCAACACTATAGTCACAACTGATAGTCACACTTGCTATTTCACCTACCTCTCCACTGGTCTCCACTGAAATTGCCATGCACTGTAGTTAACTGATGTATTGTTCAGTTTATTAATGAGTTATTATTTGTGAATTAATTAACTAATTAATTCACTCCACTCTCACTAGTTTATCAATTAGTTAGACTAGATACAACTAGCTCAACTGAGTCTAACTGAGTTAAACTGAATACAACTCCATAACTACTTCTTCCAACTGTGTCATAACTCTGCCACTTGAGTTCTAACTGAGTCCTCCATGCATTAGCTCCACTTAACCCTCGGGAATAGCGCAATTCCTTCTGTCAGCTCCTGTGCCACATCTATGCACTTAACTAAAGTGCTCCAAGAGAATAAGATAATGTTTAGAGTCCAAATATTATTAAGAGCTAATAATATTCGACATATCTATTTTTAGACTGGCAGTCTAAAAATAGACTCCGCCCAATATGTCTAAAAATAAAATTCCATCTATTTTTCCAACTTTACCAACCATCCACAAATAGCATCCTGCAACTCATAGAATATGATCGACATGTCTAAAAATAGACATAGTCTAAAAATAGACTTTGCGCCAAAAATCACCTGTGTGGGCCCCACCTAGTTTAGGTGATCACTTTCCAACTAGGATCAGGAATGATGTTTCAGAATGCCTCCTTCATTGTTTCTTGTTGCAATATTCAACATGGAGGAACTATAAATTTCTCTGGAAAATTACATAATATCAAGCTAACCATGGGGGAATATGTATTGAATAGTCCAATGCTTTCCATTCCTATGGGAGGTGCTGATGTTGTACTAGGAGTACAATGGTTACAATCTTTGGGGACGGTAGCTTTTAATTTTCAAGACCTTTTCTTGAAATTTTTTTCAGAAGGAAAGGAAGTCGAATTACGGGGTATTGCGGGGAAGCCAGGAAGGATAATAAGCTCTAATGTCATGACAAAGCTTCTAAAGAAAGAACAGCGAGGCGTAATTGCACAATTATGCTCACTAGAAGTTCCAACATCAAAATCATCTATTTCTGCAGATCTCCAACAAGTCCTGGACAATCATTCCAAGGTGTTTGAAACTCCCAAAGGACTCCCACCTATTCGTGATCATGATCATGCTATTCATTTGATTCCAGGAAGTGTTCCTCCAAACATAAGGCCTTATAGATATCCTTACATCCAAAGGAGCGAAATTGAACGTATGATTGCAGAAATGTTAGAGGCGGGTATAATTCAACCTAGTCAAAGTTCTTTCTCTGCTCCTGTAGTATTGGTACACAAGAAGGATGGATCATGGCGAATGTGTCCGGATTATAGGGAGCTCAATAAGCTCAGCATTAAAGACAAATTTCCCATTCCTGTGATTGATGAATTATTGGATGAATTACATGGAGCAATTTATTTTACCAAGTTGGATCTCCGTTCAGGATATCATCAAATTAGAAAGAAGACTGAAGATATTCCAAAAACAGCATTTCGAACTCATGAGGGTCATTATGAATTTTTGGTCATGCCTTTTTTCCTTACCAATGCACCTTCTACATTTCAAGGGTTGATGAATTCCATTTTCAAACCCTTCCTTAGAAAATTTGTGCTAGTATTTTTTGATGATATACTAATCTACAACAGGTCTTGAAAGGATCATGTTCAACATGTTGACAGGGTGCTCAAACTATTGGAGGAGAAACAATTATATGCAAAAACATCCAAATGTTTCTTTGGAGTACAAGAGGTGGAATATCTGGGTCATATTGTATCTCACAAGGGTGTTAAGGTAGACCCTAACAAAATTAAAGCCATTAAGGAATGGAAAGTCCCCACAACCATAAATTAGTTGCGAGGATTTCTCGGGTTAACGGGGTATTATCGTAAGTTTGTTAAGAATTATGGGAGAATAGCAGCACCTCTAACAACATTATTGAAGAAAGATGCATTTTCATGGACTCCTGAAGCAACTAAGGCCTTTGAACATCTTAAAGAGGCAATGTGCCTAGCACCGGTCTTAGCTATGCCAGACTTCACAAAAACCTTTATTGTGGAATGCGATGCCTCAGGAAATGGAATTGGTGTTGTTTTAATGCAGGAAGGAAGACCCATTGCTTTTGAAAGTCATCCAATCAAAGGAAAGTATTTACAGAAACCCATTTATGAGAAGGAAATGTTAGCAATACTGCATGCACTAAAGAAATGGATAACTTACCTAATGGGAAGACACTTCAAGGTAAAAATTGATCATGATAGTCTTAAACACTTTTTGGAACAAAGACTAACTTCAGAAGAGCAGCAAAAATGGGTCACAAAGATGTTGGGTTATGACTTTGAAATAATATACAAAAGAGGGAAGCTAAATGTTGTTGCAGATGCACTCTCAAGAGATAATGAAGAGGTGGAAGAATTGCTTTATGCCATTTCTATTATCCAACTAGATTGGATAACTGAAGAAAGGGATGAATGGAAGAAGGAGGAAGAAGTGTGGACACTCATTCAAAAGTTGTAGCAAGATCCTAGTACATCTGATACATTTAGTTGGAAAAATGTTTCCTTATGGTACAAAGATCGCTTGTATCTTTGTAATAATTCCCAACTCAAACAAAATATTCTTTTGGAATTGCACACTTCTCCTTTAGGAGGACACTCTAGATTTTTAAAAACTTACCATAGGGTGAAGAAAGTTTTTTTTTTGGGATGGCCTTAAATCTGATATTCAAAAGTTTGTGGCGGAATGTTTAGTTTCTAGCAAAATAAATTTGAGACAATTAAGACCTTGGGTCTTCTACAACCTTTATCCATTCCAAGTCAATGATGGGAGGAGATTTCAATGGATTTTATCAGAGGTTTACCTAAGTCCGAAGGAAAGAGAGTCATCATGGTGGTAGTTGATAGACTTACCAAATATGCACACTTTTGTGCATTATCTCATCCATTTAAAGCAAGTACAGTTGCTACTACATTTATGGACACAATTCAAAATCTACATGGAAACCCAAAGATTATTGTGAGCGACAGATCCCATTTTTACTGGAAATGTTTGGACAGTGTTATTTTCTTGTTTGGATACTCAACTAGCTCATAGCTCATCTTATCATCCTCAATTTGATGGTCAAACTGAGATAGTGAATAAATGTTTTGAAGGATATCTTTGTTTTTTTGTATCTGATAAACAAACACAATGGGTCAAGGGGTTACCTCTCGTTGAATGGTGGTATAACACTTCATTCCATACTACAGCAAAAATGACCCCATTTATGGCACTTTACGGATATCATCCACCATCCATCACATCATATTTAAGATAAAATTCTAAGGTTCAATAAGTGGAATATCACATCGAGCATCAACAAGAATTTCTCCAACTCTTAAAAGATAACCTAAATATGGCACAAAATCGAACGAAACAACAGCCAGATCAACATCGTAGCGAGAGAAGTTTTGATCTAGGAGAGTGGGTATTTTTACGACTACAACCATACAAAAAAATGTCCCTAAAGTAAGATAAGAAGGATAATAAATTATGACCAAAGTACTATGGTCCTTACAAGATGTTGCAAAACATTGGTACTCTAGCATACAAATTAGAGCTTCCTGCTTCTTCGCGAGTGCATCTAGTTTTCCATGTTTCATGATTAAAGAAGGTTATAGGTGAAAATCTTCCAATTCAAACAATATTGCTAGAACTTGATGAGGAAGGAAAAATAATATTGGAACCTGAAGCAGTCATGGAAAAAATAACTCGACAGCTACGAAATCGATAAATTTCAGAGTATCTCATCAAGTGGAAGAACTTACCCACTGGAGATTCGACATGGGAGGATGAGAATTTTATACAGAAGCTCCCAGAGCTACTCAATCATTGAGGACAACACTTTTTTGAAGGAGAGGAGCATGTTGGGTCCCTATATTACTAGTTTAGTCCCTTATTGTTATTAGTGTAGCCCCCTTATTGTTATTGTTGTAGCCATGTAACCCCAATATTGTTATTATTGTGCCCTTACATTATTATTGTTAGGTCGGCTAGGATTATATTGTGGCCCCATCTACTCCTATATATATAAGGAGGTTTTGGTCATTTGTTTCATCCAAGAATTGTTCATTTATGTAATGTATTGGAGGTTTTCCCCTTGAAATGGATAATTTCTAAGGTGTTGATCTCTCTTTTCTTCTATTTTTTGAGATGGTTTCATAACATACTTCCCTTTCACCTAGAAATCAACTGGGTCTCCACTGGATCTGACATGCATATAGTTAATAATAGTAAATCCTTAGTAGCATGTGAGACCACTGATTGTGAATTAATTAATAATTAATTCACTTTATTTCTCACTAGTGTATCTTTAGTTACAACTAGCACAACTGAGTTTAACTCACTTAACTGAGTAAAACTACTTTACAACTTGCACAACTGCACTTCCAACTCTGTTACAACTCTGAATCACTCAATTACAACTAAGTCAACCTGCATGTCCCACCAACCAACCACTTAACTCGAAATTCCTTTAGCTAACTGATTTTCCACTTCAGTTAAATATTTCCAAGTGCTCATTGAGAATAGATTATAGTTTATTGTACAACTAATATTAAGGGATAATAATAGTAGACATGCATCTATAAATAGACATGCATTCTATAAATAGATTATGCACATACATCTATAAATAGACATACACCCAAAAATAGCCTAAGGCTCCATATGTTAGGTCCTTATATTACTAGTATAGTCCCTTATTGTTGTTAGTGTAACCCCCTTATTGTTATTCTTGTACCCCTGTAACCCCAATATTTTTATTATTGTGCCCTTACATTATTATTGTTAGGTCGGCTAAGATTATATTGTGTCCCCATGTGTCCCCATGGACTCATGTATATAGAAGGAGGTTTGGTCATTTAAATCATCCAAGAATTATTTATTTATGTAATGTAAAGGAGATTTCCCCCTCAAAGTGGCTTATTTCTAAGACATTGATCTCTCTTTTCTTCTATTTTTGGAGCTGGTTTCATAACATTTGGTATAATAGCTTTGGATTATAGGGTTTCACTGCTCCAAGTAGTTCATCGTGGAATTGTCACTATAACGTTTTTTCTACGAAGATTTAGAAGCCAAAATTTTTACAGAGTGAATTCAAAATCTAGAGGAATGTCGTGTAAAAATTTTAGATCTTGGTTCGCAATATTTTCGGAGATATGATCTATGGAAGTTAGGGTTTTTTCAGGCTCTCGAATTTCACCTAAAAAAGGTTATCGTGGAATTTGTGCTATAATTTTTCTTCTACGAAGGTTCAAAAGCTGAAATTTTTAAAAAGAGAAGTCGAAATCATGAGAAACTTCCTATAAAAAATTCAAATCTTGTTTCACAATATTTTTGGAGATATGATCTGTGGAAGTTAGGGTTTTTTCAGGCTCCCGAATTTCATCTCAAAGAGGCGACTGTGGGAAGATTGTCATAACTCTCTCTCTGAGCGCCGGATTGGAATTATGTAAAAAGTAGCCGCAAGCACACAGACTTTAGTTTTATATGTATCAATTTTAGAGCTGAATGAGGAACCATTGACACGTGGCACAGCGTACAAGTTCTCTCTACTGAACCAGTCCATAATTAGGTCATTGTGGGAGATTGGGCATGACTTTTCCTTGAAGAATCCAAATCAGGCCAGACCTATAGTATTCGAAAGAATATTCAGAGGGCTACTATAGGGACAAATTTTAGATATTGAAGATCCGAAATCACAGAGATAATTCAGTTTCAATATCGGGCTCCTCAAAAGCAAGAAAAATGTGTGTATTTTTTTTTCAAATTGCATAAGTCTTGTGTGAAAAATTAATTTGAAGTGATTCCAAGGGCATATTGAAGCATAGATATCAGTATTGGGTTCTAAAATGCCACCTAAAAATAATTCAACACCCATTAAGCCTTCAGAAGGCTCTACTATGACTCATGAAGAGGAAGAAGTGCAACATGACATATCAAAATTACAAGAGCAAGTGCACCAAATTTCGCTCTCGCAAAGAGAACCAAAAAATAAAATGGAAATTTTGAAGAAAGGTGTGGAAGCTAAGATGGATGGTTTGAATAAAGGCATGGATGGTTTGAAGAAAGTCATGGAAGCTAAGATGGATGGTTTTGTCACTCCTAGAGATAGCCTTGAGTTGCAGGAAACCAGTGCCTAAGACATCTTGAGAGAAGGATGTCATATAGGTTTTTCTTATGTTCTTTGAGGGGCCCTCCCGGATATAAAATTCATGGAATTTATTTGATCATAGGTTCTAGATAACAATGGGAGTGGAGCATTAGCTGCTTTTAAGAAGGGGATAACTTAGAATGGGCCTGTGGCCGAAATGAAGCTCAATTTGTTGCAATAGGGCCGGATATGAAACCAGTGAACATATCTTTGAGATAATGAGGGTGGATGCTAATATGAACAGGGACAATAAGTCAGAGTGAGGCAGGGTTACTGAGATGTAAGAATCTACCCTCCAAGAACTTAAAGAGTAGAATGGTCAAGACAAGAATTATGAGACGCGAATCATGTGTCGAGCCTAATTAAGGTAGCCGAATGACCAGTATATGAGTACCATGTAAGGTAAATTCATTTATTAACCATTAATGACCAACATTCCGAACACATGATAAGTTGAAAGAAAATATGGCAAAAATGAATAAGAAGATTAAAACAATACACAGAAGAGGCATACATACTTCTCAAAAGCTGAGTAGGAATCCACTTTGCAACAAGTCGTCATTATATTTTCTTCTCAAAACAACTCTTCCAGATATGCATTAAGAACTTATCCCAAACATTACAAAATGTGTTATACAAAATATGAACTCAGAACTTCCAGAGAAATCAAAACCCTTTCTTCCTCCCTGAGTTTGCTTTTTACAGTTTTTACATTGGGCGTCTTGGCCAGATATTTTCTCGGACAAATATTCTTTCTTGATTTTACAGTTTCCTACCCAAATAAAAAATGATACGATATAACTACATTGTATCAGAGGCATTATTATTCTGACATTTATTACAACAGAAACATAACATTTAAACAATACTTTGGGTGCAATTGAGATTTCTCTCGATTTTACAACACAACTGAAATTGAAACTGAAATAAAAACAAAGGCCACATGGGCCTGATCATGATATCCTTAACTGTTATGATGAGGTGTGGCAGAGCCCCCTGAGTTGCGTTGTCGAACTGAAGATGTAGAGGAGCCAGGAAATAAACTTCAGGCATGGATGGATTGTTGGGTAAATTTGGTAATAGAGACATGAATCAACGACTCCAACACATATTCCCCCTGTCGTTGAAATTCTAGGAGCTCGATCTTAGTATGGGCCACATTGAAAGGGTAAACAGGGTCACAGAGCTGAGAGTGGTCATCCATGAGTGGTTTGGGGCCAGGAGCAGCCCTGATCTCGTGAACTTGCAGGGTTTCAAGGGGGGAGCATTAAATTTTTTCCATATAATTCGAACAAAAATTAAAAGGGAAATAATGAAAGGGACACAAAAAAATACCTAAGGCAATAGGGAAAGCGACGTGAGGGTGAAAGAAATGCAATACTTGTGATTTTACTCGGATGCTTAACTGCGTGAAACGTTGGTAAGTGACCAGTAATTCAAATAGATGAGAGTAAAAATTGGGGTGGAAACAAGGCTTTTACTGGGTAATGGGTCAGGACGAAAACTGTAGGGTTGGCATCATGAGGAGATTGGAAAAGAGTCACGTGGCATGCAGTGATTTCCCGACAGTGACCAGGTAGGTGGGGGACCACATGCCAGACATGGGAGTACCGGCCTTTGTACCGTGGATGAAATTACCTTGCCTTGTAACATACTTGCGCCAGCTGTGTGCTGGTGGGGCCCTCTAGTTTTCATCGGGTTGAAATTTGATCTCTATCCCCCTTCTTCCCCCCCCCCCCCCCCCCCGAAACTGCTCTGATTGGTCACGAGGGGAGCTGACGTCATCTCCTATGGCGGGTCAGTCTCGGCACCCCCCGCTCTCTCGAGTGTCGTCGAAATCAACTGTAGATGGCCATCATTGGTAGGTGCCGCCACCGCTGTCGGGGGCTTCATCGTGTATCTAGGGGAGGTGTGATCGCGGAAATACATTTGCACTACTAACCGCCAAAAGGAGTTGTGTCGCCTGCCTTTAGCCTCAAATTTTTCCCTTTCCTATCCCTTCATTAGTTATCTCTCTGCACTGTATTTCTCCTCATGGAAGTCACAAGCCAACATTAGATCATTGGGAACGACACACTCATTTTAGTGTGTCGAGAACTTGCCGACCGTGTGCTTGTGTTCTTGTTAGTATACCAAGGAAAGTCATCAAAATGTTTCTGATAATTATGATAAAAAAAGAACAGAATGAAATGCATGTGAAAATAAAGGATGATATATGTAAAATTTAAAGGATATATACAATGGGCCCTTGTGTCCAGTGTCAATTCTGGAAATAGGGCTTGAGAAACTGCTCGTTCACAAGCATCTCAGTTAGATCTCCTTCCAAGTTTTCCAATGCAAAGGTATTGTTTCCTTTGACTTCTGCCACCCTGAATGGTCCGAACTAGAGCAGATCGAACTTCCTGTGTTTTCCTTTGTCCGACCGCCTAACATCCCGTCGCAGCACTAGGTCCCTTGTTTGGATCTCCTTTTCTTTCGCTCATTGGTCAAATAAACACTTCATATTTTCCTAGTAGTTTTCCAACCTGAATTTTACTTGTGCCCGGGTTTCATCCATTTCCACCAACTAATTCATTCTCCTGACAAGGTCATTTGGTTCTTCCTCACTGTCTTGAAAAAACTCTAGCCACCGATAGCGCGAGTTGAATGGTGAAAACCACTGCCCTGCCATACACTAGCTCATAAGGTGACTTTCCAGTGGATCTTTTAGTGGTGATGTGATTCGCCCAAAGTGAAAACTTGAGCTGGGAGTCCTAGTTATTTTGGTTTTCATTTATGGTATTTTTCAGAATTCTCAACCAATGTCTTGTTAGATGACTCTGTCAACCCATTCCCCTGTGGGTAATAAGTAGTGGAGTGTCCAAGAGTAATATTGTAATGCTGAAAAAAGTTTACAAACTTGGTTGACTTGAAGAACTTGGAGTTATCAGTGATTATTTTAGCAGGGCACCCAAACCTAGCTATTATGTTCTCCTCCATGAACTTGATCACCACCCCATCTGTGGCATTTCTTGTAGGCACGGCCTCAACCCACTTGGTGAAGTAATCAGTGGCGGTGAGGATCCATCGATGTTGGTTACTAGAGGCTGGGTGGATCTCTCCAATGAAATAAATTCCCCATTGTTTGAACAACTCATCGACATGTATTGGGATCAATGGGAGTGGTGCAAACCTTTGCTTCTCTATGAATTTCTAACAATTCTCGTAGGCTCGGACATCACCAAACAACCTAGGCCAGAAAAGACCTACTCTCAAGATATTGTGAGCATTCGACCACCAGCAGTAATGCCCGCCATATACACCTTCATGGAACTCTGTCATCACTTTGTCCACTTCCTAATCAATTAAACATAATAGAAAAATCCCATTCGAGTCCTTCTAATACAGTCGCCCATTCACCACAGCGTACTTTTGAGACCTTAACATTAAGGTGCAATACTTTGCTTTATCGTAATTAGGAGGACACCTTAGGGTCAAAAGGTATTCCACTACGTCTTTATACCATGTAGACATAATGTACTTCACATGTGTCCTTTGTTTGGAGGATTATATTCCTTGTTGTACCTATATACCTTCGAGTGCATCTCCTCCTCCCATAGATAGGTTTATCCCCAAGGCTTGGCAGTTGGATTTAGACATAATTTTTTCCAGTCCCTGCCATTTGATGAGTTTAGTAGGCTTTATCTCCATTTCATACTCTGGAATCTTGGCTATCCACTTTCCTCTATTTCCTTCACTATCTCCTTGTATCAAAATGACCTTCACCGCTGCCATCTAGACGTAGGTAGTTATGGCAGATTGTAACACATATATATGGAATGCCTTTAGATATTTGACTAGAGAATATGCTTACTTTTCCAGGATATTATACTTCAATTCAGCATCTCGCAGGACCTGGTTGAAGAACACAATAGGTTTTTCATGCCCCTCCTCATTCTTCTATAGCAATACTGTAGCTATTGTATGAGGGGAGACGAAGGAGAAAATCATGAAGGGCTTGCTATAATCTGGACCCGCCAGCACTGGAGCTTTAGCGAAAGCCTAATTGATTCTATTAAAAGAAGCCCTTGATTGGGGAGTCCATTTCACTTAATTATTCTTCTTAAGAATTTCAATGATGTGTCAAATGATCTCAACATAATTATGAATGAACCTTCGTAGGAAATTTATTCTTCCCAGGAATACCTGTACTTCCTTTTTATTCCGCGGGAGAGAAATGCCACTTATAACCTCCACCCTTTTTTGGTCGATCTTCACTCCCTCCATAGTTACTATATGCCCCAGTAGCTTTCCTTCTTCTAGGGCGAACATGTATTTTTGGAGGTTCAAAGACAGACCGTACCCGCGAAACTTTTCAAAGGTTCGTCGAAGATGCTCTATGTGCTCAGCATCAGTCTTCGATAAAACAGTGATGTCATCCAGATAAATCACCACAAACTTATCTTGGTCTCCTATGAAGGCAATATCCATTGCACGTTGGAAAGTGGCACTAGCGTTGATTAGACCGAAAGGCATCTGGGCATACATGAAGGTTCCCCAAGGTGTGGTAAACGTTGTCTTCTTCTGGTCTTCAGGGAGCACCACTACCTGGTTATATCCTAAGAAACCGTTAATCATAGACATGCGGGAGTATGCCACCACCTTTTGCGAAATATGGTCCATCTTTGGAAGAGGGTAATTGTCTTTTAGTGAGGCCTTGTTCAGATTTCGGAAGTCCACGCATAGTCTAATTTCACCATTTTTCTTCTTCACTAGAATTAGGTTGGCTACCCACTCTAAATATATTATAGGAAAAAAAAAAATCCTGTAGTAGTTTCTTTATCTCTTTTTCAATAGTTGGGAGGAGGAGAGGATTGATCTGCCTTAGTTTCTGATTATGAGGCTTGACGTCCCCCCTAAGTGGTATCTTGTGATGTATAATTTCAATGTCAAGAGTCTTAAAATCCTGGTGTTGGGGTTCCTGTGACTTGGAAAATTTGGCAATACCAAATGAAAAGACAACATCAAACCACTTTGGGATCTCAGGATCTAGCCCTCCTGGATCCAGAGAGGGATCTCTCTATAAAGACAAATAATAATGTATCTTTGAATTTCAATTTAAGGTATTAGGCTAGTTATAGGGCACAAGGGTCGTTTGTTTTTTTTTGTTTGTTTGGTTGGGAAACATGAAATAAGGGTTCATTGTAAGGTAAAGGAGTGAGTAGATAAGGATTTGGAAATGGGGAGATAATTTAAAGAGAACATAATTCCATTGGGCAATGGGGTCATAAAAGGGTTTACTTGCAATTCAATATCCAAGGCTTTCAAATGGGCTTGTCATCTAAATAAGAGGATCTCTTGAGATGATAGTGTGGCATGAAATGATAAGGAATTGAAGGTGAATGACAAGGAAGCCTTTCGAGGTGACCACTTAGGAGCAAGTCTAGGGACAGGGCATGCCTTAACCATCTATGATCAAACTCCCAATAAGGTTAACTCTTCAAACAATAGAAAACTTTTAAGATTGACACAAATTAAAGTCTGAGATCAAAGAAATAATTTCAACCCTCTCTGCTTTGACATTTAAATTAAGGGATCTTAGAAAGGCTAACTGTTGGAAAAGGACCCTAGTGAGACAGAACTAACTCTAATCTCCTAGTTTCCCAATTCTTTCGGATAAAACCAGACAAGAACATCGAAAACAAACTCTAAATTCATACATTAGTAAGCATGGACAAACCAACTTCTATACTGGTTAAATTATATTGAATTTTTTGTTAGATACACAAATAGCAGAAAACATAAAATACAAGAAGAGAAAGAAGCATTAGGGTAATTTCAGCAGTATATCCTAAGCTAAATTACTGATTCTTATCAGAGAAAATGAAACATAATGAATAACAGAGGGAAACAATAACAAAGATAGAACACATCACCACTGATTTAGATCAGGATCCAATGAACATGCTTGTCATATTAGAAGAGCAAAACTAGTCACATACATCATTGTCCAACAGCTTGATATCAACTAGAACTCATCTCCCAGCCTATTTTACAACTGATACACACAGAACTCTATCTCAATGAAACAGGTTACAATCCATGGTTAACCAACATTTACAATGTATTTCTCAAGAGTTCTTATAGCTGAAAGAGTGGTAGTAGAGGTAGATAGAACTTAAATGCATCATTAAAATAGAGGGAGAAGTGTTTTTGCAGTCCATTCTATCTCAATATTCCTGTATTGACTTTTAGTACTCTTTGGGTGAACTAGAGGTCTTCGACAGGCTGATAATTACTTCAGAGGTATGTTTCTGAGGTACTTCCTGGCTATTTGTACTTTGTTTGTACTCTGAGATAAGTAAGGCAGATAAATGACTTTCAGGCCTTCCATACTTTGTAACTAATGAACTTTAATCTCAGGACTTCTGTCAGGGTGATAATCTTCTCAGGAGCTTGATGGAGAATAAAAATATTGTGGAAACTTGTCCTTTCTTGGAAAAGAACATTCTGCTAATGTGAAAACACGGATATGGCTTGTTTCATGTCCTTTAGGCCTTATTAGGTCTTCCGGATCATTTTTAAGGTCTTCAATCTGTATCTTTGTCCTTTAATCATTGGATTATAGTATTAATCTTCAATAATAGGCTTTTAATCCTTTTAATATGTCACTAATACTCTTTGTCACTTATCTTCTGATCTGTTTGTGAATATGCAAGTTTTAATGGCGCTGGAGGGTTTATGATAGGGTCTCACACTGATCCTTTGATAAAAACATGCTTAAAACCTCTTCAGTGGTCTTCCATGTGATCTTTGGCTCTGAAAAATAGCGTTCTGTGCTCTATATTTCCATGACAGTGACTGTGTAGAAAGAATAATATTTCACCATCTGTAACCCTGCAAAAACCCAATAAACATGTTAAGAAAATCAATGGGAGTGGAGGAGGATTGCTCTGGAGGGCCGAGGAAACGGTGTCGCAGTAACGAAAATGGTGGATGCAGGCGAAAAAATGGGTAAAAATCATGGCGGAATAGAAGAAAAATGGTATGATGAAGGTCTAGGGCGTCGAGCATTCTGGGCCGTCAGATCAGACCTAACAGGGGAAATTTACGGTCGAGATTTATCAATGAAGTTGTTTGGAGGGTGGACAAAGAAGTAGGTGAATGGGGGTGAAAATATATTATGGCTGTCAAATTTCAGTAATGGACGGCTATGATCGCCCGATGGGGTCATAGGGGAGACTGGGTGAATGGAGAACGAGCAGGGGTGAGATCCAACCTGAACTGTTAGATCAGATAAATGAACGGACGGCTGGGATTAAATCGGGAAATCGCAGAACAGAGTAGAGGGGAAAAAAATAAGTGAATGCGATCGGATCATGGTCGTTGGTTCTTGTGGATTCAACGGTCAGGATGAGATTGGGGATTGCACCAGCGGAGGGCAACACGATGGGTGGGCACGATGCGATGAGATCTGGGCCGTCAGATGAAGGTGGATCAACGACGATGATTTTTTTGGAGGGATCACATCGGCGGTGATAAGGGAAGGGGGCTTTGCCATTATGATTAGCGATAAGTTCCTGGCCATCGGATCTAACTTGATCAACGGTGGGGATCGAATCGAAGGTCCGGGGGAGAAAGGCTCATCACATCAGAAAATTTTGGAAGAACAAAGGAAAATTCGGAAAGGAAAACTCTGATTGCGATTTCATGATTGGGTCTTAGCGCTTGGTCGTAGCACAGGTTATATGGGGAAAGGGGTTATAGGATATAAGCCCTCGAGGGCTTAAACTGCTATAGTGTAAAAAGGTTGATTTTAGGCCAAAATCAGTGCTTTTAAGGCCAAATGGAGGGTTCGGGTAGGCAGAAAAAGGGGATTTTTAAACCGAATAAAGGATAATATGGGTTTAAAAGGGGATTTAGGAAGGTTTAGAGGTTAAATGGGGATCTTTTGAGGGGTTTCATGAAGAAAATAAGGGTGAAAGAATGGGAGATTTTGTGGGATGAAATGGATGAAATGGGAGGCTTTTGAAAGTAGTTTCTTCATAGCAGAACAACAAGTTTTCAATGGAAACAACAGTGAAGATCTCTTCAAGGAACAGAAGACATATAGAGGCTTCAAGAATGATAGATTTTCAAAGGAAATGTCTCTCTTGAAGGCTCAGAAACATTTTTAGCCACCTGTTTTCTATGTCAAAAATTTATAGGTGGCTAACAGTGGCTCCACATGGGGATGGCATCTTCCTGAAGGTGTCAAGAATCTCATAAAATAATCTTTGGAAGTAGGCCAGATGCCTAGTACTTGACACATATTTTTTCTTCTTTGATCAACTGCCACAAACATGATGGATATTGTATCAGTAGAAAATATTCTCCCAAACAATCTACCTACCCATCCTACTGTCCTAGCATTTTTTCTTCAAGGTGCACTTAGGCTTGCAGACTTTCACATCATTATTTTTTTTGTAAACATGAAAATAAACCTATCTACTGCGTCCCTTATTTCTCCATGAGACCAGATTAAATATTTGGCCTCATAGCTTCTCTACCTAAACTAATATCTGCCAGGATTAAATTGTCTGGCAGATTTCTTTCTCTACATTCTAAAACAGAAATTTAAACACATACAAACCAGGATTAGACTGTCTAGTCTACTATGAGTCCATAGCATAAAGACAAGCTGCATATGGACTGAAACTTTGTAGAAATTAAAAGAAACTAACTAAATGCTCACAGGATGAGCTTTATTGAGTTTTCCTACCTATGCTACTCTAACTTGAGATATTTACATGTCTAGCTGACAAACACTCTTTTCCAATACATCCAGTCAATTAGATGATCCCATGACTGGTCTTTTCTGCTCTCTTTAAGCATGCTGGATAGGCAGGGCCACTCCCATTCTCTTTGTTTTTTAACAACAACTTTTAAAATATTTCTTGTTGTCTGCAATAGGTTGCTCTTGATGACCTTTGATCCTTCTTTAAATGTCTGCAGGAAGTGAGCATAAGGATCTTGAAATAATACCTGGTTGTAAATTTTGGACAAGTAGGTTTCAACCAGGATTGCTTCCTCTTCCACTAGATCAAAAAGAAGATCCTTTTGAGAAAGAAAATCTCCCTCATCTTCATCATCATCTAAACTGGAGGACTCATCATATTTGGTAGTGCAGTCCTCTTGTAGCTTTGAGATCTTCTGATCTGGTGGGCTGAGCTCTGTGAAAAGCTCACTCTATTCTTAAGAAGGAATTTGTTCTATTGCTTCCTCTTTTTCAAGAGAAGACTCCTTAGTTTCAAACTTCTCAAAAAATTCTTCCATATTTTCCTCTTCACCCTACGAGATGGAGGGCTGCTGATCTCCAATCACATGAAAACTGTTACTGATGAGTTGTAATGAAGTGAAGCAAATATCTAGAGGTCTTTCACCCTCTTCTGCATCTTTAAAGCTTTCTTCATCAATATCGTAAATAGCCTGCATGGGCCAATTACTCTCTTGGAGTTGATGGAACTGATATTCCTCCCATAAATCTACTAATGATGACCCTGCAAGATCATCTTCTGTTTGGAGAACATCATCATCAGATAGATCAAAAATAGGAAAATCATGAATGTAAGTAATGCTACGAATCAGACATACTGGATTATCAGCTGATCTTTCTTCATTCTGATTTACATGGGGGCTTTCCAACTCTGTACAACAAGGCTCATCAAATGAATGGGAAATAATTTCTGTTCTGAAAAAAAATTCAGAGGCTGGCTATCTATTGATGATTTGATCTATTTCCTATTCTATCAAAGGGGAAGATTTTCTTGTATTTCTTTGACTAGAAGTGCAGTAGCTCTCTATTTCTTGTGAAGGCTGAATCTGAGGCTGGATGTCTTCTTGGGCCTCAGCTATAAGGGATGATGGATCAGCGTCTGAGCTTTCAGGAATATCTTGAGGAATGTCTATTGTCTCTTGACTACTTTCTTCCTCAGCTAATTCATCTAGGTTCTTGTGATAATTAGGATGAAAATGAAATTCGTGAATGGATTCTAACATATCTTTAGGATGCATGTTAATCGGATCCTCATCAATGTCTAACAGGTGTTGTATGAATTTCTGAGATTGATCACAACAATCCCATGATAAGGATGGAGAGTTTTCTTTAAATCTCTCATAAAATACTTGGTGTCTGTCTTTCAAAGAAAACAAACTCCTAGGTTCTAACCATTCATACCACTCGCTTGCCTTGTCTTCTAATGTTTCCATGAAATTTTTTATAAGACAGTCCTCATGCCATTCAACTTTAAACCTCCACACATGTATATGAAACTTGATGAGATGTAACAAGGGATCATCAACCTTTTCACCTTGAAAGGTAGGCAGGTTTTTCAAACAATTTATTTCAGGAATTTTGTGTGGGAATCCAGGGATATGATCCCTACTCATTGGAAAAAGCTAATAGGGAGAAGGTTCTGGATATTCAACTTCCTCAAGAGTTTCTTCATTTCTTTCTTCCTCATCCTCTAAGATGAAAGGCTGGTGATCCCCAATCACATGAAAACTATTACTGATGATCTGAGATAAAGCAGAGTGAAGATTCAGTGAATCTTCATCTGCTACTATACTTTCATAACTTTCCCCATCAGTATCATAAATAGCCTGACTTGGCTCATTACTTTCCTGAAGTTTCTAAAACTGATCTTCCTCCCACAAATCTACTACTGATGGCCCTGCAAGATCATCTTCTGTCTGGATAACATCATCATCAGTTAGATCAAAAATAGGAAAATCATTGAAGTAAGTAATGCTACCAATCAAACACATTGGGTTATCAACAGATCTTTCTTCATTCTGATTTACAGAGGAGCTTTCTAAATCTGTACAACGAAGCTCAATAGATGAATGGGAAATAGTGTTTGCTCTATAGTAGATCTTAGAGGCATGTTGTCTATTGATGATCTGATCTATTTCTTCTTCTGTCAAAGGGGAAGATGTTCTTGTGTTTCTTTGAGCAGAAGTGCAGTAGCTCTTTTTTTCTTGTATTGGCTGATTTGGAGGCTGTATGTCTTCTTGAGCCTCTTCTAGGAGATCTTCACTTGTGCTTGCAGGGAAACCTTGAGGATTTTCTTATATTTCTTGATCTATTTCTGTTTCAAACCACTCCTCATGATCATGATGATACTTAGTCAGAATACAAGACTCATGATTTGTTTCTTCTATATGATCAGGATGCCACTCTTCTTGTGAAATCTGAGATGAATCATAATCTATATGGGGAGTCCCTATATGTGTCAGTTCTCCTTCCACATCAGATTCTGCATCTTCTAAGTGGTTTCTTGTTTCCTCATAGCAGCGTTCCCTGTTAGCTTTTTCCATTAGGTCATGATATTCTCTTATCCGCATAGTACAAGATATAGGTAGGCAATCAGGCATTTCTTGATCACCTTCCTCTTCATCTTCTATAGATTTTTGAGCATCACACATGTCTTTCTCATTCTCTAGGTCTTGAGTTTGTTCTTTCTCTGGAAAAAGCATGGGGTGCTCTAGATAATCAACATTTAGACTAGCCCTATACCTTTCCACTATTTGTTCACCAAACATGGACATCACTCTTGTCATTCTATCCAACAAAGCATTTAGGTTTGCTTCTTTGTCCATACTTGGATCCATGTTTGTGAAAAGAGGCCACTGTATCTTCTCAACCAGTTCGAGGTCTTCTACCAATGGATTCATTTGGTCTTTTAAGAGTTATGGAGTGTGGAGTCGCTAGGTGGATGAATGTGAAAGTTTGAAGCCAGCTGTTGTCCACCATCAGCAATTAAATACCAATCTAACCAGAGATTTTGGGTCTTATGAGGTCCTAAGGATATCTAAGATGAAACTCACTCAGAACGTTCCCCAGTGGAGTCGCCATTATGTTGTGGTTCCTATGTTTTTTCCAAATTGGCAAGAACAAAAGGTAAGACAACATCAAACCAATTTGGGATCCTAGGATCTAGCCCTCCTGGATCCAGAGAGGGATCTCTCTATAAATGTAAAGAATGATATATCTTTAAGGCTCAAAATGAGGTATTAGGCTAGGTATGAAACACAAGGGTTTTTATTTTGTTTGTTTGGTTAGAGATCATTAATTGAGAAGGTTATGGAAGTAAATAAGGAACTGAATAGAAGGATTTTTTAGCATGGGAGTATGGGTCAAGAGAAAGGTTAATCCATTGGGCTATGGAGTCATGAAAGGGGATTACTTGCATAAAAACTATCCAAGGGTTTCCATAGGGCAAGTCATCTATACCAAAGGATATTTTTAGATATATGGTGGAATGGAACACTAAGAATGGGTGAAATAAATAGACCAAAGGGTAGCCTAAGTTCAGGTAAGGACTTTGAACCTATCCTACTTTTGACATACTTCAATGGAAACTCTCAATAAAGGCACAAAGGGCAGCTTAAGATCAGGTCATATGTCATTTAAATCCAGACTTGCTTTCAACATACTCTAAAGGAAAACAATCCAGCAGTCCTCATAACTACTTTCAGACAGTAGAAAACATTTAAGATTTAACATAGAGTAAGGCCTAAGATCAGAGAAATAATTTTAACCTTCTATGCTTTTGACACTAACTCAAAGGGATCTTATAAAGGCAAACTATTGGAAAAGGAACCTAGTGAGACAGGGCTAGCTCTAATCTCCCAGTTTCCCAATTCTTTCAACTGAAACCAAACAAGAACATCTAAGGAAACAAACTCCAAATTCAAACATCAGTAAGAATGGACCAACCAACTTCTATACTGGTTAAATTATGATGAATTTTCTCTTAGATACACAAGTAGCAGAAAACATAAAGATAAAGATTTGATAGTGAGATTAAGAGTACTTCCAGCAGTATATCCTAATCTATGATTGTTGTTCTTTATCTAAGAATAAATGGACAGTATGATAAACATGAAAGGAAACAATTATAGTAAGAGTAACATCACCAATAATATAGACCAGGATCATGTGAATATGCTTGATTAATTGATGTGCAAAACCAGTCATATACTTTGAGTTCAGTGGCCTTTTACAATCCAGACTTCTCTTCCCAGCCTACTATATTACATACGACTTAGCTACTTCCCCTCAACAACAGTTCTAACAACTAATAGAATCCCAACAACCAACAACCTTTTCAATGAAATTTACAAGAGTTCTTATAGAGGAATGAGGAGGTGAAGTCATAGAAGATATTGTTGGCCCAATTAAATGAAGAATTTAGTGCTTCTCGGCCTCTAAGAGGCTTGATGGAGAAGGAATGACATGCTCCATACTTCATTAAATGGGATTTTGCTTGTATTTGTACTCTGGCTGTATTTGTTTGACTTTCAGACGCTCTGGTATGCTAGAAATTCACTTATGAGCTTCATATATGTCAATAACTCTGATAGCTTCGACTGTGACCTGTGTTAATGAAAAATAGGACTGCAGGTAGCAGTATGGGTCGATGGAAAGTGACTAGCCTCTCTGATTTGGCGTGTAGAGGCTATCTCTGCTGATCTTTCCTTTATGCTCCACTGGTGCTTTGATCTTATTTGTTTAATTTTTGTTCACTGTGTTTTTGTTGTTTTGCAGGCGCGCAGAAGGCTTGCATGGTGGAGGTGTTCATTTAATGAGGAAATCTTGGATCCTCTCCTGTACTGAAGGTTGGGAATAGTCATCCCTGGCCTTCGTGCAATTTTTAAATCTCTATGAGAAAACCTTTATAACCTACAAAATGCAAATAAAAGTTAAGAAAACTCGGCGAAAATGTTTTATAATTGGCTTTGGAGGTTTGGTGGCGAGGTTAAGTTAGAGCCGTCGATTTATATTAATCAACGGAGATCTATGGCCGAAATCATTTGGATAAAAAATTGGGAGGAGGATGGAGGGCGAATGAATTGGAGGCGAAATTAAGTCTGGACCGTTAGATCAGGGAGGTCTACGATTGAGATGAAATTCGAAAGACATTGCGGAGGATAAAGGTGGTAAGGTGAAAAACCATTGGTGGTTTTCACAAATTGTTTCAGTGGTAAATTGTTTGGCTAAAAAAAATGTGATACGGTACGTCGCTTGACGCATGTCCTTTTAAATACCACTGGTTTCGGACTTTTTCCTGGCGTTAATGTCAGGTCGCAAAAGTTTTGCGAAACGCGATATCAACCATCGGATGGGAGGGCCCAGATCCGATGATATGGAAAGGTTGCGATGGAAGAAGTTGCGGGGGATAGATCTTGACCGTCGGATCTGTGAAGATCAACGGTGGGGATTCAATCCAGGGTTGAAATGGTGGAGGGTTAAGTGATGGATGAGCGTGATGCAATTAAGCGCTAGCCGTTAGATATTTCTGAATGGAAGGTTAATATTTAATCAGGGATCGCAAATCGGAGGAGACAAGGGTAAGGGAAAAAGAAATAATGTGATTTAGCGCTGGCCGTCAGATGGGGGCAGGATCAATGGTTTAGATTGAATCGGGGATCGCATAGGCGGAGGGAAACCAGATGGATGGGCACGATGCAATTTAGCGCTGGCCGTCGGATCTGATAAGATCAACGGTGGAGATTGAAGTGGAGGTCGATGGAGCAAAGGCTCATCGCATTGGAAGATTTGGAAGAACAAAAGGAAAAGACGGTAAAGGAAAGCTCTGATTGCGATTAGTGATTAGGCCTTAGCACTTGGTCATAGGCGCAGGTTACATGTGGAGGAAAGAGTTAAGGGCTATGCCGAAATGGGCTTAAGCCCTAAAGTTTTAAAGGGTGATTTTAGGCCAAAAAACAGGGTTTTTAAGGCTTAGAAAGGGGTTTTGGTAGGCAAAAGAAGGGGTTTTTAAACTAGATAATGGAGATATAAGGTTTAAAAGGAGATTTAGTAAGGTTTAGAGGTTAAATGAGGGTGTTTGAGAGGAATTTTGTGAAGGGAATAAGGGTGACAAAAGGGGAAATTTTAGGAATGAAAAGGAAGAAAATGGAGGCCTCTTTAAAGTAGCTTCTTCATCACAGGACAACAGGTTTTCAATGGAAACAATAGTGAATATTTCTTCAGGGAACAAAAAGGCACACTGAGGCTTCAAGAATGAAAGATTTTCAAGGGAAATGTTTATCTTGAAGGCTCAGAAACATGTTTAGCCACCTGTTTGATGTGCCAAAATTTTATAGGTGGCTAACACCTGGTATGACCAAGAAAAGACATCCTTGTATATTTTAAACAACTAGAGGTATTGATCCTGGTATTCTTCAAGGACTCCCTTGGATAGCTTTACCACATTCGGATCTTCCTTTGTCCTGATATTCACATCCATGACAGGCTTGTCAAGGGTTGTTTTGCTAGGGTTGATCAGAATATCGTTTTTATCAAATAGCCTCTGCAATGGCACGAGACCTTTGGGAATAAAATTTCCCTTTAATTTCAAAATGCAGTGTCCGGACAATGTCTCCTCCATTTGGTTTTTGGCTCTTTAGTGTGACCTTCATCGACTTAATCGATCACCAAATTTCAGAATTCGCCAACCATTTCCATAAAGTGCTTGACCTGTTCTTCATCCTCGAAGACTTTCCAGTTCTTTATGTTGTCTGGAATGGAGGGATGATATCGTACTTTGACCTCATACCTGAGCAAGGGATTTGGTGGCAGACAAAAATTGCTGGCTACTACGGCTAGTGAGTCGGCCATCCGGATCTTGTCCCTCAGCATGAATTGTATATTAAAGGATGAGAAAAAAATTTCTACCAAGTCCCACACCTCATTTCTATAAGCTTTAAGCCATGGATGTTTAGTTTGGCACTGGTTCCTGACTTGCCTTACCACTAGGTCTGAGTCTCTGAAGACTTAAGATTTTGTATGCTCATGTTTCATGCTTTCTGTAGTCCTAGTAGCAGGGCTTCATATTCGGCCATGTTATTTGTGGCTTCAAACTCCAGTTTGGAGGAGAGAGGAACTAAAAATTATTCGGGCAAGATCAAGTGCACACCTGCTCTATTTCCTTCTCATGAATAAGCACTGTTGAAATGCAGAGTCTAGATCTTGCCCTCGTCTTTATTCATGGTCTCCTTTTGTTTTAGAGGATCGACCTTAGTTTCTTGCAGGAAATTTTCATCCTCCTCGAACATGAGAGAAGAAAATTCACCCTCCTTACCATATATTGGGGAGTTGGTCGAATCATCAACTTTGGTGACCATTTTCATGAACCTAGATTCACGGTATAGTCTTCTTTCCTCCCCACCGAACACTAGAATAGTCGCATAAGTGAGGTCCAACTTAATTGACCCCCCAATCTTGGAACCCCTGGATCTAGATAGTAGCATTCCAAACCGGGTCGGGATATCAGCTACCACGACATCCATCACCATGCTCTTAGCCGGGATCTAGGCTAGGTTCACTACCACATCTTTTATCATACCTAAGCACTTCACCCTCTTGGATTCAAAAGAGTACAGGTCCTTACAAGGTCTCTTAATCTGCAATCAAAATTGTTCCATGGCAGATAGTGGCAATAGATTATGTGAATCCTCGGAATCCAGCATGCAATAATGTAAGAGTAAGTAGTGTATAACTAAGGTCACGTAGAATGGGGGGTGGCCGAGTCTTGCTCCTCAACATGAGGTCCGAAAACCACCATGGGTCTTTCTTCTTGGAGGTTGAGGCTTTCAGGCAGGGGATTCACCCCAGGGGGCTCCATTAATTGAGACACCTTATCTTTGTATGAAGTTTTTCCATCAAGGGGACTAGGATCTTGACCTTTTCTAGCTCTTTCTAGAGATTAAATGAGGCAACACCCTTCTCTACGATAGCTTCCTTGGATTTTTCTTTAGGAGGATATGAAAGTTCTAAGGGTATAAGCGGGGATTTTTCGCATTTGGGAAGACCAGAGTCTTTTTTGTGGAGGAGGATGGGACAGCCCTATTAGTGGATGACTCTCCTAGAGGCTTTTTCCCTTTACTATCAAGACTAGGAGGGGTTGGTTCTTTGGACATTGACTCTTCCTTTTGCTCTTTCACTCAGGTTCTCTTTCTAGAGGACCTAAAATCATACTTCTTGTGGAGTTGAGCTTGGGTGAAATCCAGAAACTATCTGCAATAGTTATCAATATCTTGGACTTCCGACTGGAATTGATTTTCTCCTTACTCCCCTTGTAGAATGAGTTCACCCTCCTCGTCATTGGAGTAAGTGAGGAATTGATTCTCCTAAATGTCTGGGATTTCCTCGACCTGTCCCTACAACTCTCCCTCCAAATATAGAGGTGGTTGAATGTGATCTTGTTGTTCCTTCCTATCCCACTGCAATAACTGTAGAGGGGGCTCCGATACTGGTAATTAAACCCATGATTAGGAACCATCTGGTTGAGAAGAGGCAGGGGGGTTTTGCCTCCAATTAAGCTTCACTAGATTATTTGAGAGGTTCTTGATTAGTTTATTCATTTATTTAATCCTGTATTCTTGTGAATATCTCTCCTGATTTGAAGTAGAAGTTTCCTCCTGGTTTTTTCTTCTAGCTTCCTATTTTGTCTTTCCTTTGAATTTACCAGTAGAAGAAAAGTTAGCTTCTACTTCCAATGCATCGGTCTAGATCTGATCTAGAGATGTGGATTTTCCTTCTCTTAAGGTGAATCCAAACTCTGGCTCAAAAGATTCTACAAAGACCACCTTGGAAGCTCCTTGAGGAGGCTTTATTTCAGCAGGTAGATTATTATAAAGCTTATTGAACCTCTTTATAAATTTTGTTACATCTTCATTGTGTCTATTCCTTAGGGCATTGAACTATGTGAGGATGTAACCATGGTCCCTATTTTCTCCCCATTTTAGAGTGAAGGAGTTCTCCATCTCTTCCCAAGATGTGACTGTGTTAATAGCCAAGGAATTTAACCACTTTCAGGCTTCTCCATCCAAGGATTGGATGGAAAACCTCAATAACACATGTTGACACCTAATCCTAAGGGTTGGGTGAGGATATTTAATATTGTATATTAAATTATATTAAGAAATAAGGAAGGCCAAGAGTCATTGGTAGATGAATCCCAATAGCCTCACCTCCATTTATAAATACATTCACATTCTTCATCTAATACACATTCTGATTTGTGGAGTTACCTCCTGGTTTGACATGGTATCAGATCCAGTCCCACTATTGGCATTCTTGCCTGTGGTGTAACTCCCTCATTTCTGCTAACAATCTTTATACATTCAGTTTTATGTTCACTGCATCTAGTGTTTTACTGCTCCATTAGATTGATGCCATTCTGATTTTATATACTGCAATTCTGCAATTTTTTTAAATTATGTCTGCAATTTTTGCCCAATTCTGAATTTTGCAGCTTGTGAAGATTCTGAAATTTGCAGTTCCTGCATTTCTATAGTCCTGCACATACCTGCAAATTCTGCAGTGGTTAAAAAATCATGGTCTTCTAAAATTTCTAAATGGCCTCTCGGCCTCCCCACTCCCTATACGCTGTCTCCCTTCTCCCTAAATAGCGCTCTCTCCCATACGTTGTCTCCCTTCTCCCTAAATAGCACTCTCTCCCTTACGCCCCCTACTCTGCAACCTGCAAATAAACCGCTCCCCTAACCCGCTCACCGTGCTCTCACCCACGGCTCCCACATCCTTGTCCACCGTTCTCTCTGCCTGAATCCAACTCCAAACCCACACCCACCCCCTCACACTTCAACTCACGAGCTCTCGAGCTATGTCCCTAGAATGTGGTAACAGCTCAGGCCACGACTTAGATCTTACTCCACACGCTAACAGCTCGAGCCATGACTCCCTTGTGGCCTCACGGCCCTCCTCCTTGCATACCTGACTCCTCCCCTACACTCCTACCCCCAACCCTACCCGGCCCCCTCTCCCTCATCATCCAACGCTCCACTCCATCCCACTCCACAGCCCCTCGGCCCATACATAATGCTCCATTTTTAATACCACTCAATTTATAATACGCTTTGTGTGTTACACCCCCCCCCCTCTGTGTTGTTTTAATATCACTCCATTTATAATACCACCGCCTCCCATATAATACCACTCGCGCTCCCATTCATAATACCACCACCTCCCATATAATACCTCCCTCCATTTAATACCACTACCTCCCATTCATAATACCATCGCCTCCCACACAATTTTTTCCCAAAACAAAAACAAAACAAAAAAATAACATTTTTTTTTGCAGAATTGAGTATATTTCCAGCAAAGTTTTTTTTCCCTCCAAAATAAATTTTCCAGCAAAGTAATTTTTTTCCCCTTCAAAAGAATGCATTCTCTCATATCTACTGTAGGGGTGGTTCTCTCCGGCAAGGAGAACTATCTTGAATTGTCTCGAAAAATCAAGCACACTCTCATTTTTAATGAGTTGTGGAAAGGAATTTGTGAAGGACAAGAAGGAAATCCACCAACAAAGCCCACTTAAGACAAGGAGCTTGCCATTTGGGAAAACAAGAACTGCAAGGCCTATGCCTTGATTGCAACCTCAGTAAATGAAGAGGTGAGTCACCATATTTCATCATTTTCAAATTCCTGTGAAGCCTTGAGCAAGCTAAAAGAACTCTATGACTCATATTCAGAACTAGAAATTGTTCAATTGATGATTAAATTGTTCAGTCTTGAAATGGAGAATGATGATCCCCTTGCTTTAGCTTCAGAAGTAAGATCTATCATGCATGACATTAACAGCACTGGTGTAAAAATTGACATATCTCTCATAGCATATGTTAAGGCATTATATCCGACTTACTCACATTATCTTGAGTCATTGCAAGCAAGTGGAAACCTTGAGCATATCACCTTTCAGTCCCTTGAGAAAAAGTTTGTAGAAAGAGAGAAAGCTTTCGGGAAGATGATAGTCCCTTTGTCTTCTGAAGAGGCTGCATGCTTTGCACATAGAGAAAAGAGTCATGCTCCAGATCCTTCCAGAGGAAGAGGTGGAAGAAGAGGAAGAGGAAGAAAAAACTTCAGAGAAATGGGGGCAGGCAATCTGACAAATCCGATCTTCATTACATACGTCGCAATAAAGACGGGCATGATGAATCCAAATGCAGAACACCTTGGGATAAAATTGAGCAGCAAAGAAATCAAGACAAAGGTAAAACTAATGAAAAATAAAAAGGTAAAGAACCTAAATCCTCTCATTATGTTCTAGCACATTGTAACAACGGAGTAACTGAAGACTTGTTTGATGTTTCATTTACTTCATCGAGAGATGATTGGTTGCTAGATTCATGAGCAACATGTCACATGACATTTAGAAAAGATTTTTTTGAAGAATTTACTGACAAAGTTGATGGAGCAGTATACTTCGAATATAAATCCAAACTCAAGCCATCAGGGCTTGGCACAGTCAGGTTTAAGTTGCCTGGTCTTCCAAATCATATTCTACATGAGGTTCTATACCTCCCTGAGTTGAGGAGAAACTTGTTTTCCCTGGTCCAAATCGGCCAGTAAGGACACTCCGTTCACTTGTTTGATGGCAAGGCAGAGGTCAGAAAAGCATCAGATCACTCACTTGTCATGGAGGGAATAGAATAAGGAAGACTCTTGAAGCTGAAAGGTTCATCTGCTCATGCTCAAAACTTTGCATTCAGTTCACATCATGATGAAGGTACATTCCCATCAAGTCTTTTATGACATGATATATTTGGACACTTAAACTATGAAAGCCTTCATTTTTTGAAGAAAAATGGTGTTAATGGACTGCCTACAATTCCCAGGAAACCTAAGGAATGTGATGCTTGTATTCTAGGAAAGCATAGAAAACAACCATTTCATGATTCACACTCCAGAGCACATAGAAAAATTGAGATTATTCATTCATATTTATGTGGCCCTATGCCTGTTGCTTCTACAAATGGAAATAAATATATGATGACATTTATTGATGACTACACCAGAATGTGTTGGATTTACTTATTGAAGAACAAGTCTGATGCTTTTCAAACATTCAAGAATTTTCATGCATGGATTGAAATTGATGCACAAACTCATATTGGCTCTCTACGTACTGATAATGGAAAAGAATACACTTCAAACGAATTTGAAAATTATCTTCATCAACATGGGATCAAACATCAAACAACTGTGCCATATAATCCCCAACAGAATGGTGTAGCTGAAAGAATGAACAGAACTATTTTAAATATGGTTCGCTCCATGTTATTTTTCAAGAATGTAAAATTGATGTTTTGGGCTGATGCAGTTCTATGTGATGTATACATAAAGAATAGGTGTCCTTCAAGTTCAATTAGAAACAAAAATCCTTTTGAAATGTGGCATGGCCACATTCCTTCGGTAAAGCATTTCAAGATCTTTGGTTCCACCTGTTATGCCTTGATACCCAAGGGACAAAGGAATAAACTTGGTGCTAGAAGTCGAAAATGTATCTTCTTGGGGTATTCCAATACCTCCAAAGGATATCGTCTCTATGATGAAGCCAATAAGAAGTTTGTAATAGCAAGAGATATCATATTCCTTGAATCCTCCAAGACAGACAATGTTGTTGAGTGGAAACTTGATCCCTTGGATATATTCACTCATGCAAAGCCTTTTCAAGAATTTGATATTCAGATTCCGCACGTTGAAGGGGGGATTCCTATATTGAATCAAACTATGGAATCATTTCCTGAAGCACTCTCTCCCCCACATGAAGAAACAACCATTGATGACACATTGAATGATGTGATTGAAAAAATTGAGAGATTGAATCTTGACTCAATCCCAACTCAGTCAAATGAGCAACCTGGGCCATCTCAGAAAGGTCCTCCCAAATGGCTGACAAAGACACTAGAGAATGTTCATTCTGATGAGGTTGGAAAAACAAGAACAAGAATTTCCACTAAACAAAACGAAGGTGACGTAGAAAATTCTGATTCTCCTATTGATATGGATATTGCTTATAACTATGAATTGAGTTTGTCTACAGATCATGAACCAACTTCCTTCAAAGAAGCCGCTTCTCATGATGAATGGAAGGAAGCGATTCAAAAGGAGTAGGATGCCTTGATAAAGAATGGCACTTGGAAGCTGGTTGATCCGCCTTTGGGAACAAAACCAATTGGCTGTAAGTGGGTCTACAAGAACAAGTATAAAGCAGATGGCTCACTTGACAAGCACAAGGCCAAGCTTGTGGCAAAAGGTTTTGCACAAAAATAAGGAATCGATTATGAAGAAACTTCTGCCCCCACAGAAAAATGGACCACCTTCCGGACTCTCTTTTCCTTAGCAGCTCAGAATGGATGGAAAGTCCATCAGATGGATGTAAAAACCACCTTTTTAAATGGATATCTAAAGGAGAATTTTTTTATGTCCCAGCCAGAAGGATTTGTTGTAAAGGGCCAAGAACAAAAAGTTTGCAAGCTTATAAAATATTTGTATGGCCTCAAGCAAGCACCACGAGCCTGGTATGAGAAATTAACCGAGCATATTCTAAAACTTGACTTAAAACATTTTGATCTTGATGATGCAACTTTGTTTGTTAAGAAAGTTGGAAAAACAATTGTATATCTTGTGGTGTATGTAGATGATCTTTTGATGACAGGGAACAATGAGAGCTATATTGCATCCATGAAGAAAGAATTGAAGAAAGGTTTTGAAATGATTGATTTGGGTTATGTTCATTACTATCTGGGTATTGAAGTAATTCAACATCCTAAATTTATATTTCTTTCTCAAAATAAGTACATTAGAGATCTTTTGAACAAGTTTGGCATGGATGAATGCAATCCCTTAACCACTCCAATGGAACAAAACTTGAAGCTCACATCCATTGAAGGGAAGGAATTCGAGCATGCAACTAAGTATAGATAGCTTATAGGAAGTCTTATCTACCTGACCACCACCAGACCTGACATTTCATTTGCTGTTGGAATCCTCTCAAGGTTTATGCAAAAACCTTGTGAAGGACATTGGTCTGCTGCAAAAAGAGTGTTAAAGTACTTGAAGGGGACTCAAGAATTTGGACTCAAATATACACAGGTAGGCGACTTCAGCTTGATCGGATACTCTGATTCAGACTTTGATGGGGACAAAGAAACAGGGGTGTCTACTACAAGTTACACCATGAGTCTTGGATCAGGATCTGTTTCATGGAGATCACGCAAACATTCAGTTCCATCAGATTCCACGATCGAGGCAGAATATGTGGCTCAGGAAAATCCTAGAATATGTGGCTCAGGAAATTGTGTGGCTCAGGAAAATCCTAGAATATTTGCAGATGAAACAAATGTATCCCACACCACTCATGATCGACAACACTTCTGCAATAAATTTGGCCAAGAACCCAAAGTTCCATGATCGAAAAAAGCACATCAATACAAAATACCATCTAATTCGACATCATGTTCAGGCCAAAACCATCCATCTACGCCATTGTTCCACAAATGAGAAAACCGTTGATATCTTCACTGAAGCACTTGGAAGAGAAAAGTTTGAAAAGTTCAGATCGATGCTTGGACTCACCAACATCCCTTCGAATTAAGGGGAGGAATGTTGACACCTAATCCTAAGGGTTGGGTGAAGATATTTAATATTGTATATTAAATTATATTAGGAAATAAGGAAGGCCAAGAGTCATTGGGAGATGAATCCCAATAGCCTCACCTCCATGTATAAATACATTCACATTCTTCATCTAATACACATTCTGATTTGCAGAGTTACCTCTTGGTTTGACAACACATCCAAATTCTCTACATTTACAGTTTCAATGAAGGCGTAGAAGTTTTCAATGTGTCTCTGCGCGGAAGTACTATCTTCCCGGGTGTACCGGGGTAAGAGTTTGAGGTAATATTGGGGCATGTCATTTAACACTTGAGGTAAATCCAATGGAGCGTATTTATTGAGGATAAATCCAAGCACAACCATGGGGGACAGTGGTGGTAAGTTATGAAGATGAGTGGGCTAGGGTATAACAGGTATGTGATGAATAGAGGTTTGGATATTTGTCTATAGAGAGTTTTGGAGTACTGCGACCTCTTTGACCTCTTCAGCCTCGGGAGTAGGGTGTAAAGGAGCTCAGAGATGTCGGCTGATTCGTATTCATATTTTATGGCTGAAATTTATAAAGCAGAGGCTTCTAGGGGATACTCAAGTGCACGAGTTGTAGAGCTAGGGCCATAGACGTCAACTTTCTGAGATGAGGATGGTGAATATTCTACCGAAAATTAAGGTAATTCAGCTTCAATGGGTTTATTTTCTTTCTATATTCTCTTGAATATAATCTTTTCAGGATCAGATACGGAAGGGGTTCTTATCTGGGAGGTATTTGACCGAGTGTGAGGCCTTCTATAAGCCAAAATTGCAACTGATTTAGGTTTTGATAATAGTGGAGTTGCCAAGGTGAGGGTTGTGCAACTTTCAACCCTTCATGCTCACCTGATTGAAGGGTGAATATAATGTCATATCCCAGGGAAAAGTTTTTCTAACTCGTTCCCCGAAAATGGCACCAAAAATATGTTGTCACTCCTAGAGACAGTCTTGAGTTGCAGGATACCAGTGCCTAGGACATCTTGAGAGAAGGAGGTCATATAGGTTTTTCTTATGTTCTTTGAGGGGACCTCCCAAATATAAAATTCATGGAATTTATTTGATCAGCGGTTCTAGATAAAAATTAGAGCAGAGAAATAGAAGCTAACTCTGATTGTAAGAAGGGAATAACTCAGAATGGGCATGTGGCTGAAATGAAGCTCAATTTGCTGCAATAGGGCCGGATATGAAATCAATGAACATATCTTTGAGATAATGAGGGTGGACGCTAAGATGAACAGGGATGGTAAGTCAGAGTGAGGTAGGCTTACTGAGATGTAAGAATCTACCCTCTAGGGACTTAAAGAGGAGAACGGTCAAGACAACAATTATGAGACGGGAATCATGTGTCAAGCCTAATTAAGGTAGCCGAATGACCAGTATATGAGTACCATGTAAGGTAAATTCATTTATTAACCATTAGCGACCAGAATTCCTAACACATGATAACTTGAAAGAAAATATGGCAAAACTGAATAAGAAGGTTAAACCAATACACAGAAGATGTATACATACTACTCAAAAGCCCAGTAGGAATACATTTTGCAACAAGTCGTGATTATATTATCTTCTCAAAAAATATCTTCCAGATATGCATTAAGAGATTATCCCAAAAATTACAAAATTTTCTATACAAAATATGAACTCAGAACTTCCAGAGAAATCAGAACCCTTTCTTCCTCTCTGAGTTGGACTTTTATAGTTTTTACATTGGGCCTCTTGGCCAGATATTTTCTCGGAAAAATATTCTTTCTTGATTTTATAGTTTCCTATACAAATAAAAAATGATGCGATATAACTGCATCATATCAGAGGCATTATTCTTCCAACACTGATTACAACAGAAACATAACATTTAAACAATACTTTGGGTGAAATCTAGATTTCACCCGATTTTATAACAAAAATGAAATTGAAACAAAAAATAAAAACAAAGGCCACATGGGCCTGATCATGATATCCTTAATGGTTACGAAAAGGTGTTGCAGAGCTCCCTGAGTTGCATGGTCAGACTGAAGACATAGAGGATACAGGAAATAAACTCTGGGAATGGATGGATTGTTGGGGCAATTTGGTAATAGAGCCCTAAATCAATGACTCTGAACACACCTTCCCCCCGTCGTTGAAATTATAGGAGCTCATCCTTAGTATGGGCCATATTGAAAGGGTAAACGAGGTTGCATAGCTGAGAGTGATCATCCATGAGTGCTACGGGGCCAGGAGCATTCCTGAACTCGAGAGCTTGCATGGTTTCCAGGGTGGAGTGTGTAATATCCCAAAATAAGGAAAATCTACAACAATGAGAATATCTTAAGATATTCTAAAGTTGGAGTTACAGAAATACATGAACACAAAATTGTAAACGTATAAAATATAATCATGTGATGAGAGAGAACAATATTCAGCTATAATTCTATTAATAGATCAGCAACAATGTAAAAAATATCATGAGGGACA
Organism: Pinus albicaulis; assembly: GCA_034641835.2. Lineage (NCBI taxonomy): Eukaryota > Viridiplantae > Streptophyta > Pinopsida > Pinales > Pinaceae > Pinus > Pinus albicaulis. Next base: position 1,572,814,263 of record CM076581.1, read on the forward strand.
TGCCACTCAAGTCATAAGAATAAGTCTCCAATGACCAAAACAATAGATACATGAGATACTGCAACAGTGTAAAATGTCGGAGAGCAGTGACTGCGCAGTATATGTTAGAGTAGCTGTTGCTGTAGATGTATATACATGAAATATGGCTGATAGAAACAAAATTAATGCCTAATAATTAATATATGGGCTCCAATACAAGATTTCTAGCCAACACGGAAAGGATTGCTAGAAATTTCAGAAAACATACAATGTGACAAATAACCCTGGGGTTAATGTGCCACTACAAACTGGATATGATATAAAATGAGGCTATGAAAGATCTGAAATACTGATGTCCTTCTCTAATGGTATTTCTAATTAGAAGGCTGATCCCTCTACTCAGAAATAGACCCTCCCGATGAGCTCAATGAACCCTCCCAGCAACTGCCTCTGAAAATAACACATATCTGGACTAAAACTACACTGTGAGGGATGGTAGATGGTTGGCCTGATGCCAAAGATATGAAAATATTCCTGGGAGTCCTCCTTGCTGATCCTCGAATGGATAGACAAGCTCACCACTGAAAAACAAGCCCAGAAATGACTCAAAGAGATCCTCCTTTGCTGCACCCTGCAACACAACCTAGCTCTAAACAGAAACTGCGATGTAGCTGAAGGAGGTAGCTTGGAAAAAATTCTGGAATGAGGAAATGTAGCCCAAAGAACCTCTCCTTACCTAAGGATGAGGTAGGGATTCCCAACCGGGAGCACCCTTGTGCTAAATATCACTGCAACCCTGCTAAACAGCAAGAGGAAGCAAATTCTAAACAGACCCAAGAAAATAATAATCAAAGCATGCCTCACAATGGTTGCCCTCCTCTCCATATATAGCAAGTGCTCCTCTCCACAATGGGTCCCATCCATATGTGCCACCTAGCCCATGCAAGTTTTCCTCCATTAAAACTGCGCAGTCCATCATGGAGATACAATGTATTTAGACAGTGCACGTGGACTTGGTCAAATATGACTGAATCAACATGATCCAATCCTGTTCACCCCTGTAGGTTCTCAATCCAGCTGCTCATTCTTCCCCTTTTCACATGAGGAATTTTATTTTACCTTCTAAACAGGTTAATGGGCCTCCCTACCCATTTTATTCATCTACCAAAAGATAATTCTAACTATAATGTTCCTTTTAGCTTGAGGCTAAAATTTGGGAACATTACAGTCCTCCCCTCCAAAATGTTGCTTGTCCTCAAGAAACTATATAGGGAGAGAAAAATTCCTCCCCTTCTCCTCTTGTGGCCATCTCATCAATATTCCCCACCACTACTCAAGATAATCTGCAACAAATCTACCCTCCAATGTCTCCTCCAAAAAATGCATAACCAAAGGGCTCACATCATGGAAAGGTGGAAGGTGTAAGTGGAAACATTCTTGCTGTCCCATGGCCTTCTCAAGGTTGGAGTGATGATACACATGGGAAATATCATTCCCAATGAGTTACCCTCTCACCCATGCTATCATCCAAATGAAATGAGCCATCCTAGGTATCCCATCAAAGAAATCTGCAACCTCGATTTTATGCAATGTGTTGGGGCTGAATGGAGAGTTTTTGTTTTCCCATCCAAATAGTTTCTCTCTCCATTTATGGTAAGTATGGGGGGGTTGCTGATATTGGGCTGAAATTTCATGGCCCTTAAAAATGGCCCAAGATACCCCACAAGATCATTTAACCATGAAGTGCCTCCTCCAAGAACGCAAGTTCTCCCAATGGCTCCTCCTAAGGAAAGAGGCGTGTTGTGGCAATCATGGTGTGCCCATTGTTTCTCCTGAAACATACAACATGTAAAATAGGTATAATAATACTCCCAATGGGCATATCCATCTCAAATACCACTCTCTAAACAAATCTTCCCATGAGTATAAACATATCAGCAATATATGTAAACAAAATACTATGAAAACAAGCTGCCAAATGATAACCGGAGAGTGAATCAAAGTTCCACACAAGGAACCAGCGCAGTGCATTCCATGCCTGCCTCAAAACAAAAAATAACAAGTGCCTCACCAGCCACTTGTTTTCTGCCACAATCATCTCATAATATGGAAACATGAAGATACAATGTGGTGTCAATGGTGCACACCAAGAATCATGTGGCTTCCCCCACAAGCCACCAATAAGGTAGCCAAAATCAATGCTACAAGTAGCTACAAGTACATCATCATACAATATGCAAGAAGGGATAATTCTTCTTGATACATCATGATGGTCAAACAATGAAAAGAAGTACAATACAAAATGTGAAATTATACCTCCTCCATCATGTACTTGAGATTGTGAGCTGAAATGGCTCAACTGGAATCTCTCCCTCACCTCCAATGAGTAGGGAAGTGGATGTGACCTCCTCTCTATCACCATCCGGGCTATGCATCTCTCCATATGCTGAAATATGTCATGTTGGATGTCCTCCCAAGTGAAATCCTCTGCCAAAGAAATATATGCATCATAATGCATGGAAAGGAAGTCCTCATGTGCTACATGAAGCAGTTTCTCCTTAAGCTTAGAATCTCCAGTCAAGAAGACTCTGCCATAAGAATAGATGACCACATCATCCACCATATACTCATAATCTCTATCTAGGTCATCAAGATTCATACATGCACCTAGATCCTTTGAGTACTCTATCAAGAGTCGAGATCTCCAATATGGATCAATCCTCCCAAGAGACAATGCCGGTGATCTGGCATGTGAAGCTCTCCTCATGCTGCTGCCTGCTATGTTGAGTAACCAGCTCCAAAAATAGAAGAAAAGAGATATCAACGCCTTAGAAATAAGCCACTTCGAGGGGGCAACCTCCAATACATTACATAAATGAACAATTCTTGGATGATACAATTTACAAAACCTCCTTTCTATATATAGGGGTCCATGGGGCCATAATGTAATCCTAGTGGGCCACAATGTAATCCTAGCCGACCTAACAATAATAATTTAAGGGCACAATAATAACAAAATAGGGGTTACAAGGGTACAATAATAACAATAAGGGGGTTACACTAATAACAATAAGGGACTATACTAGTAATATAGGGACCTAACATGCCCCTCTCCTTCAAAAAAGTGTTGTCTTCAACGCTTGAGTAGCTCTGGGTGCTTCTGTATAAAATTCTCATCCTCCCATGTAGAATCTTCAGTGGGTAAGTTCTTCCACTTGATGAGATACTCTGAAATTGATCGATTCCGTAGCTGTCGAGTTCTTGTTTCCATGACTACTTCAGGTTCCAATATGATTTTTCCTTCCTCATCAAGTTTTGGCAATATTGTTTGAACCAGAATATTTTCACCTATAACCTTCTTTAAGCATGAAACATGGAAAACTGGATGTACTCGCGAAGAAGCAGGAAGCTCCAATTTGTATGCCATAGTACCAACCTTTTGCAACACCTTGTAAGGACCATAGTACTTTGGCGATAATTTATTATCCTTCTTAGCTTGCTTGAGGGACATTTGTTTGTATGGTTGTAGCCGTAAAATACCCAATCTCCTACATCAAAACTTCTCTCGCTGCGATGTTGATCTGCCTGTTGTTTCATTTGATTTTGTGCCAAATTCAGGTTATCCTTTAAGAGTTGGAGAACGTCTTGCGGATGCTCGATGTGATCTTCGACTGCTTGAACCTTCGAATTTTCCCTTAAAGATGATGTAATCGATGGTGGATGATATCCATAAAGTGCCATAAATGGGGTCATTTTTGCCGCAGTATGGAAGGAAGTGTTATACCACCATTCAGCGAGAGGTAACCACTTGACCCATTGTGTTTGTTTATCAGATACAAAACAACGAAGATATCCTTCCAAACATTTATTTACTATCTCAGTTTGACCATCAGATTGAGGATGATAAGATGAGCTATGAGCTAATTGAGTACCCAAACAAGAAAATAACTCAGTCCAAAAATTTCCAGTAAAAAATGGGATCTCTGTCGCTCACAATAACCCTTGGGCTTCCATGTAGCTTCTGAATTCTGTCCATAAATGTAGTAGCAACTGTACTTGCTTTAAATGGATGAGATAATGCACAAAAGTGTGCATACTTGGTAATTCTATCAATTACCACCATGATGACACTCTTTCCTTCGGATTTAGGTGAACCTGTGATAAAATCCATTGAAATCTCCTCCCAATGTTGACTTGCAATGGATAAAGGTTGTAGAAGTCCCGGGGTCTTAATTGTCTCCACTTTATTCTGCTGGCAAACCAAAAATTCCGCCACAAACTTTTGAATATCAGATTTAAGGCCATCCCAAAAAAATTCTTTCTTCACCCTGTGGTAAGTTTTTAAAAATCCTGAGTGTCCTCCTAAAGGAGAAGTGTGCAATTCTAGAAGAATCTTTCATTTTAGTTGGGATTTATTACAAAGATATAAGCGATCTTTGTACCATAAGGAATAATTTTTCCAACTAAATGTATCATATGTACTCGGATCTTGCTGCAAATTTTGAATGAGTGTCCCTACATCTTTGTCCTTCTTCCATTCATCTCTTTCTTCGATTATCCAGTCTGATTGGATAATAGAAATGGCACAAAGCAATGCTTCCACCTCTTCATTCTTTCTTGAGAGTGCATCTGCAACAACATTAAGCTTTCCTTTTTTGTAGATTATTTCAAAGTCATAACCCAACATCTTTGTGACCCATTTTGCTGCTCTTTTGATGATAGTCTTTGTTCCAAAAAGTGTTTAAGACTATCATGATCAGTTTTTACCTTGAAGTGTCTTCCCATTAGGTAAGTTCGCCATTTCTTTAGTGCATGCAGTATTGCTAACATTTCCTTTTCATAAATAGGTTTTTGTAAATACTTTCCTTTGATTGGACGACTTTCAAAAGCAATGGGTCTTCCTTCCTGCATTAAAACTGCACCAATTCCATTTCCTGAGGCATCACATTCCACAATAAAGGTTTTGTGAAGTCTGGCGTAGCTAAGACCGGTGCTAGGCACATTGCCTCCTTAAGATGTTCAAAGGCCTTAGTTGCTTCAGGAGTCCATGAAAATGCATCTTTCTTCAATAATGTTGTTAGAGGTGCTGCTATTCTCCCATAATTCTTAACAAACTTGCGATAATACCTCGTTAACCCGAGAAATCCTCGCAACTTCTTTATGGTAGTGGGGACTTTCCATTCCTTAATGGATTTAATTTTGTTAGGGTCTACTTTAACACCCTCGTGAGATACAATATGACCCAGATATTCCACCTCTTGTACTCCAAAGAAACATTTGGATTTTTTTGCATATAATTGTTTCTCATGCAATAGTTTGAGCACCCTATCAACATATTCAACATGATCCTTCCAAGACCTGCTGTAGATTAGTATATCATCAAAAAATACTAGCACAAATTTTCTAAGGAAGGGTTTGAAAATGGAATTCATCAAACTTTGAAATGTAGAAGGTGCATTGGTAAGGCCAAAAGGCATGACCAAAAATTCATAATGACCCTCATGAGTTCGAAATGTTGTTTTTGGAATATCTTCAGTCTTCATTCTAATTTGATGATATCCGGAACGAAGATCCAAATTGGTAAAATAAATTGCTCCATGTAATTCATCCAATAATTCATCAATCACAGGAATGGGAAATTTATCTTTAATGGTGAGCTTATTGAGCTCCCTATAATCCAGACACACTCGCCATGATCCATCCTTCTTGTGTACCAATACTACAGGAGCAGAGAAAGAACTTTGACTAGGTTGAATTATACCTGCCTCTAACATTTCTGCAATCATACGTTCAATTTCGCTCCTTTGGACGTAAGGATATCTATAAGGCCTGATGTTTGGAGGAACACTTCCTGGAATCAAATGAATAGCATGATCATGATCACGAATAGGTGGGAGTCCTTTGGGAGTTTCAAACACCTTGGAATGATTGTCCAAGACTTGTTGGAGATCTACAGAAATAGATGATTTTGATATCGAAACTTCTAGTGAGCATAATTGTGCAATTACGCCTCGTCGTTCTTTCTTTAGAAGCTTTGTCATGACATTAGAGCTTATTATCCTTCCCGGCTTCCCTTCAATACCCCGTAATTCAACTTCCTTTCCTTCTGAAAAAAATTTCAAGAAAAGTTCTTGAAAATTAAAAGCTACCGTCCCCAAAGATTGTAATCATTGTACTCCTAGTACAACATCAGCACCTCCCATAGGAATGGCAAGCATTGGACTAGTCAATACATATTCCCCCATGGTTAGCTTGATATTATGGCATTTTCCAGAGCAATTTATAGTTCCTCCATTTGCAACCATCACTTGACATTCTCGTGTTGGGTATAGGAAACAATTCAATTCCTTGGCTACCTTACAATGAATAAAATTATGGGTGCTACCTGAATCAATCAACACTATTACCTTTTTCTTCTTGATATGTCCTTCTATCTTGAGAGTTTGAGGAGTGGTAATTCCCACCAATGCATTACACGATATGGTCAGACTCATTTCTTCCTCTTCTTGGGTTGGTTCCTGGTGTATATCCTCTTCTTGTTCATTTTCTTCTTCCTCTTCACAATCTATGTAAAATAATTTCTTCTCAGCACACTTATGACCTTTAGTGTATTTCCTATCACAACTGTAGCAAAGCCCTTTTGCTCTTTTTTCTTCCAATTGTTGTGGTGTCAACCTTGTAGGTTGTGGAAATCTAGGCGTAGCAACACTTCCTTCTTTATAGAATTGAGTGGTAGGCTTCCTTGTCGCCATTACTTTACATTCAACTTTTCTTGCCAACCTGAATGCCTTCTCCAATGAATCCGGTTCCAAAACATGAACTTCATGTTGGATGTTATCCGTTAAAGTGCCTATGAAGAGATCGATCCTGTGTTCCTCTGGAATATCAGTTACCCTTATATTCAATTTTTGGAAGTCCTCAATGTGTTGCCCTACTAAACCCTTTTGTTTGAGATTTATCAATTGGGTAAAGAAGGTGTTTCTTTTTGTATCCTCATAATGTGCTATCATTTCCTCCGTAAAAATTGACCAAGTGACAATTTTTTTACGGGAGCAAAGCCATCGATACCATACAAATGTATTTTGTTTTAAATGTAAAGTTGCAATGCGTACCTTTTGTGTGTTTTGCACATTATGGAGATCAAAATATTGCTCCATCTGTAGTATCCATGTTACAGGATCCTTTCCATCAAACTTCCTCATATCCATTTTTGGAATATGTTGGTTCTTCCTGCCAACATTAGAGTTTATGAAATCATGATTAACATTTATTTTGTTCTCATCATGAGGTTCTTCTACTATATTTTCACCATTAGGAAACATTTCTTGTATCAACTTTGTCAAACCTTCGATGTCTGCTTTTAGATCATTTTTCATGTTTTCCATGTTGTCTTTCATGTCATCCATCTTAGCTTCCATGCCAGCTTCCATGCCATTCATCTTAGCTTCCATGCCAGCTTCCATACCATCCATCTTAGCTTCCACGCCTTTCTTCAAACCGTCCATCTTCGCTTCCATGCCTTTCTTCAAAACTTCCATTTCATTTTTTTTTGCTCTTTGCGAGAGTGAAATTTGTTGTACTTGCTCTTGTAATTTTGATAGATCATGTTGCAATTCTTCATCTTCATGAGTCATAGTAGAGCCTTCTGAAGGCTTAATGGGTGTTGAATTATTTTTACGGGGCATATTTTAGAACCCAATACTGATATCTATTCTACAATATGCCCTTGGAATCAATTCAAATTGATTCTTCAAACAAGACTTATGCAATTCGGAAAAAAAAAATAAAAAAATACACACCTTTTTCTTGCTTTTGAGGAGCTCGATATTGAAATTTGATTATCTATATGATTGCAGCACTTCAATATTTGAATTTTAGTACCAACGTAGTGCTCTAAATTATCTTTCGAATGCCACAGGTCTGACCAGATTTTTATTCTCCAAGCCAAAGTTGTGTCCAATCTCCCACAATGACCTAATTATGGACTGGTTCAGTAGAACGAACTTGTAAGACTTGCCACGTGTCACTGTTTCATCCTTCGGCTTTGAAATTGATAGCCAAGAAACTAAAGTCTGTTTACTTGCGACCAATGCTTATGTAACTCCAATCCAATGCTCAGAGAGAGAGTTATGAAGCTTTTCCCATGATCAACTCTTTGAGATGAAATTAAGGAGCCTGAAAAAGCACTACCTTCCACAGATCATATCTCCGAAAATATTGCGAACAAAGCTCTGAAATGTTTTGAAGATTTTCCTTAGGATTTCGGCTTAGCACCCTAAAAATTTCAACTTCTGAGACTTCGTAGAAAAAAAGTTATAGCAAAAATTCCACGATCACCTGTTTGGAGCAGCGAAACCCTAGAATCCAAAGCTCTGATACCAAATGTTGAGTAACCAGCTCCAAAAAGAGAATAAAAGAGATATCAACGCCTTAGAAATAAAGCACTTCCAAGGGGAAACCTCAAATACATTACATAAATGAACAATTCTTGGATGATACAATTTACAAAACCTCCTTTCTATATATAGGAGTCCATGTGGCCATAATGTAATCCTAGTGGGCCACAATGTAATCCTAGCCGACCTAAAAATAATAATTTAAGGGCATAATAATAACAAAATAGGGGTTACAAGGGTACAATAATAACAATAAGGGGGTTACACTAATAACAATAAGGGACTATACTAGTAATATAGGGACCTAACATGCTACTTTGACATCCCCCATGCCAAATTCTTCCTCCAAACCTTTCACCTCTCCAAAATCCAAGAGTGGTGAATCCAAAGACAAGATGTCTTTCATCAATGCTAGATCTAGTGGCCTCCCAGGTGGAATACCTCCATGTAGTGAGACATCAAAATCTGAAGTGGGCTGTATATATGAGTAGACTGAGTTGTCCCTCTCTTCACTACGCAGTGCAGTCCCCTCCTTATGTGCAGAAACCTCTCGAAAAAGATAAGGGTGAATTCTCATCATCCCTTGATTTTGATCCTTCTCCTCTTCTTCCATATATGAGAATGCCTCATCCTCAATGAGAGACCCTGAATCTTGGTCATCTCTTGAAGGAGGGAACTCCACGTATTCACAAATAGAAGAGGGCTCTTCAAGAAGTGGGGATCTTTCCCTTGGAAAAATATCATGCATGTTCTCATCCCATTTAAAAATAGTTGGTTTAATAGGTCTCTCCAACTCATGCAAAGTGTTTGGGTTTTTTTTTTCAACAATTGATGGTTCACAATGTTTCCTATCAAATCTTCTCACCAATTATTTAGTGAACCAAACATAAGTTTTTACATTTTCATGAAAAAATGAAGTAGAATCATTAAACCACCAGTCATGGGCCATACTTTTGAGGTGCAACGCTACTACTCTGATGGCCTCCTTCTCTGAAACTTGGTGTAGCTGAAAATAGGAATCTAGCTCTGCTACCCAAGCTTTGGTTGTGCACTCTGCTGATCCATCAAAGTGAGATAGGAAAATTCCACCTCTCATGCTTCTTTTATGGCTGCTGGATCTTGCCTCCTTGAGTTTGCAAAACCCTTGGAAGTCCAATTGCTCCTTGAATCTCCATGATTGAGATTCAGACTCCTGAAGATAGTCACTCAAGGTCTCCTCCCTTGGTGCATCTTCTTCCTCCATCCTTCTTGCAGTAAATGTGGGAAATAGACTGCGTTGTGGATCTGCATGTGTGGCTGAATGCTCACACCCATCATGTGAATAGCTAGGGCTTGATTCAAACCCTCTCAGAAATATTCTACACTCCTCCCTTTTCATCTCTTTGATATTCTTCATAGCTTGGAAAAGAAGCAGGGAGATCCTCTCTTCCTTCATTCCTCCAAATAATGGAGTCATGCTTTTGTTTCTTCTGCGTAACTTCTATTTTCTATGAGAAGATTCTCCTCCTAATGGCACAATTTCTTGGATTCACAGGATGAGCTAAGATTATTCTCTTATACCACTATAATATCCCAAAATAGGCAAAATCTACAACAATGAGAATATCTTAAGATATTCTAAAGTTGGAGTTACAGAAATACATGAACACAAAATTGTAAATGCAGAAAACATGATCATGTCATGAGAGAGAAAAATATTCAACTATAATTCTATTAATATATCAGCAAAAATGTACAAAATATCATGAGGTACATGCCACTCAAGTCATAAGAACAAGTCTCCAATGATCAAAACAATAGATACATGAGATACTTCAACAGTGTAAAATGCCGGAGAGCAGTGATTGCACGGTCTATGTTAGAGTAGCTACTTCTGTAGATGTATATATTTGAAATATGTCTGATAGAAAAAAAATTAATGCCCAATAATGAAGATATGGGCTCCAATACAAGATTTCTAACCAACCCAGAAAGGATTGCTAGAAATTTCGAAAAACATACAATGTGACAAATAACCCTGGGGTTAATGTGCCACTGCAAACTGGATCTGATATAAAATGAGGCTATGACAGATCTGAAATACCGATTTCCTTCTCTAATGGTATTTCTAATTAGAAGGTTGATCCCTCTACTCAGAAATAGACCCTCCCGATGAGCTCAATGAACCCTCCCAGCAAGTGCCTCTGAAAATAATGCATATCTGGACTAAAACTACACTGTGAGGGATGGTATATGGTTGGCTTGATGCCAAAGATATGAAAATATGCCTGGGAGTCCTCCTTGTTGATCCTCGAATGGATAGACAATCTCACCACTGAAAAACAAGCCCAAAAATGACTCAAAGAGATCCTCCTTTGCTGCACCCTGCAACACAAACCAGCTCTAAAAAAAAACTGCGATGTAGCTGAAGGAGGTAGCTTGGCCAAAATGATGGAATGAGGAAATTTAGCCCAAATAACCTCTCCTTACCTGAGGATGAGGTAGGGATTCCCAACCGGGATCACCCTTGTGCTAAACATCACTGCAACCCTGCTAAACAGCAAGAGGAAGCAAAGTCTAAACAGACCCAAGAAAATAATAATCAAAGCATGCCTCACAATGGCTACCCTCCTCTCCATATATAGCAAGTTCTCCTCTCCATAATGGGTCCCATCCATATGTGCCACCTAGCCCATGCAAGTTGTCCTCCATTAAAACTGTGCAGTCCATCATGGAGATACAATGTATTTAGACAGTGCATGTGGACTTGGTCAAATATGACTGAATCAACATGATCCAATCCTGTTCACGCCTGTAGGTTCTCAATCCAGCTGCTTATTCTTCCCCTTTTCACATTAGGAATTTTATTTTACCTTCTAAACAGGTTAATGGGCCTCCCTACCCATTTTATTCATCTACCAAAAGATAATTCTAACTATAATGTTCCTTTTAGCTTGAGGCTAAAATTTGGGAACATTACAGTCCTCCCCTCCAAAAATTTTCTTGTCCTCAAGCAACTATATAGGGAGAGAAAAATTCCTCCCCTTCTCCTCTTGTGGCATTCTCATCAATAGTCCCCACCACTGCTCAAGATAATATGCAACAAATCTACCCTCCAATGTCTCCTCCAAAAGATGCATAACCAAAGGGCTCACATCATGGAAAGGTGGAAGGAGATAGCTTGGCCAAAATGATGGAATGAGGAAATGTAGTCCAAAGAACCTCTCCTTACCTGAGGATGAGGTAGGGATTCCCAACCGGGAGCACCCTTGTGCTAAGCATCACTGCAACCCTGCTAAACAGCAAGAGGAATCAAAGTCTAAACAGACCCAAGAAAATAATAATCAAAGCATGCCTCACAATGGCTACCCTCCTCTCCATATATAGCAAGTGCTCCTCTCCACAATGGGTCCCATCCATATGTGCCACCTAGCCCATGCAAGTTGTCCTCCATTAAAACTGCACAGTCCATCATGGAGATACAATGTATTTACACAGTGCATGTGGATTTGGTCAAATATGATTGAATCAACATGATCCAATCCTGTTCACACCTATAGGTGCTCAATCCAGCTGCTTATTCTTCCCCTTTTCACATGAGGAATGTTATTTTACCTTATAAAGAGGTTAATGGGCCTCCCTACCCATTTTATCATCTACCAAAAGATAATGCTAACTATAATGTTCCTTTTAGCTTGAGGCTAAAATTTGGGAACATTACATAGTGTTTCATTTTTTCCATATCAATTTGAGCAAACAATAAAAGGTAAATAATGAAAGGGAAATGACCAAATACCTGAGGCAACAGGGAAAGAGATGTGAGGGTGAAAGGCATGGCAATACTTGTGATTTTACCTGGACGCCTGACTGAATGAAACGTTGGTAAGTGACCATGTAGAAATTATACAAAGTACATGTATGTCTTGGATTCTCCAGATATAACAATGTTTTACTGTTAAATACATAATCGCTTCTAAAAATATTTGCGGAATTTAAAACATAATCACCAATTACAATATCATGAAGAAAGATTAATTACACACAACACAGATAATTTTACCCGTGAAAGCTTATAGCTCCAAGCCCCACTATCGTCTATTGTATATTATATCATGGATCATGAAACAATTACTTACAAAGCTCCAATCCAAGAGCTCTTAGTACATGAGGTAATTTTCTCACACTGTCATACGAAAATTGGCAAGTTCCTTAGCCAATTTACTGTCTCCATATAGCCTGCCTCCACTACGTAATCCCTTCTGATAACAATCCCTGAATGAATGCAATCTCACATGCCTTGACTGTGCAATCCTCATGGGAACATCCAATGTGTGTGTTGTTGCATGTGTGCAACCGGATAATGTCACAACTAATAGTTTAATTCCCTTTCACCTAGAACTCAACTGGGTCTCCACTGGATCTGACATGCATACAATTAATAATAGTAAATCTTTAGTCGCATGTGAGACCACTGAATGTGAATTAATTAATAAAAAATTCACTTGTTCTCTCACCAGTGTATCTTCAGTTACAACTAGCACAATTGAGTTAAACTACTTTACAACTTACACAACTGCACTTCCAACTATGTTACAACTCAGAATCACTCAGTTACAACTAAGTCAACCTGCATGTCCCACCAACCAACCACTTAACTCGAAATTATTTTAGCTAACTGATTTTCCACTTCAGTTAACTATTTCCAAGTGCTCATTGAGGCTATATTATAGTTTATTGTCAAACTAATATTAAGGGATAATAATAGTAGACATGCATCTATAAATATACATGCATTTTATAAATAGATTATGCACATACATCTATAAATAGACATGCATTCTATAAATAGATTATGCACATACATCTATAAATAGACATACACCTAAAAATAGCCTAAGGTTCTATCTGTTAGGTCCTTATATTACTAGTATAGTCCCTTATTGTTGTTAGTGTAACCCCCTTATTGTTTTTGTTGTACCCCTGTAACCCCAATATTTTATTATTGTGCCCTTACATTATTATTGTTAGGTCGGCTAGAATTATATTGTGACCCCGTGAACTCATATATATAGAAGGAGGTTTGGTCATTTGTATCATCCAAAAATTGTTCATTTATGTAATGTAAAGGAGGTTTCCTCCTCGAAGTGGCTTATTTCTAAGGTGTTTATCTCTCTTTTCTTCTATTTTTGGAGCTGGTTTCATAAAATTTGGTATCAGAGCTTTGAATTCTAGGGTTTCGCTGCTCCAAATAGGTCATCATGGAATTGTCTCTATAACTTTGTTTCTACGAAGATTCAGAAGCTAAAATTTTTACAAAGTGAAGCCGAAATTTGGAGGAAATTCGTGTAAAAATTTTAGATCTTGGTTTGCAATATTTTCAGAGATATGATCTGTGGAAGTTAGGGTTTTTTCAGGCTCTCGAATTTAACCTAAAATAGGTTATCGTGAAATTTGTGCTATAATTTTTTTTATACGAAGGTTTAGAAGCTGAAATTTTTACAGAGCGAAACCGGAATCCTGAGGAATGTCTTGTAAAAATTTCATATCTTGGTTCGCAGAATTTTTGGATATATGATCTGTGGAAGTTAAGGTTTTTTCAAGCTCCCGAATTTCATCTCAAAGAGGCGACCCTGGGAAAATCGTCATAACTCTCTCTCTGAGCGTCGGATTGGAATTATGTAAAAGGTGGCCGCACGCACATAGACTTTAGTTTCTTGTGTATCAATTTCAGATCCGAAGGAGTAAAAATTGACACGTGGCACATCCTACAAGTTCGCTCTATTGAACTAACCCATAATTATGTCATTGTGGGAGATTGGGCATAACTTTACCTTCAAGAATCCAAATCAGGTCAAACTTGTGGCATTCGAAAGAAGATAGGGATACTACAGGGACAAATTTCAGATATTGAAGATCCGAAATCACATAGATAATTCAGTTTCAATATCAAGCTGCTCAAAATCAAGAGAAATGTGTGTCTTTTTTTCTTTCGAATTGCATAAGTCTTGTGTGAAAAATTAGTTTGAAGTGATTCCAAGGGCATATTGAAGTACAGATATCAGGATTGGGTTCTAAAATGCCACCTAAAAATAATTCAATGCCCAGTAAGCCTTCAAAAGGATCTACTATGACTCATGAAGAGGAAGAAGTGCAACTTGACATATCAAAATAAGAGCAAGTGCACCAAATTTCGCTCTCGCAAAGAGAAACAAAAAATGAAATGGAAATTTTGAAGAAAGGCGTGGAAGCTAAGATGGATGGTTTGAAGAAAGGCATGCATGGTTTGAAGAATGGCATGGAAGCTAAGATGGATGGTTTTGTCACTCCTAGAGGCAGTCTTGAGTTGCAGGAAACCAGTGCCTAGGACATCTTGAGAGAAGAAGGTCATATAGGTTTTTCTTTTGTTCTTTGAGGGGGCCTCCCCGATATAACATTTGTGGAATTTATTTGATTGGTGGTTCTAGATAACAATGGGAGCGAAGCAATAGCTGCTAACTCTGACTGTAAGAAGGGAATAACTCAGAATGGGCATGTGGCTGAAATGAAGCTCAATTTGCTGCAATAAGGCTGGATATGAAACCAGTGAATAGATATTTGAGATAATGAGGGTGGACGCTAAGATGAACAGGGACGGTAAGTTAGAGTGAGGCAGGGTTACTGAGATGTAAGAATCTACCCTCCAGGAACTTAAAGAGGAGAATGGTCAAGACAAGAATTATGAGACGGGTGTTGGGTCTCGTAATTTTCACATTTTCAACATGTTTATCCTCTCCATTACTCACAGTCCATCACCTCATTTAACCATTCATCATAACATTTCCATGGGTTCACCTCATTATTTTCCAATTTATTTATTTTTAATATTATAAGAGAGTGTATAATTAATTATTGGAAAATTGACGTATTTCATTAATATCTCAAATGTGGATGAGCTTTGTAATGTGTAGGATTATTTGGAAGAATTATTCAGAATCCTCTTGAATATTTTCTCCACCATTTCAATAATTCAAAGAATAATTTTTCAAGCTTATTCTAAGGAGAAGATCATGGAGATTTCAAGGAGAAGATCATGGAAGATTCCAAGGAGAAGACCATGGAGATTTGGATAACATATCTTATCCAAGATTTGTGAGAGATGAGTGAGGATTAGAAGGGATCATATTTTGTAATTATACGGATATTGGTTGAGAGAAAAGTGGATTTGTAATTATGATTTTCTTATCTTGTTTTCAAAAGCACTCATGTATAAATAGGAGTGCTCTTTCTCCAAAAAAGTAGAAGAGTAGAAGAAGGGAAGAAGATAGTAGGAGAAACTTGAGACTTTGAGATTCTTATTTTTTGAAGTTAATTGAAGATAAAATTGATCATTTTTTGGTGTATTGAATAATTTTTAGTAGCTGAAAGTACTCTCAGTGTACGAGGAAAGGGTGGAGGGCCCCCACACCGAGCTAAGTACACTTCTTAGTTTATTTCGTAGCTGCAATTTCTGAATTAGCTTGCTTATGTTTAATTTGTTTATGCTGATTATTTTCAAGTATTGATGAATCTAATGATCATTCTTAACCTGCATATGAAAGGACAAACAAGTGTTTAAAGTTAAACACTTTTTCTATATAATCAAGATTTTCAGTTAGAATTCATCTTTACATGCCTTTACATGCTTTGATTTCTAATGGACCTTGATCTTATTTCTATTCTGCATACGAAGAGACAAACCAGTATTTAAAGTTAAATACTTCTTCTATATGATTAAGAGACTAAAAACTAAGATTCATCTTTCCTACTTTTTTTGAATTTCTATTTTTAACAATAGCATCACTGATAAGTGAATATATGATGAAGGACAATCAGGACCTCTTCAGTGAATATCTTCTTCAATTATTACTTCACGTATATTAATATATTGTTTAGTTAAGTAGTTTTTTATTTCTAATTCACATGGTAATCTAGTTAAGAGAATGACAAACAAATCTCTTAAGTTAGGAGATTCTTCTGCTACTAATTACACATCTGAATTTATAAATTGTTTAAGTTAGATTTATATTTGTAATATGCATTTCCTTTTAATAATCCATCTTCTAAACTTGAATATAGTTGAAATCCATATATTTTGGAGATGCTTCTAAGTTATACAAACCCAGATTGATAATTAAATGCTCGTGTTAATTTACCCAGTAAATTGACCCAACATTTTGGTGCCATTGTCGAGGAAGCATACTTCAACATAGTCAATTAGGAAGATTGTTTAGAAAACACATAAAAAAAAATACAAAAACCTATTATTTCTTTTAGTTAAGTTTTCTTATGCCTAGGATAGAGACTAGAAGAGTAGACTCATTAAACAAAATCCCCATCAAATTATTTAAAAAAAAAAAAAAAAAAATTGCTAAATCCATTTGCCTAACAAGATCTAAAAAAAACATGATGTTAAAGAAACCATTTAGATGGTATGTCACGACAAGGATCTTCTTAAATCCTTGTCCACAATTTAGAGTGATCCCTAGGGATGAATCTTCAATTCAGAAGTTGGAAGAGGAACAAAGTGTCGATGAAGAGGATCCACAAGAGGAAAACTTTGAATCTCTTCTAGTAAAGAGATGAACGAGTCATGGATCACATGCGATGACGATCAAACAGTAGAGCCTGAAATTCAAGAATTTCTAGCATGTATATCACAATATCCCCTGTGCATTCCATATTTTGAACAAGTGACAGTCGAAGAATTTTGTGACATAACAACTAAGGAGAGCCAAGAAAACAAAGATCACCTTAAAACTTGGTTTCAATTAGCCATTGGATCACAACACCACTCCATTTTTCAATGTTCTTTCTCATCAAATCCTTATGATCAGATAAATTTTCATGTCCAAGCATTTATTAAAGTATCTTTTTCAAACTTGGATGTGAGTTTAATTCTTATCTTGTTACACCAATGGATGCATTGGAAATTTTCCTATACTTGAAAGAATAATTTATTTTTCTACAATAGAGTAGGTAGGATATTATTTTCTTCAGATTTGAATAAGTATGCTCTCCTCTTGCATTTTTACACGATCTTGAGGATCAAAAAGTAGGATGTCTATAGACATTTTCAAGAATGAATAAACTAAGGATTTGCAACATACTTAATCAAAGTCATCTTTAGATCTGCAAATCACTGTGTCCATTTTTCAATAAAATTATCTAAGTTTAAGAATATAATAAAATTTAGTTTCTTTCTAAATTTATTTATTTATTCATTTTTTAAATAAAATAAAAAAATTTCAAACAAAATCTTTTATCTATATAATTACTTTTGAAAACTAACAATTTTTTTTAAGAGATAGAATTCAATTTCATTTTTTTGATTTTTTTTTTAAATATAATAAAGCAAACAAACACATTCAAATAAAAAAATAAAAAATAAAAACAAAAACACAAACTCATTCATATATATAGAAATCCATTTTAAAAAAAATATAAAACTCATTAAAAAAAAATTTAAATAATAATTGTAAACAATAAAAAAAAAATCATAAAAGCCAAAACTACTTAACTATACAGCAATTGTCACTCGGTCTAGTGGAAGGAAAGAAAGGAGCATTTATGCCTGAAAAGGAAAGAGATTTTAAGCATTTCATCAGTATTTCAGAACTGGTTTTCATTTCAAAGGGGAACTCTCTTATGCGTTGGTTCAGATGAACAGGCGAAAAAAAAATTTGGTGCCAAGTGACAGTCCAAAGATGGCATCAAGACTAGAAACAAGTTGTGCACTTATTTGTGACAACCTCAAGCCTTGTGCATTCTTTGCTTCAACTGAGCACGTACGATGCAAATCTATGCTCACATTCTCCAAAAACAAGCTATTTGGAAAACTTGTATTTGGATTACGTTGCCTATTTTCCAGTAATGGTAAAAGCCAGTAGGTCATGTTTATCTATCCAAACTCTGTGGATGGATGATTTTGTCGAAATACTTCATGATCACGTGATGTCACTAGTTCTGAGATGTTTCCATACAACAAGCCTGTTGAGATGGGAGCTATCTCATCTCTGGTATGAGTGGTTGTATTTGAAGAGTAGGTTATTAACTCATTTCTTGATGTGGGTGAAATTTTTGAATTTGTTGATTTGTGGTGCGAAGATATCGAATCTAACTCGACCAATTAACAATCTGTTGCATGTGGTGTAGTGTTTAGGGAAATTCGATTTGTCAGGCGAAGATCTTGATTTGGATATTGGATCTTGATTTGCCCAACGCATGGCATTTACTTAAGGTCTTGTTTATACTGAAGTGGACATATTATGCACAGCCATAAGTGATTTACATGATCCGAATATTGCTTTGGAAACTTGGAAAGACGTCGTCCTAATTTGTTAGTGGCAATTTTGTTCCATGGCAGCGCTGGCTTTAATCACCAAGGTAGCCATATCAGAGACCGTCAGAGGATAGCACAGTTTGGTTACAGGCATCAGAAAATAGAGGTGATCCATTTTACAACTCTAAACTTCGCACGGTTGTATAGGAACCATATGATGCATCTAAAATTTCTTCCTTTTTCACTTTGTTCTTCAAGAATTTTTTAAGCTCATTGAATGAAAGCAGGTGATTGTTGTTGGAATTTTGGAAAATTCCAAACAATAGAAATGGAGAGAATAAACTCCCCTCTACAACACAGAGAAGTTAAAATAAAATTTGCTTGCAGACAGAGATGGCATGAAAATGCTTTCTATTTCATTAACAAAATTTAAAACTATTACAAAAGTCTTCCTCTAACTCAGAGGGATACACAATATTGACTGCTACAGAGGCAGTGCACAAAATGACTCTCTGTCTTTCTCAAAACAATACACTCTGTCTCTTTTCAAAAAAAAAAAAAAAAAACCAACACTGCTGTGTTTTTCTTTTCTTCCATGCTGCTGTGCGAAAACAATGCAATACAACAATAATATTACATTACTTTGGCTCTCGGGCCTTTTCCATTATATATATGGCGCGGCAGGAACAAAACCCAAAACAAATAAATAAAACGATTTACAAAGAAAATTCACTCCTGAACATGAAACTTTAACACAGGCGCAACGTACAACTGGGGACCACATCACAGTCGGCCATCGCAATCGGCGGATCGACAGAACAACAAAAATGCGATGGTGCGATTTTGCGATTTGCGATGGCGCGATCGCGTGATCGCATTGCGGCCATCAACGGCGGTTCAAACATGAATGTTGTGATCTGCATCACAAACAATCAACAGAACTCTGGCATGGGTGGAGGGTGATCTATGTAATATGCGATGTGCGATGTTGCGATGGCGCGACGATCGCACATCACAAACTTCCATATCAACAAGACACTCAACTTCTGTTGTTGCGATTTTGCGATTGCGATTGTGATCGCATCGCATCGTGACTCTTCTCATCAACAAGACACTTGACTTAAAACTGCGATCTGCGATTTGCGCTTAAGTGTAAGGGACCACTTGTCCTGCCTCTTTTCAATATTTGAAGTCCTCCGCCTGTTTTAAAGAAATTTCATTCATTTTGGTTGTTGAGGGCTTAAAATCCCGAATTGACTGTTTTAAATAAACTCTGCTCCTCTGTAGTTCAGATCTACGGGAAAATATCCGTTCCACTGTAAAACGGCTCTGCGCATCTTCCATAATCAATTCTCCTCTGTCGTTTGTGGCTACAGTCCATCAACATTAATTCATCCTTACAAATTTCCCATTCTTCATTGAATGCATGATGCTGTGCACTCAATCTCTGCTACTACCTCTGTACTCTTTTTCTTCTGCTCAAAGGCACGCAGATGACTTTAATAATTTCAACACCCCCCCTTAAAGTCAGATGCTGGGTTATCCATCATACCCAAGCATTTTCTTAAAAATTCAAAGGTCTTATGTGCCAATGGCTTTGTCAAGATATCTGCATATTGCTCCTCTGTTTTACAATGCTGTAAAACAATTTCTCCATTGTTCACCAATTCTCTGATATAGTGAAATTTTGTATCTATATGTTTTGTTCTTTTATGAAACATAGAACTCTTTGACAATGCAATAGCTGAGCTATTGTCACAATAAATCACTGTCCCTTTTACCTGTTTTTGGCATAAACTTCTCAACATTATTCTCATCGAAATTGCTTGACACGCTGCTGTTGTAGCTGCCACATATTCTGCCTCTGTTGTAGATAATGCTATAATCGGCTGTTTCTTAGAAGCCCATGAAATGGCTCCTGAACCCATATGAAAAACATAACCGGAAGTGCTCTTCCGATCATCTACACTTCTAGCCCAATCACTGTCAGTGTATCCAACTAACTCTAAATTTTCTGAAGTAGTATATAAAATACCAAACCTTTTAGTTCCTTTCACATACCTCAGAATTCTCTTTACTGCTTGCCAATGTGCTTCTTTTGGCTTCTCCATAAATCTGGAAATTAAACTAATAGCATGCATA
The DNA here is from genome assembly GCA_034641835.2 of Pinus albicaulis. Taxonomy (NCBI): domain Eukaryota; kingdom Viridiplantae; phylum Streptophyta; class Pinopsida; order Pinales; family Pinaceae; genus Pinus; species Pinus albicaulis. The sequence goes on from CM076581.1 coordinate 1,572,835,056, forward strand.
ATATCGGGCCTAGTTGCAGTCAAATACATGAGGCTACCAACTATGCTTTTATAAAACTTGGATCAAAATCCTTGTTGCTGTCATCTTTACTCAACTTCAATCCCATTACTGTGGGGGTAATTGCAGCTTTGCACTCCTGCATATTAAATCTTTCCAAAACTTGATTCACATACTTTGCTTGAGAAATAAAAATCCCTTTCTCATTTTGTTCTACTTCTATTCCTAAGAAGTATCTCAATAAGCCCATGTCAGTCATTTCAAATTCATCTTTCATCACTGTTTTAAAATTTTCAACAAGGTAATCATCATTACCTGTAAATATTAAATCATCAACATATAAAACAACAATCAGCATCTTACCATCCTTTTCTTTGATGTAGAGGGTGGGTTCTCCCTCACACTTTTCAAATCCATTTTCCAGTAGATAGGAGTATATCCTATTGTACCATGCTCTTGGTGCTTGCTTCAACCCATAAAGAGCTTTCTTCAGTTTGCAGACTTTATGCTCTTGACCTTTCTTCTCATATCCGAGAGGTTGTTCCACATATACCTCTTCCATTAAAACTCCATTAAAAAATGCATATTTTACATCCATCTGGTATACTTTCCATTTATTTTGTGCTGCTATTGACAGCACTGCTCTTACTGTCTCCATTCTTGCAACTGGTGCAAAATTTTCTTCATAATCAATCCCCTGCTTCTGCTTATATCCCTTGACAACAAGTCTGGCCTTGTGTCTTTCTATTTTTCCTTCAGCATTACTCTTGGTCTTATAGACCCATTTATCTCCAATGACTTCTTTACCTTCTGGGAGATTAACCAACTCCCATGTTTTGTTCTTTTCTATGGCATTAATTTCATCATCCATAGCTTCTATCCATTTTCTATCTTTAATAGCATCTTCAAAATGAATAGGATCATCAACTTGACAATACAAAGCAAATAGGGAATTCATACCTTCATTTGCTGCTCCTTGCTCATAGATTTCTCTAATACTTTTGAACTTTGTTCCTCTTTCACTTGGTGTAGACATGCTTGATGAAGCACCGAATTCTGCTCCATATGGTGTGCTTGGAGATGTACTCCCACTTCTTCTCAAGGGTGTTCTCGCTGCTGCTTGAGGTGTCCCTTGCTATCCTTTTGTTGGTGGAGGTTGTGCTATCGATGAGTTATTAATTTCAACCACATCTTCCTCATCCTCATCATGATATAAACAGCTCTTAACATTGACTGTTTTCTCAATGCTTCCATCCCATGCTTCCTCTTCAATAAATTGCACATCTCTGCTTATTACAAACTTCTTTGTGGATAGGTTATACAATCTGTATCCTTTGGAATCTTCACAATATCCAAGGAAAATGCACTTCTCCCCCTTACTATCCAATTTCTTTCTCAACTTGTCAGGAATGTGTGCATACGCCACACATCCAAAAACTCTCATGTGGGTGACTCCCTGTTTTCTGCCACTCCACGCTTCTTCTGGAAGTTTTTTCATCACAGCTTTTGTAGGGCATCTATTTAAAATATACACAGCACAGTTTGCTGCTTCTGCCCAATACTCATTTGGCAAGTGTTTTGCCTTTAACATACTTCTCACCATTTCCATTATGGTTCGATTCTTCCTTTCAGCAACTCCATTTTGTTATGGTGTGTACCTTGTGGTAAACTGTTTGTGTATGTCGTTCTCTCTACAGAAACACATAAATTCCTTTAATATATATTCTCCTCCTCTATCAGTTTTGAGAACTTTAATATACTGCCCACTTTGTTTCTCTACAAGAGCTTTAAAGTGGCCAAATTTCTGAAAGACTTCACTCTTATATTTCAGAAAATAAACCCACACTTTTCTTGTGAAATCATCTATGAAGGTCAGCATGTAGTTGCTGCCCAAAACTGATGCTGTTTGCATCAGCCCACATAAATCTGAGTGAATGATTTCTAAGGGTGCTTTCACCCTTATGCTTTTCCCTGATGGAAAATTTTCTCTGTGTTGCTTTCCCAAGATGTAGCCTTCACATAGGCTGTCAGGCTTCTCAATCAATGGTAAACCTCTTACCATTTCTTTTCTGTGCAGCAAATTTAATCCTCCGAAATTGAGATGTCCAAATCTCAGGTGCCATAACCAATTTTCATCTTTTGCCTCCTTCTGAAAGGCTTCTTGTGTTACAGCTGCTATGCTTTTTCCTTTTCCCTTCAAGTCAATGTTGAGCTTGAGCGGAAACATTCTATTGCTGGTCATTTGAATTTCAGCATTGATTTTCTTGCTTGGAGGTATATCTTTTATTGTGCACACATCATCTTTCAAAATTACATTGTAACCTTTTTTTATGAGTTGCCCAATGCTCAAAAGATTACACTTCAGACCTGGAACATAATACACATCAGGAACAAATTTTTTCTCCCCATTTCTTGCTCGAATACTAACTCTGCCTTTTCCTTTGACAGAGATCTTAGTAACAGTCCCTGTGGTCACTTCTGATTTTACTTCTTCATCTAGATTGGCAAACATTGCTCTGTTTCCATTCATATGATTACTACATCCTGAATCTAAGAACCAAAAATCATCTTCTCTATCCTGTGCTACATTACAAGCTAACAGCACATTACTTGGGTTCTTTTCTTCTTTTGCTACATTAGCATTCTGCTTATTTTTCATGTCATTTTTCTTCTTTCTACATTCATTGGCATAGTGCCCATATTTTTTGCAATAATGACATTGGACATTGGATTTGTCATACCTTTGTCCATGAGCATGTTGGTGTTGATGTCCACCTTGCTGGTTGTTGCATTGGCTGTGGCTCTGATTTTGACTGTTGCTCCTTCCATGTGAATGTGAAGGGTTGTTCCTTCCACCTCTGTTTTGGCTTATGCCTCTTCCTCTTCCTTTTCCTTGACCTCTTCCTCTTCCTGAAGGCATCTGGGTCTTGAAGGCGTGATCAAGAGATGAATGTTCATCTCTATTCAATCTCTGTTCATGAGTTATTAGTGAGGCATGAAGTTCATCCACTGTGAACCTTGAAAGATCTTTGGTCTCTTCTATGGTGGTAACAATAACATAAAACTTTGAGGGTAAGCTCCTCAAAAGTTTCTCCACAATCCTTCTTTCTTCAAGAGTTTCTCCATGGGACCTTATCTTATTTACAATCCCAATCACATGTGTAAAAAATCTGTCTACATTATCTGACTCTTTCATGCAAAGAGTTTCAAAATCTCTTCTCAGCAACTGAATCTTTTCTGTCTTAACTTTCTCCATGCCTTGATAGGCTACTTTCAGAGTTTCCCATGCATCCTTGGATCTCTTAGCTGCTGCTATCCTTGGAAACACACTCTCATTTACTGCTTGATACAAATAGAAGAGGGCTTTAGAGTCCTTCTTTCTATTGTTCTTCAATAAATCCTTCTCTGCTTGAGTTAAGGCATTAAAAGCCTGCTCATTAGCTGGTTCAACAAAACCATCTTCTACAAACTCCCATAAGTCTTGTGAGACAAACAGGGCTCTCATAGTAATGGCCCAATAATCATAGTTCTTTCCATTAAATTGTGGAAGCTGAACATTTCCAATGCTCATACCAGAGCTTGGTCCAGCCATTGCTTTTAAACTGAACACTGAACTTAAACAAACTGTCTTTCCTTTTCTGAAAGAAAAAACTCTTTTAAATAATGAACAACAGCTCTGTTATCTTTGAGAAATACCTGAACTTTTGACCTCTGTTGAGCTTTCACACTGCTGGAGAAAACACTACAACAATTCTTCTTGTTCTTCAGCTTCTTTGTCTTCAAAGAGCCTGAACTAGCTCCGATACCATGTTGGAATTTTGGGAAATTCCAAACAATGGAAATGGAGAGAATAAACTCCCCTCTACAACACAGAGAATTTAAAACAAAATTTTCTTGCAGACAGAGATGGCATGAAAATTCTTTCTATTTAATTAACAGAATTTAAAACTATTACAAAAGTCTTCCTCTAACTCAGAGGGATACACAATGTTGACTGCTACATACGCAGTGCACAAAATGACTCTCTCTCTTTCTAAAAAAAATACACTCTGTCTCTTTTCAAAAAAAAAAAAAAAAAAAAAAACCAACACTGCTGTGTTTTTCTTTTCTTCCACGCTGCTGTGCGAAAACAATGCAATACAACAATAATATTAAATTACTTTGGCTCTCGAGCCTTTTCCATTATATATATGGCGCGGCGGGAACAAAACCCAAAACAAATAAATAAAATGATTTACAAAGAAAATTCACTCCTGAACATGAAACTTTAACATAGGTGCGACGTACGAGTGGGGACCACATCGCAGTCGACCATCGCAATCGACGGATCGGCGAAACAACAAAAATGCGATGGTGCGATTTTGCGATTTGCGATGGAGCGATCGCATCGCGGCTATCAACAGCGGTGCACAAGATTAGGGTGCTGATACAGCTCCCTCAGAAAGGCCCCCAATTCTTATCATAATCACAATTGCAACGACAACTGTGTTCTTGCTTCTTTGAAACCATCTGAGCGTGAGAATTGCGGAAAAAACAAATGAAATAACACAGTTGATCAAACAATATCATCATGTCGTGGCAAACTTACGTTGATGAGCATTTGTTGTGTGATATGTCCAATGGCATTCACCTCTCTTCGGCTGCAATCTATGGCCACGATGGTACTCCTCGGTGTACAACAATTCCTTTCCTTAGTTTTACATTTTCATTTAAAAAAAATTCCAAGCAATATATATATATATATATATATATATATATATTTAAAAAAAAACATAATAATAATAATAAATTTCATTGTTAAAAAACAAATTTAAAAAAAAAAAATCATTTCATTGTTTAAAAAATAATAATAATCAACATCAATAATAAATGAGATTGAACCATAAATAATCAACATAAATTTATTTTTCTTTTGTTAAAAAAAAAAGAGTTAACATAATAAAAAATTGCCCCACATTTATTTACGATTACATTGCATGAGGACATGCAATACGTTTAGTTGGGGGTAATAAAAGTATGTTAGTAGGTTAGAATTGTCATTAATTTTCACTTTCCATAAATCACTTCCACTCCACCTCCATTTCACTACATTAACCTTATTATCATTTGGCTCACATATATGTTTTCCAAAAATTAATAAATTCTAGTGATTTTAAGTGAATTTGTGGGAAAAAGTTAGGATGCATATACTAATATATAACAAATGAAATGAGATTGGTGTTATGTGTAGGTCAAAGAGAAGCTTATGAAAAAAGCCTCAACATTACAATGCGGCACCCTTTTCATCCATAATTGGTGTAACTTAGAAAAACAATACTACATGGAAATTTCATAAATTACTGAAAATGAGCTAATTTGTTTTAAGTCACTTCATACAAGAATCATCAACGAAGATGGCACACAAAGGCGACAATTTTATGCAGAAATGGTGCTAATTTTTTTAGGGTTGAAGAAGATCTAATGCAAAAGTGATTTTTAGAAATCACAATGAAACATGCATCATTTGAAGCATGAAGGACCTAATTCTTCACTGCACATATCATGACATTTTCCGATACACAAAAACCCTTTTGCATCATAATATGTTTACTCACATTTTTCCTTCCAAGCGCCTTAATCATCCCTATGTTGTAGCCCATCTTCCATTTCCTTATCCTTCATGACTTCATACATGCCTATTTTTCTAAACTGCATACATCATTTCCTTCTTATTTTTCAGTTCATTTTTTCCTTGTCAATAAAAATCCCAAGCTCTCTTTCCATAAATACATTGCCCTACCATATACACTGCCTGATTCTGAGATCTTTTCATCTATAGTCCTATCAATAATTTTGTACAAACTCGCATTCACTGATGTGGGATTCCTTAAGGCCCACCTTTCAACAAGTCTCGACCCATCGACTTCAACACCTTATCTGGGATAGATACTAGAGTCATCATTAATACCTTGAGGCTTGTATTCCCTAATGACAGGTTCTCTTGCCGACAGTCATGGGAATACATCAATGTCCCTTGATCATTGGATCTTGCAAGTGGCTCGACATCAGATCCTTTATTCGCACTTCGCAAGATGTACTTAGGTACCTTGGCACTCATTGACATCAATGGTGAGTCTACCTCGCATTGGTTAACGACATCCATTAATGGTCGGTAATCCGATGACTTATTTTCATACTCGACACCGACACATTCATTCGCATGACTAGAATTGTACCATCGGATTTTTGAAGCAGTTGAAGACTATATATTTTTCATGACTCCATCAGCAGTTGCGACAACATTCCTTCAGCCATATGAGAGTACAACAGTTCCACTTTCAGACATCATCTTCAGATTCATACAACCAATTAGCACTTCAAATTCCTTCACTTCATCCAGCAACATGATATTCACATGATCCAACACCATGATATTTTCCTAATCTAGCAGCATGACATATTCTCTCATGCAAATCAGCATGACATTTTCTAGATCTAGAAGCGGCAACAGTTACATTTTGCATAGTTCATCAACGTTTTGGGTAAGTGAAGGTATGCTATTTTCTAATTTTTAATCAAACTATCTCTTACATGTTGGAAATAAATGAACTTGGAAAATTCCCTCACCATATCTTTCACCTTTTCATAAACATAACACATCTTCAGTTTGGGGGGGAATATTCATTATCATTTCATTCCATTCATCACCTCACATATTGTCGACCAACATGACTCTTCCAAACTACACTTTGTTGCAATTGATACATTTATATCTATTTTAGCATGATTCAAAAATATGAGAAAAGGTTTTCTTATGCATATTAATGACTTATCATTTCCAGTATATGACTTATCATTTTCAGTACATGTGTTAAGAAAGAGAACAAAATAAATAAATAAATGTTGTTAACACAAGAACCGACATTTTTTATATTCATGGTTGTTAACAAAAGAACCAACCATAGAAAATATCAGTTGCAGTACATGTATTTCACATCCTGGAATGATACATTGTTAGAAACCATAATCAAGCAAAGCCAAAAAATTTTAATCCATGCAAGGTTGCATGAGGACATGCAACAAGTTCAACTTGGGGGTATGTTGGGTCTCGTAATTGTCACATTTTCATCATGTTTATCCTCGCCATTCCTACATTCCATCAACTCATTTAACCATTAATCATACCATTTCCATGGGTTCACCTCATTATTTTCCAATTGATTTATTTTTAATATTATAAGAGAATGTATGATTAATTATTGGAAAATTGACATATTTCAATAATATCTCAAATGTGGATGAGCTTTGTAATGTGTAGGATTATTTGGAAGAATTACTCAAAATCCTCTTGAATATTTCCTCCACCATTTCAATAATTCAAAGGATAATTTTTCAAGCTTATTCTAGGGAGAAGATCATGGAGATTCCAAGGAGAATATCATGGAGATTTCAAGGAGAAGATCATGGAATATTCCAGGGAGAATATCATGGAGATTTGGATAACATATCTTATACAATATTTGTGAGAGATGAGTGAGGCTTTGAAGAGATAATATTTTGTAATTATAGGGATATTGGTTGAGAGAAAAGTGGATTTGTAATTATGAGTTTCTTATCTTTTTTTCAAAAGCGCTCATGTATAATTAGGAGTGCTCTTTCTCCAAAAGAAGTCGAAGAGTAGAAGGGAAGAAGATAGTAGGAGAAACTTGAGACTTTGATATTTTTATTTTCTGAAGTTAATTGAAGACGGAATTTATCATTTTCTTATGCATTGAATAAGTTTCAGTAGCTGAAAGTACTCTCAATGTATGAGGCAAGGGTGGAGGGCCCCCACACCGAGCTAAGTACACTTCTTAGTTTATTTCGTAACTACAATTTCTGAATTAGCTTGCTTATGTTTAATTTGTTTATGCTAATTATTTTCAATTATTGATGAATCTAATGATCATTCTTAACCTGCATATGAAAGGAAAAACAGGTGTTTAAAGTTAAACACTCTTTCTATCTAATCAATATTTTTAGTTAGAATTCATCTTTACATTTCTTTACATGATTTGATTGCTAATGGATCTTAATCTTGTTTCTATTATGCATACGAAGAGACAAACCTGTATTTAAAGTTAAATACTTCTTTTATCTAATTAAGAGACTAAAAACTAGGATTCATCTTTCCTACTTTTTCTGAATTTCTGTTTTTAACAATAGCATTACTGATAAGTGAATATATGATGAAGGACAATCAGTACCTCTTCAGTGAAGAGACTCTTCAATTATTACTTCACGTATCTTAATCTATTTTTTAGTTAAGTAGTTTTTTATTTCTAATTCACATGGTAATATTGTTAAGAGAAGGACAAACAAATCTCTTAAGTTAGGAGATTCTTCTGCTTCTAATTACACATATGAATTTAGAAATTGTTTAAGTTAGATTTATATTTGTAATATGCATTTCCTTTTAATAATTCATCTTCTAAACTTGACTATAGTTGAAATCCATATATTTTGGAGATGCTTCTAAGTTCTAAGAACCCGGATTGATAATTAAATGTTCGTGTTAATTTACCCAATAAATTGACCCAACAACGGGAATCATGTGTCGAGCCTAATTAAGGTAGCCGAATGACCAATATATGAGTACCATGTAAGGTAAATTAATTTATTAGCCATTAGTGAGGAGCATTCCGAACACATGATAACTTAAAAGAAAATATGGAAAAATTGAATAAGAAGATTAAACCAATACACAGAAGAGGCATACATACTTCTCAAAAGCCGAGTAGGAATCCATTTTGAAACAAGTCGTCATTATATTATCTTCTCAAAATAGCTCTTCCAGATATGCATTAAGAGCTTATCCCAAACATTATATTTTGTGTTATACAAAATATGAACTCAGAACTTCTAGACAAATCAGAACCCTTTCTTCCTCTCTGAGTTGGTTTTTTACAGTTTTTGCATTGGGCTTCTTGGCCTGATATTTTCTCAGAAAAATATTCCTTCTTGATTTTATAGTTTCCTATCCAAATAAAAAATGATGCGATATAACTGCATCGTATCAGAGGCATTATTATTTTGACACTGATTACAACAAAAACATAACATTTAAACAATAATTTGGGTGAAATCGAGATTTCACCTAATTTTACAACACAACTAAAATTGAAACAAAAAATTAAAAAAAACGCCACATGGGCCTGATCATGATATCCTTAACGGTTATGAAAAGGCGTGGTAGAGGCCCCTAAGTTGCGTGGTTGGACTGAAGACGTAGAGAAGCCAGGAAATAAACTCTGGGAACAGATGCATTGTTGGGGAAATTTGGTAATAGAGCCCTGAATCAACGACTCTGAACACATCTTCCCCCTGTTGTTGAAATTCTAGGAGCTCGGCCTTAGTACGGGCCACATTGAAAGGGTAAACTAGGTCCCAGAGCTGAGAGTGGGCATCCATGAGTGGTTCGGGGCCAGGATCAATCCTGACCTTGAGAGCTTGTAGGGTTTCGGGGGTGAAGCATTTAATTTTTTCCATATCAATTCGAAAAAACAGTAAAAGGGAAATAATGAAAGGGACACGGCCAAATACCTGAGGCAAGAAGGAAAGCGATGCAAGGGTGAAAGGTAGCCAATACTTTTGATTTTACCCGGACACCTGACTGAATGAAACATTGGTAAGTGACCAGCAATTCAAACAGATGAGAGTAAAAATCGGCGTGGAAACAAGGTTTTTACAGGGTAATTCGGCGAGACGACAACTGTAGGGTTGATGTCATGAGGACGTTGGTAGAGAGGCACATGGCATGCAGTGGTTTTCCGACAGTAGCCAAGTAGGTGGGGGACCACGTGCCAGACATAGGAGTATCGACCTTTGTACCCTGGACGAACTTACCTTACCTTGTAACGTACCTATGCCAGCTGTGTGTTGTTGGAGCCCTATGATTTTTTTCGACTAGAAAGATGATATCTATCCCCCGTCTGCCCCCCCCCCCCCCCCCTCCCCCCAACCCAAAACTACTCTAATTGGCCACGAGGGGAGCTAACGTCATCTCCTCCAACGGGCCAGTCTCGCCACCCCCCGCTCTCTTGAGTGCTATCAGAATCGGCTGTAGACAACCATCCTTGGTAGGTGGCACAACCACTATCACGGGTTGCATCGTGTATCTGGGGGAGGTGCGATTGAAGCACCACATTTGCACTACTAACCATCAAAAAGAGTTGCGTCACCTGCTTTTAGCCTCCCACTTTTCCCTTTCCTATCCCTTCATTAGTTAGCTCTCCCCGCTATATTTCTCCTCATGGAAGTCACAAGCCAACAAATGGCATGGAAGCTAAGATGGATGACATGGAAGCTATGATCAATGAAAAAATGAAATACAACATGGAAGACATGAAGAATGATCTAAAAGAATACATGGAAGGTTTCACTAGCACATTTGGCGCAATTTCCGATGGCCAAATCGTCACTATTCTGACACATAGGTGTCCCAAGAGCAACACTATAAGGCGTGGAAAAACATGGTTAGCCATTACGTCGCAATTTCGACACTTTAATAAAGTGTTGGAAGAGTGGCAAATTTTTCGACGTTCCCAGACATCTGTCACTCTTCTGACGTTATCCAAATCATCGCTATTCTGATGTCATCAAAGGCGTCGCTATTCCGACGTTAACCAAACTGTCAGTCTACCGAAGTTATCAAAATCGTCGCTAATCTGACGTTGGTTAAACTGTCATTCTTCCGACTATCCATAACTGTCGGTCTTCCGACATTCCATAACCGTCGGTCTTCCAACGAGCCATAACTGTCGGTCTTCCGACGTTTACCAGGTTTTCAAAATAACGTCGCAATTTTGACGTTAGCTCTTCCGACGTTTAAAGCGTCGCTCTTCCGACGGATATAGAAACTCTCTTCCTAAGTTTATACCGTAGCTCTTCCGACGTAACCTAAACGTTGCTCTTCTGACGGAAACTAAAAAATATTTAAAAAAAAAATTTATTTAGATAAATCCTGGCTTCTTGAGTTGCAGTTTTGCTCAAGATTTCTCAAGCAGCAATCACACGATATTTTCTAAGTTATCATTATTTTGGAGTAAATGTGTTATATGGGTTTCTTACAGAGTACTCCAAGACTTACATCTGTACCATGCATGCCAACATTCTCACTCCTGCCATTGTTAACATTCTCATCCTTTGTTTCTAAACCAACACTAAACACTACCAACAGCCTCCGCAGCAAATGCAAGGATGTTTCATTGAAGGAAACATTGGGAATTTTACATGAAAGAATATATCAAGGTCTACCAATTGATCCCGATACTTACTCTGCTCTTTTGCAAGCCTGTGTAGATATCTGTGCATTATTAGAGAGAAAACAAGTTCATGCCCACATCCTGATAAATGGATTTGAGGAAAATATGTTTTTAGGATTCAAACTTGTGTTTGAAAAAATACACGAATGAGGTGTGATTATATGGAATGCCATCATTAGATAATATGCTAGGAAAGGGCTATGTGAGGAGGTCCTAAGGTTGTATTATCAAATGCAACAAGAAGGGATAAAGCCAGACAATTTCACCTTTCCTATTGTGCTCAAGGCATGTGTTGTGCTATCAACTCTGCAAGAGGGAAAAGAGATTCATCATCATATCATCAGAAATGGCTTTGAGTCTGATGTTTATGTTTGCACTGCCCTGGTTGACATGTACTCCAAGTGCGGCTGTGTAGAAGTAGCATGCCAATTCTTTGACAAAATGTCTAAAAGGGATGTGGTTTCATGGAGTGCAATGACTTCTGGGTTAGCCCAAAATGGATTTTCCAATGAAGCTTTAAGTATTTTTCAACAAATACAGCTGGAAAACATCAAACCCAATGTAATTACCATGGTTAGTGTGTTATCAGCATGTGCCCATTTAGCAGATCTACAACAAGGTAAGTGGATCCATGATTATATTATTAGGAGTGGTTTTGAACTAAAATTTTCACTCATATGCAACAAGTAGGAATAAAGCCATACCATGTCACCTTCATTAGTATCTTATCTTCATGTAGTCATGCAGGCTTGGTGGATGAGGGTTTTCGATACTTCGAATGCATGAGTCAAGATTATGGAATTGTGCCTACCCTGGAGCACTATGCTTGCACAGTTGATCTTCTTGGTCGAGTTGGGCACATGAAAGAGGCGCTCACCTTTATCAGGCAAATGCCAATAAAACCTGAAGCTAGTGTGTGGGGGGAACTGCTTGGTGCCTGTATAATTGACCACAATATTAAGCTAGGAAAATATGTTGCAAAACATCTTATTAAATTAGAGCCTGATAATGCTGCAAACTATGTACTGTTGTCAAACATATATGCTACGACTGGAAGGTGGGATGAAGTGATGAAGGTGAGAGAAATGATTAAAGACACTAAATTGAAAAAGAGCCCAGGATGTAGCTGGATCGAGGTCAAGAACAGAGTCCATTCATTTGTTGTTGGAGATAGATCACACAAACAATCAGAGCGGATATATTCAATGGTGGATTTATTGGTTGGGAAGATGAAAGATTCAGGGTATATGCCTGACAGGAGTTTTGTGCTTCATAATGTTGAGGAAGAAGAGAAGGAATATGTTCTTTCTACCCACAGTAAGAATTTTTCCATTGCATTTGGGCTTATTAGCACAAGCTCTGGGACACCTATACAAATTACCAAGAACCTCCATGTATGTGGTGACTACCATATGGCCATTAAATTTATGTCCAAGATTGTTGAACGAGAACTTATTGTGAGGGATACAATTCGCTTCCATCATTTTAGAGATGGATTTTGTTCCTGTGGAGATTATTGGTAGTGTTGATATAAATGAAAGCATATAAGCATGTGAAACTACAGACTTTGCATATGACTGAGTTGGTAGCCCTGTTACCCTTTTATATTTCTTATATTATAATTTTGTTATTGGAGGTCAAGGTATAAAATTTTGAAAACAAAAGCGAAAGTATCTCTTGGTCTGTACATAGAAAATTAATATGGAAATCTTGATAGGGCAAGAAAATCAATGCCATGTTCCCACCCTCCTCCCCAACATAGAGAGAGAGAGAGAGAGAGCATTTAGTAAAAGGTTTTGGTCAATGTTTATAAACAAGAACCTGTCTTAGCATGTCAGGTTGTATGTATGTTTGGCATTTTTTTATAACTTAATTTAGACAAGAAACTCTGACAGATTAGTGTATCTCATATCCCAATCATTTCTAAATGAAATATAAGTGGAAATATTTTCGTATCCTGCATATGGGCTCAGAACCTACAAAACTTCATGTTCTAGAACTGACAATTCTTTCTTTCTTCCACAAATATGCCTCATAGAACCATGAATTTTGACATTCTTTCTGCCTCTATCACATGGCTCAGTTTCGAGTTCAAATCTAGAAACCATGAAATTTGGATAAAATTTGAATTGTTTGATGAAATTTGGATAAATTTTGGCATTACCTTTTTATATATATAAATTTCAAAATATTGACTATCTATCGATCTATCTGTATATACACACCAAATCTCAAATAAATAAAAAAGGAAATTCGTCTGGTTCACTAAATTTCAAAGGAAAACCTCAAGGCTAATTTGAGAAAATCCTTACTTTAAAGGCAAACCTCATTACCTTACTTTTGATTTTATTAAATATTTTCTTGCACAAACCTATCGGAAACTTCATAAAGGCCATAACGAGAAAATGTAGAAAACCACAAAGACAACAAATATTGGCAGCCAATGTTGTGTTAGTATCTTCGGCCTCCTCACCACACCCCTGACATTGTTTTTCCTTCGTAATAAAATATTACTTACAAGCCTAATGCCACACAATTGGTTTACAAAAATAAAAAATCAAATTCAGCAGTGCATATCCTCTTAACATCCTTGCTTCGCTTCATCCACACCCATTGATTATAGAGCCATGAGATTCACACACAATAAGTATTTCTTTCACTCACAAAATTTATTGAAATAAAATCCATTATAATTTCGATGAAATTTTGTGACTTAACCATTTACAAATGCCAATGAAGGCAGGTGAGGGACTAGCGGCTCAATTTTGTTACTGATCGCCACTTGGTAAGTCCTACACTCAACAGTCTTAGCCAACAGGGAACCTCCTACCACATGAAAATAAAACGCGAGTGGAAGCACGACCTATCTCAACAAGTATATGTATCAATGGTACAATGGGGATGAGGTTTTCATATTCTCGCCTGGTTAACCAAACAAAATGTCAATTAAGTGGGTGTGTTATGTATCTTACACTCAGCCATGCACAACAACTTCAGTTTTCATTCACAGAGCTAAAGGATTCACGATATGGATACTTCTTCTCACATCTTCATTTACTATGCTTACAGGTTTACCCTTAAGAATTATGAAAGAACTCAATTGAAATATTGAACGCCGATACCAATCATGAAATCAATGAATATAACTTCTGCTTGTGGTTTCTCTGCATTTTTTATGCATCCTAGGACAAAATAGACATTCTTAAGCTCAACTTTAGAGTATTTCATGAAAGGTCAAGTCATTCCACCAAATCATAGTCAGTTTTAACTGGAAATGGCTAGAAATAAGGGATGGGAAATTCAAATCCCTTTAGTAGTACAAGAAAAGAAAGTTTTCTTCTGAAATAAATTTTGGTCGGGCATGACTTCGTTTATTGAGAGTATTTTCCACAAATAGTTTGAACATTATTTTTTATGTAGGGTTATCAGTTTGACAGAAAGGGTTGATGAGTTCAGGATCTCTTTCTGTTACCTCATGAATTCTAAAGAGATCACCTCTCAGTGACTGTATTTCAATGGAATGTCCTTCAATAATGCTTATTAATTATGATTGTACTATAAAAGTAAATTGGCCAAAACAAAATCCCTGCTCTGGGCTAACTGCGTCATACACAGCATAAGGATCATCTGTTTATATTAATTATCAATCATTGCTCATTTGAGCTGAAAGGATGACAAATAAACACAATAGACTAATGATCCATGAGCTAAGAGTTTTTGTTCTTCAGAAACTCTTCTAAGTCCTTCCAATCAATATTTGAAGCAACCTTAAGGCTTTCCTTGAACAATTTCTCATCTATGCTATTGGCTCCTCCTTGACAATCAGAACCAGGTAATTGATGTCTTCTAGTATTAAAGGAAAAAATGCTTTTGGCAGATTTTATAGGAAAAGAAACAATAAATTCCATTTTCTCCTTCTGAAATTCAGCAACACTGTATAACCTCTTTCGACCATCAAAAGCAGGGAGAGCATTGGATAGAAGAACATAATTCTCTTGAACCAATTTTCGTTTCAGACGCTTAGCCACCTCCTTGGATGGCTGTGGAGAAATCTCCACGTCATAGTGGAAGATCTGCTGTGAAGGCTTGAATTGAACAAGGAAATGATTAGCAAGAAGCTGGATCAGAGCCCCTTCTTTTCCTCTAGAATAAAGCCTCCCTACAGCCACGAGAGGCATAGGATTTCTGGAAAAATCCTTGTCTACTTCTCGACTTGGTACAAGTTTTGGGAGGACAGGAATAACCATAAAATTATTCAAGGAATAAGTATCAGGTGTTGGGACCAACTCCATGTTCTCCATTAGGGAAAATAGACACTCCGGAGCTGAAAAGACATCAAAACCCAAAAGGCCATTGGAGGAAATGCCGAAAAAAAAAACATCAAAATCTTATGGGTAAACTAAAACACATCGAAACCAAATAGCCATTTCTACAGATGCAAACTAAAACTTCTCTCAAATATAAGGGCAAAGTAACCAAATGAGCATATCAGATAACGTAAACACATTGAAACCAGATACGCATTGTTGCACGATGCAAACCAAAACTTCTCAGTTACATGTGAAAGATTAACAAAATGGGCATATCAACAAACTAACCAAAGAGAAACCAAACAACCATTTCCGCGGATGAAAACAAGAAATTATTATAATAACATAGACAAAATAACCAAATGGGAATATTAGCAAACCAAAACATATAGAAACCAAATAGCCATTGCCGCAGAAGCCAACCAAAAATTCTCATAGCTAATAAAATGCACCATAACCAAATGGGAAGAAGTAGAAATTAGCAAAACCAAATGGGCAAACAAATAACCAAATTAACCTAAAGGGCATTGCATTATCATTGGATAAACACATGAACTTAATGAAAATCACTGCATATTTAGGGCAATCCATTACAACAATAAATCTTTCAGTGGGACTATTGAATGAATACATGGATTACCTTGTCTGGGGAATTTGACGGCATGTTCTTCAAATTTCACCACTTTTCCTTGAATTTTACTTCTCCAAATCCCACTTCTCTAGGGCTGAATGAAGGGCCTTTGAATCCGCGGGGTAGGTATTGATGTCTGTATACAAGGTACAAGACTATTATGATAATTGTTGTTGATCATTGAACCAAAGGCAATCAGGATCCGATGTATCAGAGCAGATTCTTTTTGTAGAAGGAAATAAATCACCGGACTTCAACCAAATTTATCAGAGCAGACCTGCAACAGGCACTCGGGATCAATTTCTTTACTTACTACATCCTTCCTCCAAACCTGCGACAGTATGGCCGCATCCTTCCTCCAAACCTGCAATAGTATGGTTGCATCCTTCCTCAAAAACGGCGACAATATGGTCGCATCCTCCCTCCTTCCCTGGACAAACCATGCAACCGAAGGGAAATGAACGAGGGAAATTAAAACTTTTGATATTTGAAATTTTTTGACATTTTGAAATGAAATACATGTGTTTTTTAAGGCCACTCAAATTCCATTAAATAAAATTTGTGAGAATTTTCTTGGGGTTAGTAAGGGGTTTGGGTAAATAAGTGGTATTGTTGATTATAAATAATTATTAATGAGGTTAGATCTAAGACATTTATTTAAATTATTAATTATATAAAATTGTTGAATTTTTATTTCATAAACTAGGGATTTTGGTTGATTTTTTAATCTAATTATGTGATATTAAAGATGAATTATGGTAACTTAAAAATACGTGTTATATGGTTAAAAGGGAAGTAGTAATGTTATGGTATGAATGATTATTTTCAATGAAATTTTTGGTTTAGTCTATGGACATTTTCCATGATTTTTAAGATGGAGTCAATATAGGAAAGGTGATACTTAAAGGGCTCCCACATGCTTTAGAAATTTTATATCTATTGGTTTATAAACATTAGAGGTGGAAAAATATCCTAAGCTCTAGAGGTAAGTTTTTTCCAACTTAGCTATATCTTGAACAACAAATTGTTGTTGACGTCAAGGATATGATAGAAATTTGGTGGGTTGTAGGGTAGTCTTGTCATGAAATAAATGTAATGTAGTTACTAGGTAGGTAGGGGGAACCATTTTGGTGGAACTTGGCCATAAATGGGACATCTATCCATGCATAGTTTTTTAAGTACAAATACACCTAGTGGATTATCATTATACGGGAATCACTTTAGGATCTAGGCTACTATGCACACACTAACTAAAGGGATATTAGTGAAACCCACAAAAGTATTATAAGTGATTTTATATAAATAGGTGTTCTTGTGTTCTCATTGGTTAGTTGTTGGCAAATGAAAATAAAGTAAGAGAAGTTATAGGTGCTTTTATAGAAATAGGTGTTCTTGTGCTCTCATTGGTTAGGTATGGGCAAATGAAAATAAAGTAAGAGAAGGATTTTACTACTGGACAATTAGAGGAATGATTCCACACAAAACCAACCGTGGTGCTGCAGCACTTTCTAGGCTAAGGCCTTTTGAAGGGTTTCCCCCACCATATGACTGGAAGAAGAGAATGGTCATTCCAGATGCTCTAAAAGTGTTGAGGCTTCAGCCAGGTCACAAGTATTGTCTGCTAGGAAGGCTTTCCAAAGAAGTTGGCTGGCATCACTGTGACACTATTACGGAATTAGAAGGGAAGAGAAAAGCAAAGGCTTAGGTATCATATGAGAGAAGTAAGCAATTGGAAAAACTGAGATCAAAAGCAGTGGAGTTAGCCGAAAAGCAGCTTGCCCCAGAGATGGAGCTCTTAGCTTCAATAAAGTATTAGATAAGCTGCATGTTATGCTCAATGAAGTAGTCAATTTTGAAAATGACAAGAAAATATTTCTGAATATGAGGTTTTTGACTAGAAAGATATAAAAACTCAGAAATAATTACACTGTTGATACAATAATAATATAATCCGCAAAAAACCTTCTCACATTCATGATCTGAGTATATAGTGAATTAGACAGAAGTAAGAACCTGATAAGTAGCAAGGAAATGAACGATTTAGGTGCATTTAGGGGTTAGGGGTCAAATAATGAGTTAGTAGTTAAGGGATTAGGGATTGGGGGCTTAGGGGGCCCGACCCGAATGCGTTTGGGCAGGTGCACTCAACCGAAACAACCCGACCCAAATGGGTTTGGGCAGGTGCCCTCAAACGAAACGACACGGCACGCCCGACCAAACGAAGGCACAAGGGAGAAAATGACAAATGGGCCGCACGAACATGCACAAGGCACCCGTGAGGTCACAACTTAGCAAATTTAATACGACCGCCCTCAAACGAAACGACCCAACCCGAACGCATTTGGGCAGGTGCCCTCACATGGTGCGACACGACGCGCATGATCGAACGAAGGCACAAGGGAGAATATAGGTTGCATGAATGTGCAAAAGGCACGTGTGCGATCACAACTTAGCAAATTTTATATGGCCACCCTCAAACAAAATGACCTGACCTGACCCGAATGCGTTTGGGTGGGCGCCCTCACTTGGCGCGCCCGACCGAACAAATACTGAAGGGAGAAAAAGGCAAACAAGTTGCACGAACGTGCACAAGGCACCCATGCAGTCATAACTTAGCAAATTTGATATGGCCACCCTCAAACAAAACGACCTGACCCAAACGTGTTTGGGCGGGCGCCCTCACACGGCGCGCACGACCGAACGAAGATACAAGGGATAAAATGGAAAACGGGGCACACGAATGTGCAAAAGGCACCCGTGTGGTCACAACTTAGCAAATTTGATATGGCCGCCCTCAAACGAAACAACCTGACCCGACCCAAACGCGTTTGGGTGGGCACCCTCACACGACGTGCCCAACTAAACGAAGGCACAAGGTGGCAAATGGAAAATGAGCCACACGAACGTGCACAAGGCACCTTTGCGGTCACAACTTAGAAAATTTGATATGGCCGCCATCAAACAAAATGACCCGACCCGAATGCATTTGGGCGGGTGCCCTCACACGGCGCAACATGACGCACATGACCGAACGAAGGCACAAGGGAGAAACCGGAAAACAGGCCACACGAACATGCACAGTGCACCCGCGTCGTCACAACTTAGCAAATTTGATACGGGCGCCCTCAACTTCAATAACCCGACCCAAACACGTTTGGGCGGGCACCTTCAACCGAAACAACCCGATCCAAACGTGTTTAGGTGGGCGCCCTCAACCAAAATGACTTAACCCGAATAGGTTTCGACAAACACCCTCAAACGAAATGACACAGCGCGCCCGACCAAACGAAGGCACTAGGGAGAAAATGGCAAACGGGCCGCATGAGCGTGTACAAGGCACCCATGTGGTCACAACTTAGAAAATTTGATACGACCGCCCTCAAACGAAACAACCCGACCCGAATGCGTTTGGGAGGGCGCCCTCACACGACGTGACACGCCGTGCACGACCGAACGAAGGCACAAGGGAGAAAACGACAAAAGGGCCACACGAACGTGCAAAAGGCACCTGTACGGTCACAACTTAGGAAATTTGATACGGTCACCCTCAAACGAAATGACCTGACCCGACCCGAACATGTTTGGGCAATCGCCCTCACACGACGCGCGCAAACGAATGAAGGCACAAGGGAGAAAATGGCAAATGAGCCTCACGAACATGCACAAGGCACCCCTGTAGTCACAACTTAGTAAATTTGATATGGCCACCCTCAAATGAAACGACCCGACCCGAACACGTTTGGGCAGGCGCCCTCACACGGCACGCACGACCGAACGAAGGAACAAGGGAGAAACCGGAAAATGGGTCGCACGAACGTGCATAGGGCACCCATGCGGTCACAATAATCTTGAAGGTACAATATGTATTAGGGACTACATTGATGTGATAGATTTGGTGGATGCATACATGAAGCCTTAGTTTATAATGTTCATCCTAGTGAAGTAGAGTTATATAATGTTGGCCCGGGAAAGGGTATGTAAGATATAACTATAGTTTTTGCATATTTTTTTTATTATGTCGAGTCTAATCTATTTTAGACCTTTTTCTTACCTATGCCATTTTGATGTGGACAAGAGGTTCTTAAGGAGTGTTTGAAAAGTAATAACGAAATTTAATATTAGATTATGATTGAAAAGTTATGCATTAATATTGGTCTAAATGGCAATAATGGGGATGTGGACATAAAATTGCACTGTCTTGTGCAACTTGAGGCAGAAGAATAATAGTATTTGTTCCCCATAAGGGACAGAAATTGAGTGTTGGAACACAAAATTAGATACAAAGTGTGATTTGATACCACAAATATGGAGCCAAAAGAGCTTGGAAATAGAGGGGGAGAGGTTTGAGCTAGGGGAGCTACCTACACAAGGAGGAGACCCAAAATTTATCAGAACATGGAAAGAGACAAGTTGGAAGAAAGGGAGGGAGTTGTCCAACTAAGAAAAAAAAGCAAAATAGAACTAAGGGTACCAAAGAAGTTAGTATTTATGCAGGGGAAATTGTGCGTATGAAAATTGTGCAAGACTTGGGATGCATGAAGCTACACCAGTGATGGTGCCCTCAACACAGTAACACCTATTTCTATGGAAAAGGTTGCAGGATGCGCACAGGGTGGTGAAGAAGCTTGAAATTAGAAGATGAGAAATTCCACACCCACTGGAAAAAATTCCAACTTGACTTCTTGAGATTTACGAAAATCCATTGACAACCTGGAGGGGAAATATTCCCAACTTCTTACTACATAGGAGGAAACTGAGCCAAGAAAAGACAAGAGAATTCCCCATGTTTTCACTTTGAATGAGATGAGTGAGACAATGTTCACAACACCAAGCAAGAGACACATAATATTGAAAGAATTCTTAACATCGATGGAGTTTACAAAGGCGTGGAGAGCCCACCAACTAGCAGAAGGGTTGTCTTCACTCTCAAGGACACACCCTTGAAATGATACTTTCTGCCTTATCATATTAACACCAACCATGAATTCAACCTTTAGACTAGTGAGCTCCCATGCCCGAGGGATTGAATCAACCACGAAATTCATTAACTCTCCCCACCCTATATCCATCAATGAACTTGGTACGAAGGCAACAGAGGGAATTAAGGGTTGTCCAACTTCATAAGAGGGGTAAATGGGTGCGTGGCCAACACCCGCACAAACCACCACCTCAACCTTAATGACGAGATCCTGACACCAAATGTTATGTGTGAAGCGAATATGTGCATATAGAGGAGGAGACAGGGGGGCATAGAAAGGAGGGCTTTGGAAATCTTCAAAAAATAATTCTCATGGTGCATATATCCAACTAGAAAAACAAGAGAGAGGGACAATTATATTGAGTGGAATTATTCATGGAATATCTTTCCAACCTGACATGTCATTGATCTCATACTAACCCGCTTCCTTCAAGAAGGAAGGCTTGATTCGTTTTTGTATCCGCCTCTTTGTTTTGGATTCTTAAAATGTGGCAATAAGCCTTTTGAGAGAATGATTTTAGGGTACTATTGATTTTTCTAAGGAGCAGGGATAAATTGTTGTTCTTTAGGAGAAAACCTTTTTGAAGGTGTTGAATAGTGATAAGGGAATCCCCCAAGATCACTAACTTAGAGACATATCGATCATTAGCCAATTGGAGACCTAGAAGAAGCCCATACATTTATGTGAGATTATTCATTCTTTGGACTAGCCCCCATAAGTACTTTATTTTTCATATTCCACCGGGATTTAGGAGAATCTCTCCCCCTCCCCCTCCCGCCACCCCAACTATTTAACTTTTATATTTTATTGAACTATTATGCTTCTATTATAACTCGTTATAAATCTATAAATTTATATAATTTAAATGTATGTGGTATAAAAAAAAACTTAACATATTAGAATCGTGAAGATAAAGATAAAAAAATAGAAACTAAAAATATTGTTAAAAAAAAGTGGTGTTCTCTGTAAATTAACAACATAACTTCCAACACGATCCTCATAAAACTAACTTAACCCATATTGGTCTATTGTCAAGTTTGATATTTCAATAATTTTTTAGATGATTTTCATGAAATTATTAGAGTTTTTGTTTAGATGGTTTAAATTTGACTTGAGATTTGTGAACCTCATGAAATTAATTTACCAAAAAAGAAATTAGACAAAATTCAAATGCAATTAATTTTATTCACCAATCTAATAACTTATTTCAAAACTATATAAAAAATATATATTTAAAATATAATTTTTAATATATTTGAAATGCAGTGTGAATTCTATAATAATTTTAGATATTTATTTTTCAAAATTTTTATTTTATTTTATATTTATATATAAAAGTAAGTTAAAACTCTATTTAAAAAATATATTTGAATGTGAAATTATGAATGTGATGTTTATTTTGAAACTATATTATAACATTATATGTAAAAATAAATTTATATTTATATATTAATGAGAAAAAATATATTTAAATGTGAAATTATATTAATATAATTTGCATTTTAAATTAAAATTTGAACCAATTATATGTATGTGTTTGAATTATAGTTTAAACAATATGGAGTATTTTTCGATACATAATTTGTTATATATATTTTTACATAGAAATAATTTAAAACTATATACAAAAATGTTTGAATAAACTATTAATGCATTAACGACATTTGCTCCAAACCGTCGCAATACCGACGCATATTTTAGAAACGTCAGAAATAAGATGTTTCTAAAATATGTGTCGTTATTGCGACGGTTTGGAGCAAAAAGTCGCAAGACCGATGCATAGTTTAGAAACGTCGCATTTCCGACAGTTTCTCCAAACCGTCACAATACCGACGCATATTTTAGAAACGTCGCATTTTCGACGTTATGTCCCAAAAACTTCGTAATACCGACGCATAGTTTAGAACGTCGCATTTCCGATGACATTCATAAATGTCGCAAAAGCGACGATGTCCCTAAACGTCGGTATAGCGACGGTTGTTGGTGGGATTTGAAAATTTGATAAAAATTGGGGAAATTTCCGACAATTCGACAAAAGTGTCGGAACTAAAGTGTCAGAATTTTGACCAAATGTACTAGTGTTTGATGACAAGGTTAGTACAAGAAATGGTTCCTAATGGTGGAAAGATAGTAGAGGAAACTCATGATGAGAACAAAATAAATGTTAATCATGATTTCATAAACTCTAATGTTGGATTGAAGAACCACATTATTCGAAAGATGGATATGAGGAAGTTTGATGGCAAGGATCTCGTAACATGGATACTACAGATGGAACAATATTTTGATCTCAAAAATGTGCAAAACAAACAAAAGGTATGCATTGCAACTTTACATTTAGAACAAAATACATTTGTATGGTATCGATGGCTTTTCTCCCGTAAAAACATTTCCACTTGGTCAATTTTTACATAGGAAATGATAGCACATTATGAGGATACAAAGAGCAACACCTTCTTTAGCCAATTAATAAATCTGAAAAAAAAGGGTTCAGTTGTGGAGCACATTGAGGACTTTCAAAAATTAAATATAAGAGTAACTAATATTCCATAGGAACACAGGATTCATGTCTTCACAGGGACTTTAAAGGATAACATCCAACATGAAGTTCGCATTTGGGAACCCAATTCATTGGAAAAGGCATTCAATTTGGCAAGAAAAATTGAATGTACAATTATGGCAACAAGGAAGCCTACCACTCACATCTATAAAGATGGAAGTGTTGCTAATCCTAGACTTCCACAACCTACAAGGTTGACACCACAACAATTGGAAGAAAAAAGAGAAAAAGGGCTTTGCTATAGTTGTGATAGAAAATACACTAAAGTTCATAAGTGTGCTGAGAAGAAATTATTTTACATATATTGTGAAGAGGAGGAAGAAAATGAACAAGAAACTTCAAAAGAATAGGATATACACCAGGAACCAACCGTAGAAGAAGAAGAAATGAGTCTGACTATATCGTGTAATGCATTGGCAGTAATTACCACTCCTCAAACTCTCAATATAGAAGGACATATCAAGAAGAAAAAGGTAATAGTGTTGATTGATTCGGGTAGTACCCATAACTTTATTCATTGTAAGGAAGCTTAGGAATTGAATTTTTTCCTATACCCAGCACCATAATTTCAAGTGATGGTTGCAAATGGAGGAACTATAAAATTATCTGGAAAATTCCATAATATCAAGCTAACCATGGGGGGATATGTATTGAATAGTCCAATTCTTTCCATTCGAATGGGAGGTGTTGATGTTGTACTAGGAGTACAGTGGTTACAATCACAGTAGCTTTTAATTTTCAAGAATTTGTCTTGAAATTTTTTCGGAAGGAAAGGAAATCGAATTATGAGGTATTGCAGGGAAGACAGGAAATATAATAAGCTCTAATGTCATGAAAAATATTCTAAATAAATAACAATGAGGCGTAATTTCACAATTATGCTCAGTAGAAGTTCCAACATCAAAATCATCTATTTCTCCATATCTCCAAAAAGTCTTGGACAATCATTCCAAGGTTTTTGAAACTCCCAAAGGACTCCCACCTATTTGTGATCATGATCATGCTATTCATTTGATTCCAGGAAGTGTTCCTCCAAACAGCAAGCCTTACAGATATCCTTATGTCGAAAAGAGGGAAATTGAGCTTATGATTGTAGAAATGTTAGAGGTTGGTATAATTCAACCTTGTCAAATTTCTTTCTCTGCTCCAGTAGTATTGGTT
This sequence comes from Pinus albicaulis, assembly GCA_034641835.2. Lineage (NCBI taxonomy): Eukaryota > Viridiplantae > Streptophyta > Pinopsida > Pinales > Pinaceae > Pinus > Pinus albicaulis. The sequence goes on from CM076581.1 coordinate 1,572,859,976, forward strand.
CACAAGAAGGATGGATCATGGCACATGTGTCCAGATTATATGGAACTCAATAAGCTCACTATTAAAGATAAATTTCCCATTCCTGTGATTGATGAATTACAAGGAGAAATTTATTTTTCCAAGTTGGATCTTTGTTCTGGATATCCTCAAATTAGAATGAAGACTGAAGATATTCCGAAAACAGAATTTTGAACTCATGAAGGTCATTATGAATTTTTGGTCATGCCTTTTGGCCTTACCAATGCACCTTCAACATTTCAAGGGTTGATGAATTCCATTTTCAAACCCACCCTTAGAAAATTTGTGCTAGTATTTTTTGATGACATATTAATCTACAACAAGTCTTGGAAGGATCATGTTCAACATGTTGATAGGGTGCTCAAACTATTGGAGGAGAAACAATTATATGCAAAAACATCCAAATGTTTCTTTGGAGTACAAGAGATGAAATATCTGGGTCATATTGTATCTCATGAGGGTGTTAAGGTAGACCCTAACAAAATTAAATCCATTAAGGTATGGAAAGTCCCCACAACCATAAAGAAGTTGCGAGGATTTCTCGGGTTAACAGGGTATCATCGCAAGTTGGTTAATAATTATGGGAGAATAGCAGCACCTCTAACAACACTATTGAAGAAAGATGCATTTTCATGAACTCCTGAAGAAACTAAGGCCTTTGAACATCTTAAAGAGGCAATGTGCCTAGAACCAGTCTTATCTATGCCAGACTTCACAAAAACCTTTATTGTGGAATGTGATGCCTCAGGAAATGAAATTGTGTTGTTTAATGCAAGAAGGAAGATCCATTTATTTTGAAAGTCGTCCATTAAAAGGAAAGTATTTATAGAAAGATATTTATGAGAAGGAAATGTTGGCAATACTACATGCACTAAAGAAATGACGACCTTACCTAATGGGAAGACACTTCAAGGTAAAAACTGATCATGATAGTCTTAAAAACTTTTTGGAACAAAGACTATCTTCATAAGAGCAACAAAATGGGTCACAAATGTTGGGTTATGACTTTGAAATCATCTACAAAAAAGGGAAGCTAAATTTTGTTGCAGATGCACTCTCCAGAAAGGATGAAGAGGTGGAATCATTGCTTTGTGCCATTTCTATTATCCAACCAGATTGGATAACCGAAGCAAGGGATGAATGGAAGAAGGACGAAGAAGTGTGGACACTCATTCAAAAGTTGCAACACGATCATAGTACATCTGATACATTTAGTTGGAAAAATGATTCCTTATGGTACAAAGATCGTTTGTATATTTGCAATAATTCCCAACTAAAACAAAAGATTGTTTTGGAATTGCATACTTCTCCTTTAGGAGGACACTCAGGATTTTTAAAAACTTACCACAGGGTGAAGAAAGAATTTTTTCGGGATGGCCTTAAATCTATTATTCAAAATTTTGTGCCAGAATGTTTGGTTTGCCATCAAAATAAAGTTGAGAAAATTAAGACCCCGGATTTTCTACAACCTTTATCCATTCCAAGTCAACATTGGGAGGAGATTTCAATGGATTTTATCACAGCTTTACCTAATTCCGAAGGAAATAGTGTCATTATGGTGGTAGTTGATAGACTTACCAAGTATGCACACTTTTGTGCATTATATCATCCATTTAAATCAAGTACAGGTGCTGCTGAATTTATGGAAACAATTCAAAATCTACATGGAAACCCAAATATTATTGTAAGTGTCAGAGACCCCATTTTTACTGGAATTTTTTGGAGGTAATTATTTTATTGTTTGGGTACTCAAGTAGCTCATATCTCATCTTATCATCCTCAATCCGATGGTCAAACTAAGATAGTGAATAAATGTTTGGAAGGATATCTTTGTTGTTTTGTATCTGATAAGAAAACACAATGGGTCAAGTGGTTACCTCTCGCTGAATGGTGGTATAACACTTCCTTCCATACTGCAGCAAAAATGACCCCATTTATGGCACTTTATAGATATCATCCACCGTCCATCACATCTTCTTTAAGAGAAAATTCTAAGGTTCAAGCAGTGGAAGATCACATCGAGCATCAACAAGAAGTTATCCAAATCTTAAAGGATAACCTAAATTTGGCACTAAGTCGAATGAAACAACAGGCAGATCAACATCACAGCATGAGAAGCTTTTGTGTAGGAGACTGGGTATTTTTACAGCTACAACCATACAAACAAATGTCCCTCAAGCAAGCTAAGAAGGTTGAATGGAAGAAGGACAAAGATGTATGGACACTCATTCAAAAGTTGCAGCAAGATCCTAGTACATCTGATACATTTAGTTGGAAAAATGATTCCTTATGGTACAAAGATCGCTTATATATTTGAAAGAATTCCCAACTAAAACAAAAGATTCTTTTGGAATTGCACACTTCTCCTTTAGGAGGACACTCAGCATTTTTAAAAACTTACCAGAGGGTGAAGAAAGAATTTTTTTGGGATGGCCTTAAATCTGATATTCAAAAGTTCGTGGCGGAATGTTTGGTTTTCCAGCAGAATAAAGTTGAGACAATTAAGATCTCAGGACTTCTACAACCTTTATCCATTCCAAGTCAACGTTGGGAGGAGATTTCAATGGATTTTATCACAGGTTTACCTAAGTCCGAAGGAAAGAGTGTCATCATGGTGGTAGTTGATAGACTTACCAAGTATGCACACTTTTGTGCATTATCTCATCCATTTAAAGCAAGCACAGTTGCTACTACATTTGTGGACAGAATTCAAAAGCTACATGGAAGCCCAAGGGTTATTGTGAGCGACAGAGATCCCATTTTTACGGGAAATTTTTGGACAGAGTTATTTTCTTGCTTGGGTACTAAATTAGCTCATAGCTCATCTTATCATCCTCAATCTGATGGTCAAACTGAGATAGTAAATAAATGTTTGGAAGGATATCTTCGTTGTTTTGTATCTGATAAAAAAACACAATGGGTAAAGTGGTTACCTCTCGCTGAATGGTGGTATAACATTTCCTTCCATACTGCAGCAAAAATGACCCCATTTATGGAACTTTATGGATATCATCCACCATCCATCACATCATCTTTAAGGGAAAATTCGAAGGTTCAAGCAGTGGAAGATCACATCGAGCATCAGCAAGAAGTTCTCCAACTCTTAAAGGATAACCTGAATTTGGCAAAAAATCGAATGAAACAACAGGCAGATCAACATCGCAGCGAGAGAAGTTTTGATGTAGGAGATTGGGTATTTTTACGGCTACAACCATACAAACAAATGTCCCTCAAACAAGCTAAGAAGGATAATAAATTATCACCAAAGTACTATGGTCCTTACAAGGTGTTGCAAAAGATTGGTACTATGGCATACAAATTGGAGCTTCCTGCTTCTTCGCGAGTACATCCAGCTTTCCATGTTTCATGCTTAAAGAAGGTTATAGGTGAAAATCTTCCAGTTCAAACAATATTTCCAGAACTTGATGAGGAAGGAAAAATCATATTGGAACCTGAAGCGGTCACGGAAACAAGAACTCGACAACTACGGAATCGATCAATTTCAGAGTATCTCATCAAGTGGAAGAACTTACCCACCGAAGATTCTACATGGGAGGATGAGAATTTTATACAGAAGCACCCAGAGCTACTCAAGCGTTGAGGACAACACTTTTTTGAAGGAGAGGGGCATGTTAGGTCCCTATATTACTAGTATTGTCCCTTATTGTTGTTATTGTAACCCCCTTATTGTTATTATTGTACCCCCGTAACCCCCATATTGTTATTATTGTGCCCTTAAATTATTATTGTTAGGTCGGCTAGGATTACATTGTGGCCCCACTAGGATTACATTGTGGCCCCATGGACTCCTATATATAGAAGGAGGGTTTGTTCATTTGTATCATCCAAGAATTGTGCATTTATGTAATGTATTGGAGGTTGCCCCCTCGAAGTGGCTTATTTCTAAGGCGTTTATATCTCTTTTCTTCTATTTTTGAAGCTGGTTACACAACATTGTGAAGAAGAAGAAGAAAATGAACAAGAAGAGGATATACACCAGGAACCACCCCTAGAAGAGGAAGAAATGAATCCGACCATATCGTGTAATGCACTGGCAGGAATTACCACTCCTCAAACTCTCAAGATAGAAGGACATATAAAGAAGAAAGGGTAATAGTGTTGATTGATTCAGGTAGCACCCATAATTTTATTCATTATAAGGTAGCCAAGGAATTAAATTGTTTCCTATACCCAGCACCAGAATGTCAAGTGATGGTTGCAAATGGAGGAACTATAAATTGCTCTGGAAAATGCCATAATATCAAGCTAACCATGGGGGAATATGTATCGACTAGTCCAATGCTTTCCATTCCTATGGGAGGTGATGATGTTGTACTAGGAGTACAATGGTTACAATCTTTGGGGACGGTAGCTTTTAATTTTCAAGAACTTTTCTTGAAATTTTTTTCAGAAGGAAAGGAAGTCGAATTACGGGGTATTGAAGGGAATCTGGGAAGGATAATAAGCTCTAATGTCATGACAAAGCTTCTAAAGAAAGAACAAAGAGGCGTAATTGCACAATTATGCTCACTAGAAGTTCTGACATCAAAATCATCTATTTCTGCAGATCTCCAACAAGTCTTGGACAATCATTCCAAGGTGTTTGAAACTCCCAAAGGACTCCCACCTATTCGTGATCATGATCATGCTATTCATTTGATTCCAGAAGTGTTCCTCCAAACATCAGGCCTTATATATATCCTTACGTCCAAAAGAGCGAAATTGAACGTATGATTGCAGAAATGTTAGAGGCGGGTATAATTCAACCTAGTCAAAGTTCTTTCTCTGCTCCTGTAGTATTGGTACACAAGAAGGATGGATCATGGCGAATGTGTCCGGATTACAGGGAGCTCAATAAGCTCACCATTAAAGACAAATTTCCCATTCCTGTGATTGATGAATTATTGGATGAATTACATGGAGCAATTTATTTTACCAAGTTGGATCTTCGTTCAGGATATCATCAAATTAGAATGAAGACTCAAGATATTCCAAAAACAGCATTTCGAACTCATGAGGGTCATTATGAATTTTTGGTCATGCCTTTTGGCCTTACCAATGCACCTTCTACATTTCAAGGGTTGATGAATTCCATTTTTCAAACCCTTCCTTAGAAAATTTGTGCTAGTATTTTTTTATGATATACTAATCTACAGCAGGTCTTGGAAGGATCATGTTGAACATGTTGACAGGGTGCTCAAACTATTGCAGGAGAAACAATTATATGCAAAAAAATCCAAATGTTTCTTTGGAGTACAAGAGGTGGAATATCCGGGTCATATTGTATCTCACGAGGGTGTTAAAGTAGACCCTAACAAAATTAAAGCCATTAAGGAATGGAAATTCCCCACAACCATAAAGCAGTTGCGAGGATTTCTCGGGTTAACAGGTATTATCGCAAGTTTGTTAAGAATTATGGGAGAATAGCAGCACCTCTAACAACATTATTGAAGAAAGATGCATTTTCATGGACTCCTCAAGCAACTAAGGCCTTTGAACGTCTTAAAGAGGCAATGTGCCTAGCACCGGTCTTAGCTACACCAGACTTCACAAAAACCTTTATTGTGGAATGTGATGCCTCAGGAAATGGAATTGGTGCAGTTTTAATGCAGGAAGGAAGACCCATTGCTTTTGGAAGTCGTCCAATCAAAGGAAAGTATCTACAGAAACCTATTTATGAGAAGGAAATGTTAGCAATACTGCATGCACTAAAGAAATGGATAACTTACCTAATGGGAAGACACTTCAAGGTAAAAACTGATCATGATAGTCTTAAACACTTTTTGGAACAAAGACTATCTTCAGAAGAGCAGTGAAAATGGGTCACAAAGATGTTGGGTTATGACTTTGAAATAATCTACAAAAAAGGGAAGCTAAATGTTGTTGCAGATGCACTCTCAAGAAAGAATGAAGAGGTGGAAGCATTGCTTTGTGCCATTTTTATTATCCAACCAGATTGGATAACCGAAGCAAGAGATGAATGGAAGAAGGACAAAGATGTATGGACACTCATTCAAAAGTTGCAGCAAGATCCTAGTACATCCGATACATTTAGTTGGAAAAATGATTCCTTATGGTACAAAGATCGCTTATATCTTTGTAAGAATTCCCAACTAAAACAAAAGATTCTTCTCGAATTGCACACTTCTCCTTTAGGAGGACACTCAGGATTTTTAAAAACTTACCACAGGGTGAAGAAAGAATTTTTTTGGGATGGCCTTAAATCTTATATTCGAAAGTTTGTGGCGGAATGTTTGGTTTGCCAGCAGAATAAAGTGGAAACAATTAAGACCCCAGGACTTCTACAACCTTTATCCATTCCAAGTCAACGTTGGGAGGAGATTTCAATGGATTTTATCACAGGTTTACCTAAGTCCGAAGAAAAGAGTGTCATCATGGTGGTAGTTGATAGAATTACCAAGTATGCACACTTTTGTGCATTATCTCATCCATTTAAAGCAAGTACAATTGCTACTACATTTATGGACACAATTCAAAAGCTACATGGAAACCCAAGGGTTATTGTGAGCGACAGAGATCCCATTTTTACGGGAAATTTTTGGACGGAGTTATTTTCTTGTTTGGGTACTCAATTAGCTCATAGCTCATCCTATCATCCTCAATCCGATGGTCAAACTGAGATAGTAAATAAATGTTTGGAAGGATATCTTCGTTGTTTTGTATCTGATAAACAAACACAATGGGTCAAGTGGTTACCTCTTGCCGAATGGTGGTATAACACTTCCTTCCATACTGCAGCAAAAATGAGCCCATTTATGGCACTTTATGGATATCATCCACCATCCATCACATCATCTTTAAGGGAAAATTCGAAGGTTCAAGCAGTGGAAGATCACATCGAGCATCAGCAAGAAGTTCTCCAACTCTTAAAGGATAACCCGAATTTGGCACAAAATCGAATGAAACAACAAGCAGATCAATATCGCAGCGAGAGAAGTTTTGATGTAGGAGATTGGGTATTTTTACGGCTACAACCATACAAACAAATGTCCCTCAAGCAAGCTAAGAAGGATAATAAATTATCACCAAAGTACTATGGTCCTTATAAGGTGTTGCAAAAGATTGGTTCTATGGCATACAAATTGGAGCTTCCTGCTTCTTCGCGAGTACATCCAGTTTTCCATGTTTCATGCTTAAAGAAGGTTATAGGTGAAAATCTTCCAGCTCAAACAATATTTCCAGAACTTGATGAGGAAGGAAAAATCATATTGGAACCTGAAGCGGTCATGGAAACAAGAACTCGACAGCTATGGAATCGATCAATTTCAGAGTATCTCATCAAGTGGAAGAACTTACCCACTGAAGATTCTACATGGGAGGATGAGAATTTTATACGTACATCCTGAGGCCACCAAGTGTTGAGGACAACACTTTTTTGAAGGAGAGGGGCATGTTAGGTCCCTATATCACTAGTATAGCCCCTTATTATTGTTAGTGTAAACCCCTTATTGTTATTATTGTACCCTTGTAACCCCCATTTTGTTATTATTGTGCCCTTAAATTATTATTGTTAGGTCTCGCTAGATTACATTGTTGCCCATACTAGGATTACATTATGGCCCCATGGACCTTGTTTACATAGAAAGGAGGTTTTGTGAATTGTATCATCCAAGAATTGTTCATTTATGTAATGTATTGGAGGTTGCCCCCTCGAAGTGGCTTATTTCTAAGGCGTTTATATCTCTTTTCTTCTCTTTTTGGAGCTGGTTACACAACAGAAATTATTACTACAATTGGATGTTGAAAATCTGGAAATCCTACAGAGAAAAAATACCGGTAAAAATCTAGTGAGGAATTTTCCTCACTTCACAGGAAAACTCCTGGCACAACTTACCTTCATAAACTCGGCCCTCTGACCCTCTGCATTGCACTGCGCAACCTGTTTGACGTCAAGCCTCAGACTATTCCATGATGAATTCATTCTCCCCTCTGCTAACTGGGAAGATGCTTCTTCGGCACTCTGGGACTCCTTCCCGACATCTAGAATTGAAGACGTCTTTTCCTCACATCAAATCGAACTTGCCTCTAGAATTTGCTGCGCAATCCCTGCGTCAGCCTCTCTGTGGCTCTTCTACCTCTTGGAAAATGCATTCGTTGGATCTAGAATCACTTCCTCTAGCCTGAATGTCTCTGCCCCTCTCACTGCTGCGATCTATGGCTCTATCCAACAACTGACTGCTGCTACTCTGGAAATTGATCTACCAAGAAATCGAACTTCTCAAGTGTCTTCTCCATCACGACATCGACCTGCTCTTATAATCCATTGTTGAAGCACCAACTGCCAAGATTAAAACATAATTGATGGCTAGGATCATCTCTGTATAGATCCGTACGAGTTTCTAGACTATTCTCGCCTTGAATTAATTAATATTGATTAATTAACCTGTTTTCTTAAGTTTAGACTTAGGAAACATTAAAAGTTTGGTTAATAATTTAATTCACTTCTAGAAAGAATTTCCAAAAACGATTTATGGGTTCTGGAGATATCATGTATTCCAGCCTCTCCACAAAGTTTCGTAGCTAGAACACATCCGATGCTACAAAAACTAACATCTAGTTGTCTCCCAACATCAGGCTATGGGGGGAAGTCGCTATGGAACATGGAAATGAGAGACAAGTTGGAAACCACGATTCCAGAGACACGATTGAATGACCTACCCACTTGGTTGATTTAGAAAGATTTTAAATATTAGATTTAATTATCAATGAGACCAATGCCTTATGGATTCAACTTACTTGCTTTAAATCAATTAAGGACCAAATGACCGAATGAACAACCGTTGCTTGTATGCTTAACTATCCTATATGCTATGAAAATCCTAAGACTTAGGTGTGATGCAAGGATCTTGGTTACTTTTAATTAAGTCCTTATTCTAGGTGTATCCTTCTTCTTAAATATTTTGAAGCTATTCTCTAGAGTAGGTTGTGAGAAAGAGGCCAAGGGGAAGCAAGAAGAGGCTTGATTAATGATACTTCCTCTTAGGTACTAACCACCTGTTGCCTCCAGTGTTGCAGAGACTGTGGATTTGATGATTGCAAGGTCACCGTGTTAAGCACTAAAGAGGTGCTAGGCTCCTCTAGCTAGGTGAGAAAGATGCTCCTATTTTCTATCAACCAAGCTTATGCTTGGCGGTAAATTATTAATGCAAAGTTAGCTCCTAAGATGAGATGCAAGATGGATGAGTATTTTCTTGAGTTAAGATTGTTTAGTGATTTTAAGTACTTAGTTATACTTATCTTATGACAAGAGTACTTAATTGGCGAAATGGAAAGATAATCTTAACAACAAGAATATGTGCCAAGTTTTACATGTGTCAACAAGATACAAGAGATGACCATGATACAATTGCTGAAGTGTAAATGACAAGATAATCACAAGATCCACAATATGAAACACTTATCCAGGACAACTAGAAAATGATTATTACTCAAAAGAGATAATGCTCTTAAACAATTAGAAAATTTCCAAGTGATTTCTATTAGATTCACCAATCTTTAAATTAAGAATATTTAGATTTTAAACTCTTAAGAGATGGATGATTTAATGCTGAAAAAAATTAGAACAAGTTACTGCAATGCCAATCATATCTCAAGAGACAAGTGATGTAACAATGACAAAGGATTAAAGTGCTTTAGAGAGTGAGCTTATTAGTGTAAATTTGGAATTATGGAGCTACAAAAGACAACCAATGTTAGTGTTCTTATCCAATGGCACTTCAGACAATGAAACAATTCCTTCCCACGATGAATTATTAGAGCATGAACAATAGAAGCTTATGTTACTTATGATCCAATAACATCCACATGAGTACATAAATGATCTTTATGACAACAGTAGATTACTTATGTTTTAGAGCACTTTTATATGCAAAAATGAGATGCCAAATGCAAGTGATAGAAACCAAATGCCAAGCCACTTTTAAAATCATCAAATTCTCAATGTATTAGGCCTATCAATGATGCAAATGCTATTTTTAAGGATCAAATTTTAGTGAACTTATCACAGTCAATGAAATATGTGAAATTTCACCCAAACAAAAATGTCCAATTCATGCAATGATTTACCAATGTGTTAGAGCATGTGTGAGTAAATTTTATGTTGATTCAATGTCTCTATTACCACTATTATGAGATATTTGACGTTGTTTTAGAAAAATAGTGAGAAAAATAGGGTTTAGAGATCAAACCCTTTTCCTCAAGGCCTAGGAGATGGCTAGTCTTGTAGCCCCAAATTCTTCCAGTGACTAGAACACCTTTAAACATGAAAATAACTCCAATACCTCTACGAAACACACTAAGAATCATTCCAGAAAATAAGTTGTAAGGACCTTAACTTTTAGAATTTAACCACTCACTACCCATGCCCATGTGCAAGGACCTTAACTTTCAGAATTTAACCATCATTAACAAAATTGATACTACACAATCTAGAGTGAGATTTTTGAAGCAAAATATATATCAATTGACTGTTTAATACTTACCTGGAACCGTGTTTGAAAATGTTCCTGATCTGCCATGGCTCCAGTTCCCGTTACCAAACCACCATTTTCCTCCCAGCTTATCTGAGGTCAACCTCACTGGTCCCCAGATCCAGAAGACAAGTCTTCTAGCCCCCATGCCCAAAACTCCAATAACAAGCGAGATCACTCCATGACTCCGTTAGAACTCACTGCTCATGTCTCCCATAGTTAGAACTCCTCTGGCAGCATCTAGGTCAATTTACCCACCTCACTGACCTATGCCCATCAAATACCCCCCCCCCCCTCTTCTCCTTTTATACACAAATCCCCTAAGATATTTATTAAAATATCTTAGTCAAATATATTTTCAAGATATTTATTAAAATATCTTAGAGTTTATATTACAATATTATTATTTAATAAATATATTGGATTTCTAAAATATCTTTAGATTTATTTAAATATTATTATTTAATAAATATCTTGGATTTCTAAAATATCTTAGATTTATTAAAATATTATTATTTAATAAATATCTTGGATTTCTAAAATTTCTTATAGATTTATTAAAATATTATTATTTAATAAATATCTTGGATTTATTAAAATATCATCATTTATTTGCATAAGTCAATGTTTTTATTTTCCTTTGAACAAAATATTAGTTTATATTATGATAGTGGTAGGTATAACTTTTACTTTACAATACATTCATTATATTCTGGTGAGTTAGGTATTTCCTCAATACTTTCAATAATTTAGTCATTACTCTATACTGATATTTTTTTATAATTGATTAGTGCATGTACTAGTGTAGTACACGTGATACATGCATATGTAGCTATCATATGCAGGCTCATATGCATGCTAATATTTCTATGTTCCATATAATTCGAGTTGGATCATTACATACACCCCTCCTTCAGAAAACTTCATCCCGAAGTTAAGTTTTATGTCGTATATCATTAGTTATATAAGTGATTAGTATAATCATATAAGGGTGGTGTACCATAATTGAATTTTTGTTTAATGTGTGAGAACACTTTAACATTTATGTTTTGATCATTTATTGGTTTACAAATTTAGTAGTCACGTATTGACCCAACAATGTTCCCAAACTATTATAGAATCATCCTATCCTCCCTAATTTCTTCCGCTCCCATCCTATCCAACCTCTACAAGAATATGCCATGGCATCAGTTTTATTGATCCAACCATTCACAAACCTTAAGGGTGTCAGCGTCAATTACGTCGACCTGATTGACCAGTAGGCATCCGGCAGTCATCATCACACGTCTAGGGGAGCGTGACTCACACAGCCCTCCCATGACTCCAGGTTTTGGATGATAAACGGTGGAAAACACCTCCACCCCTCCTAGTAGGACCAGGGTTAACACCCTATCATGGAATCTCAGTGCATCTCAATTGTTCTTGGAGATTTGTCATCACGCGGTCGGTTTGGTAACGATATCATCTGTGATGTAAAACATTTGTCCACAAATTATAACATATGTATCAATATGTTCAAAGCAAATTGTTACCCATATAACAATTTCTATACATTCCAAATACGTTGCTATCTACGATATTGATCTTTGAGTTCATATAACATACTTGGTTATGTTTATTCAATAGGTCTGTAAATTTATTTTCACCTTGAATAGTCAAGTGCAATCACTCTTTTATTTATATCTCATAATTTATGTGGATATGTAAAATTATAGATACTATATCCATAACATAATTCATAATTTATATTAGTATCCCTGTACCAACAATGTTTAAGCAAAAATTTCTTCATATTGGTATCCATGTACCAGCAATGTTTAAGCAATTAATATATTCTCACATGTCATAGTACAAAATGACAGTCTAAAGTATCCATCCAAAATAAGGTAAGATTATACAAAAACAAGTTTTTAAATGCTTATAAATATAACCCACGGTTATAAATTTCACATAGAATAATCGAACACGGATATACAAATAAGGATGTAGCCCATATTTTCTATACTCTATTAACCGATTAACCTTATAAAAGTCACAGGTTGAGGCTCTAAATCTAAATGGAAGGATGCTTCATCCTTTGCATGTATAGAAACGAAATGAATTGAAACAAAAACACAAAATACTTATTGTTTAGTTGAAGCATGATCTAATTTCTTGATATAGGTTGATTAAGAACTCTAAAACACAAAAGTACATATGGATTCAACCAAATTTTTAATTCTTATTATTTATTTGTATTTTAAGTCTAATTATCTTTGATCTGTAATCTAGATCCAAAGAGATAATAATAACATTAACTTCTTTATCATGTTATTCCAGCTCATATTCAGCCTAAAATTCTAGAAGCCAAGGAGTAGGGTTTTGCAGGGCTAATCATTAGGGTTATGCTAGAGATGGAGGAAGAGTTAATTGACTACTTTAAATATCCCTTAGTGAGAGGTTTATTTTCATAGAAAAAATTTGTCACTGCTTGAAAATTCATTATTCACTTTTCATTATACTTGGTCTACTAAAAGTGTCATGTTTTCAACAAGATTTCAATTGTTGACAAACATATAATTTTCTCCTTTTAATAAGAAATTCACAATTTACAAGATATGCATAGTTACATTATTAGTATGTTACAGTTTTGATATAGTATCTTTACTTTCAAGTTTCACCATTTAGAGTCTTAACTCTAGCTAGGATATTACGAGCTTTACCATCATTCCTTAAACCATTGTTTCATTTCTATTATATTGACTCATTTAATCCAAACACATAACACATCACTGGTATACCCTCTCCTTATTCTTCATGTTAATCGTTTCCTAATTAGTCCTTGGGCCTCATCTTATCACCAAATGTATTTTCTTTTCTAACATTGTATAATTATTATCCTTAATATTTACCTTTAACCAGTTTCTCAGTTTATCACTTGTTATTCTTAACAAATTAGGAGTGTTCACAACTCCTTACAGGTCATTGCTTTGACCCTTACCAATCATGTTGCTCATATCCTTAAGAAAATTCTTCTTGATAGAAAACATCCCTTCACTTCCTTATACTAGATATTCCTAATATTCCATGTCTACTTCAATTTGAAAAAGAACATATTATCAAATTGACTTTGTTTTCTCACCTCTAGTCATCATGGTTTTCTTTTCTTCTCTTAATGCATACAATTATTACACTTGGAAATGTTATTACTATTTGCCAACTTGAGTAAGACCTTATAAATAAATTCAATAATGTGGATATCGAATGTAATCTATTTATCATTTTAGGTTTTAAGGCATTACATGATAGAATTTTCCTAATCGTAATCCATGATGTCTATAATCCATTGATATAGTTAGTCACCTAAAGAAAACTTTATAATGTGACTCTCCTTTTAGAGGGAGAAACTATTATAGATGTTGCTATGCACGTAAATCTTTTCTCCAATTGATTAATTTTATTATAGATTCACCCTTTAATCTAATGTCATTGACTTCTTATGTTGCTTTGTGAGACTTCCACTTACTCACATTTGGTGCTATTTTGTCGATCTCAATATTCTAAGTTGATTATGGTAACTATCATTTATTATCATCATCAGAAGTTTGCCATTTTGTTCTTTTCCCGTCCTCCCTAGGCACTATATTGATTATATTATGGTAACAATGGAGATCAAACTTTGAAATTTTCCGCTGCACTCTCTTGGTAACTGTATCGTCTTGTTCTAATAGTGTGTTTACTACCTTATAGGGTGGTTTCTTACCCTCTTAACATATGCTTCATCCATTTTGTTTTGTTTTGATGTGTACCTTTAAAGGACTATACTTGTACTCTCAAGTTGATTACTCACGATTTCTCCTCACATTTCTTGAATAGTTAGTTTTTTCTTTCATCCATCAATTTACCTCAACTAGATTTATCGTTATATGTGGTTGTAGCTTCACATCTAATGGTCTTGTCATAATGTCAATAGTTATGCTTTCATTACCATTCTTCTTTTCTTCAAGAGTTAACTTCTTTGGAGTAACTCCGCCAACTAATCTTTATATATGCCTAAACAATTTCCATGAATCATCTTATTTAGTGCCATAATGTCCCTAATTTCTTTTTTATAAACCACATTGTTTTTCTTTCCATGAAATGCTATGTTGCCATATTATTTTGTTTTGGACATCGATATACCCTTACGGTTGTAAATGGCTAATTATCTATCTTAATAACGACATAATGGTTGAATCTCAAAATGTCCAATTTAGTGAATATTCAGCTATACTAATTTAAGCCTTCACTCTACTCCTTGAACCACTTACGCATATACTTGGATAGTAAATAAAGTATTAACATAGAAAAGTGGTATAAAAGATATTTGCATGAATTCACATAATCAATGGTTATAGTTATCAGCTAGTAAGATATATAAATATGGAAATCTCAACGTCACTTGAAGGATGGAATGTTTCAATTTCATAAATATAATTAGGATAGTTTCCATTCTAATGATCAATGTACTTATTTTAATATAATAATTTGAATGTACTACAACTTTACTTGCACGATATACAAAATTTTAAACTTCATTGTGGAAAAATTTGCAGCTGATATTTATGAGTTATCTCAACTCCTTTGTCGAATGGAATGTAAAGCAAAAGTAATGGTTTAGCAATGGAGTGGGATTGAGCTTTGAAAATACAACGTATGCTTTGTATTATCAAAGACCCATAATATGAACAATTGATATATGTCTTTGATACCTACATTCACATTAATTATCCCATCTCTTCTAATTAAATGTATCACCCCAGGCTTCATGGCTTTTGAATATCAAATTATATAAAATTTCATTTTATTATGATTGTTACAAGCTTTAATTTCTTCCAAAAGTCGAAAAACCACTTTTCTTGTCATTGAATACTACATAACACTGAATAATTTGGGTAATTTATCAAGGATGACTCGGAGTAATACACCTTCGGTTATATTAGGATTGTTGCTATATTTATGAAAATAAGGTGGTGATATCCAAGAATCAACACAAGATCTTGGAAAATAGTTGGAAACTAAGTTATTTCCCATCGTGATCATTCGTCCTAGTACTTTTAATCGAACTGACCCCTAGATCAACTTTGATTCCTCAACACTTAAATCTATGAATTGAAGTTCTCCTGAAGCCATTTCTATTTGTCTGAAATTTTTTTGCTTGTAAGCTGCCAACCCACATCTATTTAATGCATATGATGAAATAAAACCATCGATAGCACCAGTATCAAATAAAATTCTGAGTTTTATTCCAATGATAGAACCTAAAGATTCCACAGCAATGGACTGATGCGCTGCCTAATTATTGTTGGCTACAACATTGATTCTATGATTTCCTTGAGTATTTGATGACGGTTCTTTAAACATGGCTATAAGTATTTGATGTAAAATTTAGATTAATAAATACAATTTTGTAAATTCAAGCTCACATGCAGTTATAGATTTTTTTTTTACATGTCCGCAGATTCTCTTAATTTATATGATTCAAAATAGAAGTACACAAGTCGATGTATTAGAAAGGTCTTGGCGATACACAATAGAGAGGAAACTTTCGACTTGGTGCTGAGTGGAGTCACTGTGTTTGTATTACTATACCACAATTTTAACATAAAATCTCAATAATTATAGATATTAAATAAAAAGAAAATCAACCCCTAGTTAAATAATTCAATAATTCCTCTAAATTTAACCCTTCCTAAAAATAGTGAAAACTCACCTCAGCAGCCTTGAATATATATATATATATAGATATATATATATTATTTTAACTTAATATCAAAATATTTATAAATTATTATGAAAATATATGTTCAATTATTATGGTTAAAAATATTCAACATACTTTCCCATTATCGGTTCATGTCCTTCTTTGGGATTAGCAATGGGCTCAACGGGTCTTGATCTGGTATGTGAAGCTGACTCAATAATACGAATAATAATAAAATTTTATCATGGGACTAACCTTACAAATGCTAATATGACATCGACGGGTGTCTATGTGACTCGTTTAATTGAAAAATAAAACTTATGATTCCCAGAAAAAGAATAGCAAGATACAGTCGTCAACTCAACTACCACTTTTATCTATCTGGATCAACCCTAACAAGCCATATCTTATTACATATAATACCTTTATAATAACCATCAACTCTCCTTCCCTATAGATTCATTCTAACTAAATCCCCATTATTTATAAATATTTTTTTTAAATTAATTAAAACATCCTTATCAAAATTTTGATAAAATATTTCGCAAATTTATTTTTTATTTTTTATTTATTTTTTAAAATTAATTAATTAAAACATCATTATCACAATTTTAATAAAATATTTTGCAAATAATAATATATATATATATTTTTTTTGTATTGAATTTTGGTTTTGCAGTGAAATACTAGGAATTCGAGCTCTCCTTTCTGGGAAATTTGTAGTCTGGTTCTATCATATCTATCTTTGAGGGAAGGCTTTGAATCACTATGGCCGTGAGCCTCAAAGAGGCTGGGTTCCTCTCACACCTAAAGCAAACAGTATTTACCAAAGTAATTTTGCAATTAAATTTGATTGGCTGATTGAGGTTAACTTATTGTCACTGTATGTTTCGCTGGGCTAACCTTTGTATTTTTGCAGAAAAGGGATCTTATCATTTTAGGAGGATTCGCGCATAGATTTCTGTTGTTGACAATGCCATATTTAAGCGTGGGCTATCATTGAAATATCTTGATTATACCTGCTGAGATTTGAAGCATTTTTGGGATAGCTGAAATAATTGAATTTCATTGTCTAACCCTTCACGTACTCGCAGATTTTCCTAATTGATTCTGGAAAGGGTTTTTGGCACTTATTTTTTCTGACAAATTGTCATTGCAGGATCTGCCCACAGTTACATATTATAAATTATCATATTATCTCAGATCTGAAATATTATTTAAAGTAATTGATTGCACAAGTATTGACAATAATAACGTTCAAGGAAACAAAAAAAACTAAAAAAAATTATCACATATTAATCACAAAAGTTTGTGAGTGTTCCATCTCATATCCTTGCTCTGTTTTCTTACTCTTTTGTGGACCGATCTTAATTGACAGTGGGCTGGTTTTACCTTGACAGTGGCATTTGTGCCTTTGAGAAGGCATGGCTTGTTCACAAGTTTAGTGTTCACTGTTTCAATTATCTTTACCTCTCTAAATTGCTCCGGAACACAAGTAAATGACTGCTGTCATGAGCAATCTCTTGCTGTCACACATCTACTCATTGCCAGGGTTTACCACAATCCCAGCGTTGTAGCACACCGCAAGCTTCATTACCCAACTCAACTCTGTCACAAAATTTATCATAGGTTCAGACTTCAGCTATAGGTGACACCATAGGTTCAATTTACTTGTACAGGTAATCTATTCCAGACTTCAGACTTCTCTTAAAGAAACGAGCCACAAAAATGATTACCATTGACTTCGGTTTATGCACAAGATACATATTACTCCTAGAGACTTCACAAAAATGCTTAGTATTCAAAAGACTTCCTCGGCATGTTTTTATTCTGGTATTGTATGCCTAGAACTATGTATATATATGAGGAGAGGAGGCAATACAAGCTTGAAAACCAAAAATAAATGATCAAAATACCTTAAGATCCATAGGGTCTGAAACTATGCTCCGATACCATGTGTAAGGACCTTAACTTTCAGAATTTAACCATCATTAACAAAATTGATACTACACAATCCAGAGTGAGATTTTTGAAGCAGAATATATATCAATTAACTATTTAATACTTGCCTGGAACTGTGTTTGAGGATGTTTCTGATCCGCCATGGCTCCAGCTCCCGTTATCAAACCACCATTTTCCTACCAGCCTATCTGAGGTCAACATCTCTGGTCCCCAGATCCAGAAGACAAGTCTTTTAGCCCCTGTGCCCAAAACTCCAATAACAATTGAGATCACTCCATGACTCTGTTAGAACTCACTTCTCATGTCTCCCATAGTTAGAACTCCTCTGACAACATCCGGGTCAGTTTACCCACCTCACTGACCCATGCCCATCAAGTCCCCTCCCCCCCTCCTTTTCCTTTTATACACAAATCCCCTAAGATATTTATTAAAATATCCTCCTTTAATAAATATCTTAGTCAAATATCTTTTCAAGATATTTATTAAAATATTTTAGTCAAATATCTTTTTTAGATATTTATTAAAATATCTTAGTCAAATATCTTTTCAAGATATTTAGTAAAATATCTTCTTTTTAAAATATCTTGAGTTTATATTAAAATATGATTATTTAATAAATATCTTGGATTTCTAAAATATCTTAGATTTATTAAAATATTATTATTTAATAAATATCTTGGATTTCTAAAATATCTTATAGATTTATTAAAATATTATTATTTAATAAATATCTTGGATTTTTAAAATATCATCATTTATTTGCATAAGTCAATGCTTTTACTTTCCTTTGAACAAAATATTATTTTATATTATGATAGTGGTAGGTATAACTTTTGCTTTACAATACATTCATTATATTCTGGTGAGTTAGGTATTTACTCAATACTTTCAATAATTCACTCATTACTCTATCCTGAGATTTTTTAATAATTGATTAGTGCATGTACTAGTGCAGTACACGTGATACATGCATATGTAGCTATCATATGCAAGTCTCATATGCATGCTAATATTTCTATGTTCCATATAATTCTAGTTGGGTCATTACATAAATGGTCACCCACAAAGACAAATGACAGGAGGAAAGAAAAAACACAAGAAAACAAGGCCTAAATAGGTCCGCGTTAAGGTGGGAAGGCCCAAGAGGCCTGCCGCAAGCCCTAGAGGGGTTGCAGCCTAAGATGAGGATACCTTAGAGGCTTGTCGCAAGCCCTAAGGGGCTACAACTTGGAGATAGAGGGAGAAGAAGGCAGTGGGGAGGAGAAAAATGAAGGTCGAGGGCAGACAGAGAGGGAGAAGGCAGGCCGAGAAGAGGAAAAAGGGAGCGGAGAAGAGGAAAAGGGTTGAGAAAAGGGGAGAGGGAGGCCCAAATGGCCAACGAAAGGGTTTCAAGGGGAGCTCAAGGGCCTTTAGGGCCTACGACCAGGCCTAAAAGGCCTAAAAATGGCCACGACAATCCCTCAAAGGGTTGTCAACCAACTAGAAGAGGAGGTCAAGGCCTCTAAGGCTCACGACATGGGTAAAACAAGGGGGACGTGGCCCTTTAGGGCTGCGACTAAGCCAACCAAGGGCAACGGCTAGGCTAGAATGAGGATGTTGGGCCTGGATGCCCTAAAAAATTTGGAACCCTTGCAAAAAAATTGAATTTGCTTCAGATCTTCAAATTTGCTCAATGACTGCAAAATTCCTTAATGTTGGTCCTGCAAAAAATTTAGAGACTAGATCATACCCTGAAGGGCCTAGATCTAGCTCAAACCCCAACAAATTTTCTTCAAATGGCTTAGATATCACTTGCACAAATGAAAATAAAATACCCAAAACCCCAATACATACAAAATTTGAAAGTAAACCCCAAATCCCAGTTGTTGCAAAACAAGGGTTAGGAAAATTTATATACAAAAATTAATTTACAAATATAAAAATATACAATGCTTGAAAGCTTTTTTGAAGAATATTTTTTATAATAATGACAATGGTTAGATGTATTTCAAAAGATAGATATTAACCACGGCCTCAGAAAAGTAAGAAAATCACATAATTTTCTCAGATCCAAACAAGGTTAGTCTATGCCCATAGTCTATGAACTTGGAGCCCAAGGGTCGAGGAACCTGCAAACTCTTTATATCTCTTAAGAAAAATGGTTAGATCATACAATGAATCGGATCACCTAAGATAAGCCTAAAACTTACCAATAGAATGTTCCTATCGTCTATAAATTAAATAACAATTCATATAATATTGAAGTACAATGTAGGAAAGCACATATCACCACATACCACAGATCAATGAGACAAAGAAAGCATGAACTGTACCCCAAAGTATGTTATTATGAATTTCAAACCTTCCAACAGAAAAGTGGCTTCACACCAACATTTACAAAATTATATCATACCAAAGATCATGATGAATAGAAAGCAAAATGCCTTCTATTTATAGATAAATCCCTCCAAGTGGAAAATAATGACTAGTTGGCTTGATCCCTGTCAAAATAATATCGACCGTTGATAATAATTTATCAAATTTTAATCTTTGCTTATTGAAGAATTTTCGAATTTCTCACAAAAACCATTTTTTATTAATTCAAAAATAATTATTTTAGATTAATTTCCTTAAAAATTTGACTTTGACTTAACCACCAAGGTCCAAGGGCCTAATTTTTCTTAAAAAATCCATTTTTTCCTTGCTAGGGGACCTCCAAAAATTAACTTCTTTTTGAACCACACATGTTTTGGTCATTTTCCACTCGGAGAAATTAATTTCTCTGAAATTTAATTTTTGACTCTAAATTATTTAATTTTCTAGCTTATGATTTAATTTAATTTTTTCTAGAAAAATTAATTGATTGACACATTAGGGGATTAATTATTCTTTCCACTCTCAAATGTTCTAGCCATGGTGTTTGATTGTAAGCGACCGTGCACTAAAATATTTTTACATCAGATATTACAATAATTCAACTCTTAAAGGGGGGGAATACTCGTTCGTTATAGACCCTCAAATAATTACCCAATTCCGCGACACAATATGATCTAATAGACCAAGTGATCTGTAATAAAATAATTTAGCCAACTAGCTTAAATTATTCCCAAATCACTTTTACAATAGACTCCACTAAAAACACTAGGAGTCACCTAAGACTTTTTCAATAAATTTCACCCTAGCTTTGGGGTTTAAGCTGGAGGGGAAAAACTCTTCTGATTAGCGGTGTTTAGAAACACAGACAATCGGTGAGGTTAAAAAACCTCCTAGGATGAAATTCGTCACCAAAATCATAGGCTTGCCTAGGTTGTTACATAATTACATGATCGTACTAGCATCATTTACATTAAAACTTGCAGAATTTGGATTTTACAATGACATGACAGATGGATGGCTAATGATTTTGAACTTCAAAATTTTTTTTTACAACTACTTCCTTGGACTTGTGACAAAATGGGTGCAACAAGTTTAATATGAAGGTGTCATATTGAAGTAAGTCACAGGTCAAATGTATGGTTTAAAGAAGTTCCGTTTTGAAGCTAATAAGAATATTGAGTGAACTAGTTACGTGTTTCCAAGTGATTTTGTGAAGAAATAGGTATGACACCAAGTCATGATAAAATTAAAAAAGAAACAAAATTTGTGTCTACCTATTTGCAGAAGTATAAACAATTCTAGTCACAGATGTCTCCAAAAGAAGGGTATCATCACAATGATGGTCATTATCACCAACATGCAACAAGAATAATAGCAATCCTATGCTTTGGTGTTTATCTTACACTTGCTTTAAAGACAATACTCTTTGTTGATGCGGATATGGCACTACAAAGTTATAGGGTTTTATCATTATATACAATAAGGTCTGAGGCCAGAAGTTGGTCAAACATTCTCAATCCATAGTTTCAGATTGACAAATAATTCGAGGTACTATCTCATACCTCAAAGCATATGCCTTAGAAAAATTCTGACCTCAGATCAAGAGAACGGAAAAGAACTTCAGTACATTTTAGTTTAATTGCCTCAATTCAAGTCTTATACTTGTTCAAAACCACAAGACCTCAAAACCATTAATGAAAGGATGAATAGCCTCAAGCATTGAAAATATGCTAAGTTTTTATAATCCCGAAGCAAAGAAGCCTTGATAATAGAATCTTGTGAAGTCTCAAAAAGCAAGACGAATCCTCAAGATGTGAAAATTCCAAACCGAAATCCTATTGCAACAACTGATTCTCCTAATTGTTAATTTATTTTAACAATTTATTTTTTGATTTCGACGACAAATACTGAATAAATCACACTGCAATCTACACAAATAAAATGTGAAAGAATAAACGCTAGAAGAAATTATAGAGCACACATAAAATTGACACAATTATTTTTGGACAAAACTTCCCGGAAAAACCCAATGCGAGAAAATTAGTGTAGTAGCTGAGGGTTTTATTATTATGCAACAGTGAGAAAATCTAAGTACAACTGGATGCCAAAATATTGGCAATTCTACAGAGAAAAATACTAGCAGAAATATAGTGAGGAATTTTCCTCACCCCACAGGCAATCTCTCGGCACGGCTTGCCTTCAGAAATACGACCCTCTGACCCTCTGCGTCGATCTTTGCACTGCTTTGCATAGCTAGCTAGATGTCTAGCCTTAGAATGATCTTTGTTGAATTCGTTTTACCTTCGGCTGACTTTAAAGATGCTTCTCCGACACTCTGGGACTCCTTCTCGGCCTCTGGAACTAAAAACGCCTCTCATTCACAGCAAATTGATTTGCCTCTAGAGACTACTACGCTGCCCCAATGTCAGACTCTCTGTGGCTCTTTTGAATATCTCTCCGGCAACTGACTATTACTACTCTGGAAATCAATCTGCCAATGAAATTGAACTGTTGAAGTGTTTTCTCCATCACCGCATCGACCTCCTATTATAATTCTATGTTGGAGCACCAACGACCAAGATTAAAACTTAATCAATGGATAGGATCATCCTGGAGTCGATCTGTGTGAGTTTATAGATTATTCTCGCCTTATCTCAATTAATACTAATTAATTAAGCATATACCCTAAGTTTAGACTTAGGAAATATTTAAAAATTGGTTAATAATCTAATTGAGACACTTCTAGGCGGAATTTCTTGAAACGATTTATGGGTTTTGGATATATCATGTATTGTAGCCTCTCTACAAACTTTCATGGCTAGAACACATCCAATGCTACAAAAAATAACACTCCCTCTTAGCGAGGAATGTGTTCTAGTGCTGCACTTGCTGCCACAACACCCTATCTCTGCATCATCTCCTGTCACGTTGCTGATGTCTTGCTACTGCTACTCACCAACCACTGCGTAACTCTAATATGCGTTGCCTCTGTGTCACTGCTGACCTTGTTGAAGTGCTGCCAAAACTGAATCTGCACTGCAACTTTGTTGTTGTTGCTATTGCAACATCTGCAACTGAAAAACATCCAAAATTGAACCAATTGTGTTCAGTATGATGCATCTGTCATCTAAGTCATGTCTGCTACTAGCCTCTGCACTATCTACTGAAGACTTTGCGCTGCTACTGACTCTGCAATGTGCCAACTGCACTGGTGTCAACTCTAAACTACGCTCCCCAACATCTCACTGCTGCTAGCACCTGCAACTATCTCTCAGAACCCACTCTAGTACTAACTGCACCAACTAACACTAGTCCATCCTTCTACTGAACACTTTGGGCCCTCGTAGCCAGGTACTGATCCAATAGGTGGACTCCTCAAGGATCCCTCCCATTTGTAGGGCTCTGGGGCTACAAAACCAGGTCACCCCACCTCACTCTTGGAGGTATATCGACGAACATAGCGAAGTCTTCCTCCAGCCTGGAGAAAAGCCTATCAATCTTTGTTGAAGCTTCCTGTTGGTCTTGCTTCTCCTCCTTGTCCTTATTCCTGAGAGGACACTGGGTACTGTAGTGGCCTAGCTCACCACATCTGAAGCACTTAACCATTGACATGTCCTTCTACTTCCTCTGCTCCCCCTGTCCCTAACTGGGACCTTTAGATGCAAGGGCCACATTATCCTCCTCCTTCATCGTCTTCTACCTGTTGCTACTGCCACTGATGGAGCTCTTCAAAAGAGCTCGTCTCAACTCCTCCTACTGCAAATCAGCCCACATCCTGTCCCATCCTAATAGCGTGTCTCTGCCCAATATGCTTTGGACAAAAACCTACCACTCCTCAGAGACGCGGTTAAGATTTAATCACAGTAGCTCCGTGGGTTGAGGCACTGCCGCAACAATTGACAGTTGGTCTCCGACCTCCTGAATTCTGGTAAGGAAGGGGTCTATGCCTTCCCCTTTCTACATCTGGATGCATCTCAGCTTCTCCTCGTGGTACAACTTTCGCTGCTCGGAAGTACCCTAATACAACGTGGCGAGAGCATCCCACATCTGCTTGGAAGTATCCTTGCTAGCTATATGCGAGACTACATGATCCCAGACTCCATCTAGGATCAACCGCTTTGCCCGTGCCATCTACTTTTTTACTCATTGAGCTGATTTGCATCCGTGGGAACCGCCACCACATTATCGATGTATGCCTTCAAGCCAAATTCATCTAGAAGGATGGAGATCCTTGCCTTCTAGATGACGTATTTGGAAGCACCATCCAACTTGTCTTGATCTCTAAGTCCAACAGTGGCCATCTCTAAAAAAAATATTGAAAACTCCCTCTTTCCCTGTGCTCGACTGCTGCTATGCTACTCGCACTCCCTCTTGGAATGCGTGGCTCTACTAGGTGCTACTGCTGATCTGCAACTGGAAATTTGAACTTCCGAGACTAGAAGTTCCCTAAGCAAAATTTTCCCTCTTTGTGTACTCTTATTCCACCCAACATAGGTTCTACTCTAGCAACTGCTGCAAAAATCCTTTGCGTCCATCTAGAGATCTACCCAACAAAAAATATTGAGTTGCTCCCTCTGCTTCTAGACTCACTCGATCTGGAGAGATCGGATTTTTTTGCCCCTCACTCAGAAAAATCGAATCTCCTCAAGTAACTCGGCCTGCTGCCCTTGGGAATTTCGATCTATTTCCCACACTGAACATAGAAATTCCTTCCTTTCGCTTATGAGCTCTTCGACTGATCAATTGCGCTCTGATACCATGTGAAAATTCCAAGTCGGAATCCTATTGTAGCAACTGGAAATTATTCTCCTAATTGTTAATTTAATTTAACAATTTATTTTGTTGTTTGCTATGAAAAATATTGAATAAATCACACTGCAATCTACACAAATAAAACTGTAGAAGAATAAACGCTGGAAGAAATTCTAGCACACACACATAAAATTAACACAATTACTTTTGGACAAAATTCCTCGGAAAAACCAAACACGGGAAAACTAGTGAGCAGTTGAGGATTTTACTACTATGCAGCAGTGAGAAAATCTGAATACAACTGGATGCCGAAATACTGACAATCCTACAGTGAAAAATACTAGAAGAAATCTAGTGATAAATTTTCCTCACCCCATAGGCAATCTCCTGACGGGGCTTGCCTTCAGAAATACGACCCTCTGACCCTCTGCGTCAGCCTTTGCATTGCTCTGCATAGCTTGTTGGATGTCTAGCCTCAAACTAATCTCTGATGAAGTTGTTCTGCCTTCTGCTGACTGGAAAGATGCTTCTCTAGCACTCTGGGACTTCTTCTCGACCTATGGAACTGAAAACATCTCTCCTCCCCAAAAATTCGATTTGCCTCTAGAGACTACTATGTTGCCCCAACATCAGCCTCTCTGTAGCTCTTTTTCCTCTCTACAAATGCACTCACTAGATCTGGAATGCCTCCTCCAGCCTCACTATCTCTGCCCCTCTCTCACTACTTCGATCTCTTTGAATCTCTCTCCGAAAACTGATTACTACTACTCTGGAAATCGATCTGCCACTAAAATATAACTGCTAAAGTGTTTTCTCCATCACCATATCGACCTCCTCTTATAATCCTCTGTTGGAGTAGCAACAACCAATATTAAAACTTAATAAATAGATAGGATCATCTTAGAGTCGATCAATGTGAGTTTCTAGGCTATTCTCACCTTATCTCAATTAACAATGATCAATTAACCATATTCCCTAAGTTTAGAGGTAGGAAATATTTAAAAATTGGTTAATAATCTAATTGAGGCACTTCTAGGCGGAATTTCTAGAAACTATTTCTGGCTTTTGGAGATTTCATGTATTTGAGCCTCTCCAAAAAGTTTCGTGGCTAGAACACATCCAATGCTACAAAAACTAACACAAGAAACTTCTATTCTATACATAATAAAAGGACTTTGAGATTTAGACGAATTGCATTGCAAGCCAACCTATCTCCTTGAAGTAAGTAGTTTGAAGAAAATGATTGTCTTAAGGGTTGATGGAAATTTATTACTTTCATATCCAAGACAAAAGTTGCTAGATTCACTGGTTGGTGTCATCACTTAAGCAGAGAAGACATGTTGGACAAAATATTGATGTACTAAGTGTTGATTTTATAGCATCGGGAAGTGTTCCAGGTCTCAAATTTTGAGAGGCTTGGACAATAGTATTCCAGAGAACCCATTAATTGTTTGTGGAAATTCCACTCAGATCTTGCTTTATTAAAATAATTAAAGTGATCCCTAAGTATAAACTTAGGGAAATTAAATAATTAAAGGCTATTAATAAATCAGAGTGTGAATCTTCTAGAAAACAAAGATCAAGTCATATTTAATCTGAGCTATTGATTAAGGATATAATCTGGGTCATTGATTCATCAGCGAGAAGACTATAAGAGAAGGCTTGAGGGTCATTTGGAAAGTAAGCCGGTCACATTCTTAGTACCCGAAGGAAATTGATTCTGAAGTAAGAGAATTTGATTTCAGAGGGAGAGGTTGTAGAGGTTGGGTTGCTGAGATTAAGGAGGAGGGAGAAGCCAGTAGAGACGAAGAGAAGACAGGCAGAAGACGAATGGGAGGTAGCGCTGAGCAACATCACTAGTTCTCCACGTAGACTTACGCAGTCCAGTGCAGTGACTGCGCAGAGGGGCCACGCAGAGTGATGAAAAGGGAAGAGGAGGACCTCTCGTGTGTTGAGAATTCTTCCGGAGTGTCCCGAAACTTCATCTCAGGTGTATGCTAAAAGATATGCTCATCATATATTCTGTAAACGATCTTTTCACTGCTAAAGATTAATATAAACCCTCATCTACTGCACCGGTTTTCCCACATTGGGTTTTTCCGGGGACAATTGTCCAAAAATAAATGTGTTCATGTGGTTCTTTCTATTGTGTTATGATTGTTCTATTTGTTCTTCTGCTTTAAGATTAAAGTGAATACTGCTGCTGTATTTATTTCAAAATTTACTGAAGCATATGTAAATAACTTATTATAAATAAGTAATCGAAATAAATCAATCACTGCAGTAGTATTTTTAGATAGAAAAATTCACATGGTATCAGAGCTAAAGGCAAAAGACAGAAGAGGAGGTTCTGCAATGGAATTGAGATCTGACTTAGGTGTAGCAGCAACTTGGAAGGGCTCACGCAGTCCTCCAGAACACATGGAGAAATAGAGGGATCATGACATGTCAGTTCTGGTGTCTAGACTAGAAGAGGATTTCGCGTGTGTGTCAAGCACGACCTCTCCAGGAGTCTGGTATATTGGCAGTGGAGAATCTGCTCACATGACAGGAGTTCGAGAATGTTTTTTGAGCTACCAAGAAGAGCAGATGAACTTTCAGATCACGATGGGAAACAAGGAAAAATGTACCCCCGTTTGTAGAGGAACCATAATATTTCAGATAGAAACTGGGAACAAGCTTCGGGTGACAAATGTATTGCATGTACGAGGATTGGGGATGAACTTACTCTCCGTGTCTCACCTCCAGAACAAGGGTTACGATGTATACTTTATGAGAAATAAAATTATGTCAAACATCCTAGCTGGAAAAGGAAGGCACAAATTGAATTAAGGAGCCATAAGTTGTATAAGCTTCAGCTCGTGTCTCCAATGGAACTAATCGGCGGTACATATGAAAGAGATCTGAATGAATTATGTCATAGAAGAATGGGGCATTTACATCATGGAGCCTTGAAGATCCTCAAGAAGACTGTCATGGGAGCTCTAGAACTCAGCATAAGGAAAGATGAGGTCTGCAGGGGATACGTACTAGGGAAGTATGCCAAGGCAGAATTTCCAAGAAGCAGCAGTAGGGCCAAGAGTGTACTGGAGTTGATACACTCAGACATCTGCAGGCCAATGTCCATGACTGCTCTCAGTGGTGCAAAGTATTTTCTTACCTTTATTGATGAACATTCCCAAAAAACATGGACCTACTTTCTTAAAACCAAAGATGAAGTCTTTGAGTGATTCAAAGAATTCAAGGCCTTAGTAGAAAATATGACCGGAAAAAAGATTAAGAAGTTGCGATCAGACAATGGTGGAGAATATATTGATAAAGACTTCACAAGTTTCTGCGCAAAGGAAGGCATCAAGAGAGAATGGACAGATCCATACAATCCAAAGCAGTTTGGAGTTGTAGAAAGGAAGAACAGCACCATTGTAGAAGTTGCAAGGGAGATTCTATATGACCAAGACATGCCCAAATTTTTGTGGGCAGAAGCCTGCAATACAATAGTGTATGTGCAAAACAGGGTGCCCCATAGAGCATTGGGGAAGGTGGCCCCTGAGAGTGTATTCACAGGCAGCAAGCCTTAGGTGAGCCATATCGGGATATTTGGCAGTATAGCGTATTGCCACGTACCCGATGAGAAGAGGAAGAACTTGGATCAGACTGTGGAGAAGGGATATCTTGTAGGATATAGTGAAAATGTGAAGGCATATCGCATCTATATTCCAGAAAACAGGAAGATCGTAGTAAGGTGGGACATGAAATTCATGGAGGAGAGAGCCTTCAGAAGATCTCGAGAAATGGCTACAGATACGCAGGTTGAGGAGGATCCACTAGTACAGCCTTAACGGCCTACAGAGGATGGCTCCACGGCACAAGGATTCTGAGAAAATTTCTTCCTAAGAAGAGCAAGCCGGAGAGTCGACAAATCCACCCACTACCAGTGGAAGAACAAGAAAATAGCTCCAACAAATTCTAAGGGATGTAGAAGAATTTGTTGGAGCCCCTAGAGATGGGAAGAGGGTACGTAGGAAACCTGACAGGTACCATGCACTGGTAGCACAGGTCGAAGAACCCTCTAGTTTTCGAGAGGCAGCTCAACATCAGGTGTGGGTAGATGCCATGTTGGAGGAGTATATCTCCATCATGACGAACAATGTGTGGGAAGTAATCCCTAGACCTTAGAACAGATCGGTTGTAGGATCAAAGTGGATCTACAAGATCAAGTATGTTGCAAATGGCAGCATAGAGAAGTTCAAAGCCAGGTTTGTGGCTGAGGGGTATGCACAGAAAGAAGGGATCGACTATGAAGAAACCTTCGTCCCTGTAGCTCGGTACACTTCAATCAGATCCGTCATCTCTCTCGCAGTGCAGATGGGATGGGAGATTCACCAGATGGATGTCAAGACAATGTTCTTGAATGGGGTGATAGAAGAGGAAGTGTACATAGAATAGCTAGAGGGCTTTGAGACACATGAGCAGAAGACTCATGTATGCAGGCTTAAGAAAGCCCTGCACAGATTAAAAAAAACCCCCAGAGCATGGTATGGGCGAATTGATAGCTACCTGCAGAATATGGGATTCGTCAAGAGTGACGCATATCCCAACCTCTACTATCTGAGAATAGCGGATGAGCCGCTAATCTTGGTATTACATGTAGATGATCTGTTCCAGACTGGATCATCTAATCTCATCAAAGACTGCAAGGAGAATCTGGCTACCGAATTCGACATGAATGATCTGGGGCAGATGCACTATTTTCTTGGTTTGGAGGTTTGGCAGCAGAAGGGAGAAATTTTCCTTGGCAAGGAAGATACACTACAGAGATCTTGAAGAGGTTCTAGATGGAGGACTGTGTTGAAAAGTGTAATTAGGATCGGTATTCATATTGACTATGTAATTATGTATTTATGTAAAGAAGAAAACAAAGATAAAATGTATTTTTGTTGTACTTGCTTCATAGGTTTCATGAGCAAGATTTTATTATAGATAGACTTCTTCTTGATGTTTAATAGGGTTGTCTTCTGGTCATAAATATAATCAAATTTCATGTGTATGAAGTAGCTAGAGAATGCTCCAAGGCCTTGCTATAAAACCATGAAAATTACAAACAATTGTAGTGATAGATTTATGTCTCCTACTTATTATTTCAATAAGTTATTATTCAAAAATCTTCTGGCAAATATCAAAATAAATACTACTGCAACATTCACAATTATATATGCAGAGAAATAAACAGCAGAGAACATAATCACAAAAATCAATCACATGTACACAGTTATTTTTGGACAATTGTCCCCGAAAAAACCCAATGTGGGAAAATCAGTGCAGCAGATGAGGGTTTTATTAATTCTTCAGCAAATGATATCTTTACAGGGAAAATATTCGGCAGATAAATTCTGAACCACCTGAAACTGAATATCCATCTTACTCGAACAATTTTCTGACAACCAAAAGAACCCCTGCAAGCCCCTGCGTCAGTTTGCGTGATTCTCTATGCAGTCCCAATGTTGGACTGCGTGAATCTGTGTGGAGACTGCGTGCGGTCTCTGCGCTGCAGCCTCAAGCTGCCTCCAGTGACCCACTGCTACTCTTCGACCCTGATCTCGATCACCCCTGACCTCCTCCTTCTTCTCCTGCAACTTCTCGCCCTGCAACTCTCCCACTGAGATCGAATTCTACATCATAATGGATCTCCTTCGGGTACTGAGTGTGTGCCCGACTTGTTTTCCAAGTGACCCTCAAACCTTCTTTTATAATCTTCCTGTTGGAGAGCACCCGACCCAGATTAAAAGAATAATCAATGGCTAAGATTAAATCTTGATTTGATCCATGTTTTCTAGAAGATTCACACTCTGACTTATTAATACCCTTTAATTATTTCATTTCCCTAAGTTGGGACTTAGGGTCTCCATTAAAATAATTAATTATTTTAATAAGTCTTGAACCGAGTGGAATTTCCACAAATTGTTTCTGGGTTCTTTGGAATGTTGTTTTCCAAGCCTCCCTACAAAGTTTGAGACTTGGAACACTTTAGGATGCTACCAAAATCAACACTCCCTCTTAGCGAGGAAGGTGTTCCAACAATATGCTTGATGCATGCTGCTCTGATTCTGAAGCAACCTCTGCGTTGTTGATCTCAGGATTCTGCTCCCCCCATCTGATGCGCTGCTACCCGCTGTATTGCTGCCTTTGACACTTCCAGTGTCACTTGCTGCATCTGTACCATAGCTCCCTCTGAATACTAAATCCTCCATTCCTGCTACTGGAAGGGATTCTTCATCATCCCCATATTATCTCTGAAGTAGACAAACTTTGTCTTTCCTAGAGCCTTGGTGAGGATGTCTGCCACCCGTTCTCCTGTTGGAGTCTACTGCAACTGAACAGCTCCACGTTGTACATAGTCCTTGATGAAGTGACATTGGATGTCCATATGTTTTGACCTATCATGAAATACAAGATTCTCAGAGAGCTTTATGCAACTCTGATTATCACATAAAATGTTGGTCGCTTCCATTTTCTCCTTGAGTAGATTTACTAACAATTTCCTAAGACATATGGCTTCGCACGAAGTAGACAAACTTTGTCTTTCCCAGAGCCTTGGTGAGGATGTCTGCCACCTGTTCTCCTGTTGGAGTGTACTGCAACTGAACAGCTCCACGTTGTACACAGCCCCTGATGAAGTGACATTGAATGTTGATATGTTTTGACCTATCATAAAATACAGGATTCTCAGAGAGCTTTATACAACTCTAATTATCACATAAAATGTTGGTGGCTTCCATTTTCTCCTTGAGTATATTTACTAACAATTTCCTAAGCCATATGGCTTCGCACGAAGCTGTGCTAGCTGCCATATACTCTGCCTCTGTTGAACTCAGTGCCACGGACTTCTGTTTCGTACTTGCACCAGGAATTCATTCTCGATACCAGACTGAACAATACCCACTGGTACTCTTCCGATCAGCTGAACGTTCAGCCCAATTTGCATTAATGAAGCCACTCAACCTGACATCATTGTCACAGGTGTACTTCAATCCAAGCTTGAATATCCCTCAAAGGTACCTGAGAACATGTTTGACTACTGCCCTATGTGTCCTCTTCGGTTCCACCATGAACTGACTTAGGGTATTAACAACATAACAAATGTCTGGCCTTGTATTTACCAGATATATCAATGACCCTATGAGTTGTCTGTATAGCGTAGGATCAACTTCATCATCTTCGAACGTGTCGATTTACCTCCAGTTGGTAATCATTGGAGTGGTCATGGGCCTACAATCCTCCATCTGAAATCTCTTCAGAATCTCTGTAGTGTATCTTCCTTGACTAAGGAAGATCTCCCCATTCTACTGCCAAACTTCCAACCCCAGAAAATAGTGCATCCATCCCAAATCCTTCATGTCAAATTCTTTAGCTAAATTCTTCTTGTAATCTGTGATGAGCCTTAATGATCATGTTAAGAACATATCATCCACATACAATACCAGTATCAATGGCTCACTCCCTACTCTCAGATAGTAGAGATTGGGATCTGCATCACTCTTGACAAATCCCATCTTCTGCAAGTAGCTATCAATTCGACCATACCAGACTCTAGGAGCTTGCTTCAGTCCATATAATGCTTTCTTCAATCTGCACACATGAGTTTTCTGATCATGTGTCTCAAAACCCTTCGGTTGTTCTATATATATTTCTTCTTCTATCACACCATTCAAGAATGCCATCTTGACGTCCATCTGGTGAATTTCCCATCCCCTCTTCGCAACAAGGGATATCATGGACCTGATAGATGTGTATCTGGCTACCTGGGCGAAGGTTTCTTCATAGTCTATTCCTTCTTTCTGAGCATACCCCTTAGCCACAAACCTGGCTTTAAATTTCTCGATGCTGCCCTCTGCAGCATACTTGATCTTGTAGATCCACCTGGATCCTACAATTGATCTCTCTTGTGGTTTGGGTACCACTTCCCAGACATCATTTGTCATGATGGAACTGTACTCTTCCACCATTGCGTCAACCCACACTTGGTGCTGAGCTGCTTCCCGAAAACTGGAAGGTTCTTTGACTTGAGCAAATAAGGCTTGATACCTCTCAGGCTGCTTACGCTATCTCTTCTCATTCCGGGGAATTCTGACAAAATCCTTTGCATCCTTCAGAATTTGTCAAAGTTTCCTACTCGTTCTGCCACTGGTGGTGGGTGGATTTACCGGCTCTCCTTCTTGCAAATCCTCGGGAGACCCATCCTTTGGATCACTATGCCTCGAAGAGGCAAATGAATTTTCTGCTACTAGTTGTTGGGACTAGACCAGAGGTTCTTCCTCTGACTGCGTAGCAGAAGGCAGCTCTCGTGATCTTCTGAAGGCTTTCTCCTCCATGAACTTCACATCTCTTCGCACCACTACGTTCTTGCTCTCAGGAATGTAGATGCGATAAGCCTTTGCATTATCATTGTATCCTACTAAATACCCCTTCTCAGCAGTCATCTCCAACTTCTTCCTCTTCTCTCTGGGTACATGACAGTAAGCTGTACTGCCGAAGATCCTAAAGTGACTTACTTCGGGCTTGCTGCCAGTGAAGACAATTTCTGGCGTGATCTTTCCCAGTGGAGTGTGAGAAGTTCTATTATGAATGTAGATAGTTGTATTACACGCTTTAGCCCATAGAAATTTGGGCATGTCTTGGTCATACAGCATAGCTCTGGTTCCTTCAACAATAGTCCGATTCTTCCTTTCTACCACTCCATTTTGTTCCGGATTGTATGGATTTGTCCATTCTCTTTTGATGCCTTCCCTTGCGCAGAATCCAGTGAATTATTTATCTATGTATTCACCTCCATTATCTGATCGCAATACCTTGATCCACTTCCCTGTCAGATTTTCCACCAGAGCCTTAAACTCTTTAAATCGACTGAAGACTTCCTCCTTGGTCTTCAAGAAGTAGATCTAGGTTTTCCTGGAATGGTCATCAATGAAGGTGATGAAATATTCAACACCACTAAGAGATCTAGTGGACATTGGCCCGCAGACATATGAGTGTATTAGATCCAACACACCCTTGGCCCTATTGTTGCTTTTGTGATATGCTGCCTTGGCATATTTCCCCAATACGCACCCCTTGCATACATCATCCCGTTTGGTGCTCAGTTCTGGAACACCTGTGACAGTCTTCTGGAGAGTTCTCAACGCCCCATCATGCAAGTGCCCCATTCTTCTATGCCATAGCTCATTCAAATCTGTTTCATCTGCGCTGCCAACTAGTGCCATTAGGGAATCAAGCTGCAGCTTGTACAGTTTGTTGCTTCTTACCCCAATTTTTGCCTTCTTATTCCAACTGGGGTGCTTGACGTAGACTCTATTGCCAATAAAGTAGATGTCATATCCTCGGTTTTGAAGCTATGACACTGAGAGTAGATTCATCCCCAAACCAGGTACATGCAGTACATTAGTGGCCCGGATTCTGTTCCTTGCCTCGGTCTGAAAAACTACGGTACCTCTCCCAATGGGAGTGCAATTTGCTTTATTACCCATAGTTATTTTGAAATTCATTTGCTCTTCCTGGTAGTCAGAAAAACAGTCCCGTACTCCCGTCATGTGAGCAAAGGCTCCGCTGTCAATATACCAGACATTTGAGGACGTAGTGCTTGATACACAAGAAAAATATTCCTCTAGTCTGGATGCCAATACAGATACATCGTGATCCATCTGTTCTATCGTGCTTCTTCCCCCTCCTGGAGAATTTCCTGAACCCTTCTGCGTTGTTGCTACAACAGTAGATCTTCATTCACTGATAGATGCCCCCTCTCTGTTATTCATCTCTAGCTCTGATACCAAGTGAAAATTATAAACAGTTGCAGTGATAGATTCAGTTCTCCTACTTATTATTTCAATAAGTTATTATTCAAAAATCTTCCGGCAAATATCGAAATAAATGCTACTGCAACATTCACAATTATATATGCAGAGAATTTAATAGTAGAGAACATAAGCACAAGAATCAATCACATGTACACAATTATTTTCGGAAAATTTTCCCTGGAAAAAACAAATGTGGGAAAACCAGTGCAGTAGATGAGGGTTTTATTAATTATTCAGCAAATGATATCTTTATAGGGAAAATATTCAGCAGATAAATTCTGAACCAACTGAGACTAAATATCTAGCTTACTCAGACAATTTTCTGACACCCAGAACATCCCCTGCAAGCCCCTGTGTCAGTTTGCATGATTCTCTGCGCAGTCCCAATGCTAGACTGCGTGGAGACTGCGTGGGGTCTCTACGCTGCAGCCTCAAGCTGCCTCCAGTGACCGACTACTGCTCTCCGACCCTGATCTCGATCACCCCTGAAATCCTCTTTCTGCTCCGACAACTTCTCACCCTGCAACTCTCCCACTGAGATCAAATTCTACATCGGAATGGATCTCCTTCGGGTACTGAGTGTGTTCCTGGCTTGTTTTCCAAGTGACCCTCGAGCCTTCTTTTATAATCTTCCTGTTGGAGAGCCAACGACCCAGATTAAAAGATTAATCAATGGCTAATATTAAATCTTGACTTGATCCATGTTTTCTAGTAGATTCACACTCCGACTTAATAATACCCTTTAATTATTTCATTTTCCTAAGTTGGGACTTAGGGTCTCCATTAAAATAATTAATTATTTTAATAAGTCTTGAACCGAGTGGAATTTCCGCAAATTGTTTTTGGATTCTTTGGAATGCTGCTGTCCAGGCCTCCCTGCAAATTTTGAGACTTGGAACACTTTTGGATGCTACAAAAATCGACAAAAACACTGGAAGAATGGCTTAAAGACAACCCACATTCAACGTAGGAAGATAAGCTTAATGATGCTCCAAGATACCTTCATCAACGCTGAAATTATTGCACTTCAAGTCGGCATAATGCACAGTGATGAATTCGGCTTACTAGCTGGTTGTATGGTCGGCCTAAAGACAGGTTCTGTGCCATATATATATCTTGATCCTGCAGCTCATTTAACACCAAGTATTGGGGATTGCTTTGAAGAATACTGCGGATTTCAGAGAGGATTCAAGTGCGGGTTAAGGGACAAAAAATTGTGAATAACTCTAATTCTATACAACATGATAAAGTCTAGCATTAGTGTGGGTTAAGAGGAAAAAAAAGGTGCGGACTTATCTGGAGATTTTACAATAGTTAAAATGCGAATATCTCTGAGATAAAGTGCAGAAAAAGGACAATATCTAGTGCAGACTTCAGGACAGAAGGCAATACAGGTTTAAGGACAAAAGAAGGTTCATATATCACAGCGTTTTATCATAGCAAGGAGGAAGAGTCTTTAGTTCGAGAAAGAAAGGAAGGTAAATTTGTGATTTACCTTCTTGTTCTATAGTGCGTAAAAGGAAGTACTACTCCTCAATTGAAGAAGCTTCAGGGCCATCCAAAGTGAAAGGTTCATAAAGAAGTTTGTGGAAAGAAGAATGCTACGCAAGGTACAAATACATCCTAGAAGATAGACCTAGAGATCGAGTTCTCTAGTATTGGTGCAGCACTGTGCAGGTTGGTGTAGAAAAGAAGGGTCAGCATTGAAGGTCAACAAAGAAGCAGTGGCAAGGTCTTGGATGCATTAATAGGTTAATGGTATGAGTCTTGGTTATGTTACTTGTCATTTGAAGATCTATAAGAAGAATTCCTTACAGGTTTTCCTCTCCAAGAGGGAGAGGTTTTGCCTTGGCTTGAGGAGCCTAACTTTGTGTCTTTTGTATTTTGGTAATTGACTTGATGAAAGACTAAATAAGCTAAAGAAGAGAAGACATAAGTAACTCAAGTAAGCACACAAGTAATTATCAAGAAGAGAATTTGAATTAATCACCAGCCCTTTAAATTCTCAACATGGAATCAAATCTAAGTTGCTTAACACAAGGACTACTTGACAAAAAGACACTCCAGGAATCAAAGATCAAAGTTTGCATTGAAAAGACAAATCAGTTTACCAGGAAGACTCTCAAGCTGTCTCATTCAAAGGATCGACTCATTCAAGAAAATAATCTTTGCAATCAAAGTTTTATATTAAAAAACATTGTTGGAAGAAACATCATCCTTTGAAGATATCCTTTATCATCAAGGATCTAAGAACACCTACATTGGAGATTTCAATCTTAGAAGAAGCTCCTGACTTCATCTTCATCATCATCATCAAGGAAGCTGCAAGCCACTCTACTCAAGTAAGTATCTATGACCTTACTTAAATCTGTTAAGATGACTTATTGTAAAGAGAGCAACAAGTTGGTTGGGTCATCAAACTTTAGTGCATGGAAAAAGAGGACATATTTGAATTTAATTGAAGACGAAGTTATGGATTACATCGAAGGATCTACAATTCCACTCTCAAAAGAAGATGCTCTAGCTCATGCCAAGTACATGTTAGGAGAAATCAATGCCTAGAATATTCTCATAGAATCCATTAAGGACTCACTCATTCCCTATGTATCAAAACTAAAGTCCGCTAAAGAAATATATGAGAAACCGGTGGAGCTATTCTCTATGAGTACTGCAGGAGAAGCAATCTCTCTGAGACAAGAACTATACAAAATGAAATTGTCGAGAGAAGAAGTAATCACTTCATACTTTCTGAGTATTTTTGAAATAAGAGACCAACTGCAGGAACTGGGAGAAGTAATGTCTAACACTAAGATTACTACAATGGTGATGAATGCTCTACCAGAAGAATGGGGAAACTTCACTTCAAGTTTATATGGGAATAAAGAAGCAACACCATTCCGTGATTTATGGTCTCTATATAGAGGAAACAAGATTGAAAGTCAAAGCTGATACAGGATCAAGTGAAGGGAATCAAGCCTTTGCAGCCATATCCAAGAAGAAAGGAAGATTCGGAAAATTTGGTCCTCAGAATAAAAGAATAAATATGGACAAAGTAGGATGCTTTGGATGTAATGAACTTGGGCATTATAAAAAATATTGTCCTAAATTTGGAAAGGACAAGAGGAAAATGGAAGAAGCCCATGTTACAGATGAAAGGGAAGAACCTGATGCAAAGAAATCTACGAAAGAAGAAGCGAGGTATCTTTATTATGATTGAGATCATCTTCTTCTTTAAGTGGTTTCTGTTGATTGTCAAATAGTATGATAGGAAGCAATGTATATTAATAGCGTCATGATAGAAGCATGATAGGAGCTCTTGGTGAAACAACTCTTGGAAAACCTCGCTGATAACAATACTGATGGAAGGCAGTCATCAAAATCAAGGGTCATCATGGAAACTAGTGCTGACATTTTCTAATGGAGTTCTCGATAAATTCACTAATTAGAAAGAAAACATAATGGTTTCATCAAGAATTCTATGCTACAAAATTCTGGGATGTGATGACATATTGATGAAGCAGGTCAAGGGAATGAAGCTCTTCATTCTAGTGAAATTGCCACAGGACGACTCAAAAGAAAAAGGTATATATATATTTATATGCTTACACTGGATGTTGTGAAGTCATGTCATATGGTTGCAGGTAATGGACTTCTATATTTAGAAGTATGATCTATGGAGGAAGATCTCTCTCGGTACACTGACAGATGAAATCAACATAATATATCCTCATATGGAATATGAGGTGGTTGTATATGAACAAGGAACAAAAAATTGGAAGTTCCTGGGAATGAAGATGTGCAAAAGGGAACAGATCATGAAGTGCAACCATGTCAAGAGGCAGTTATCATCTGGAAGCCAAGAAGATGTGACTTGAATATCCCCTGGAGGATATGTAGACTCTGATAGAATTCTGGTAAAGAAGAAGACCCTTGACAAGAAATATCATGAGGATATGTGTCAATCTGAATAAAGATGTTGATGCCTATAGGAAGATGTCATGGTGAAATATCATCACTGAGGTAACTTTTATTTTTAAAATTTCATACGTATATGTTTATTTGGATGAATTTGTGTAGGGCTGTTAATCATGTGAAAGGATGTAAGATCCTTGGAGATGATTTGAAAGAAAGTAGCATGGCATAAAAGGTGGACCAGATAAGAAAGATTGATGAATCACTTTCTAGTAGATGACATGACTCATGAATGAAAGTATAGATGATCTGTGCCCTATGAAGCTAAAGTTGAAGATTCCTCAATATCGAAATCCATGACATCAAGGGGAGGAATTCTTCATGAGAAGCTGGGTGTCTCACCATTGCTGCTGCAGCTCCCTGATTGAGAGGGAGCCTGGTGATAAGTTTCTTACTTGGAAGAAACTGGGTAGTTCCTAAGAATGAGCTTAGGTACATTCCTTATACAAGAATGAGTACATTCCCTTGTGTAATAGATCCTCCTTGGCTGAGAGGGAGAGATAGACATATCATTCTAGTCTTCACTTGGGAAGACAGAATGGAGGATTGGGTAATCATATGGCATTCGATACTCTTTGAGAATGTGATAGGGCATTCAAGATAAGAGTAGTCAGGGACCGATATTCTTTGAGGGCTAGCTACCCAAGAGAAGCATAGTCCAAGAAGATCATACTTTGAGAACACGTGGGTCGAGTATGTACCTTGGAGAGACAATGACTAGGTGTCTATAAGTCATGTGTCTCGCCAGCATTGTAGCCCATTGTCTCATGAGATATGGGGCTGTTAGTCAAGGCCTTGCACTAGGACACTGCTGGTTGATATGATGCTATAACAGATGTGATTACCAATCCAATTCTTCTTAGGAGATTCTTCAGTTTGAAAGTCACCATATACCTATATGAATACCTCCCTAGTTAAGAGGGAATGTTGAAAAGTGTAACTAGAATCGGTCTTCATATTGAATATGTAATTATGTATTTATGTAAAGAATAAGACAAAGATAATAAAATATATATTTTTTTGTACTTGCTTCATGGGTTTCATGAGCAAGATTTTATTATAGGTAAATTCTTCTTGATGTTTATTAGGGTTGTCTTCTAGTCATAAATATAATCAAGTGTCATGTATATGAAGTAGCTAGAGAACGCTCCAACACCTTGCTATAAAACTGTGGAAGAATGGCTTAAAGACAACCCACATTCAACGTTGGAAGATAAGCTTAATGATGCTCCAAGATACCTTCATCAACACTGAAATTATTGCACTTCAATTCGGCATAATGCACAGTGATGAAGTCGGCTTACTAGCTGGCTGTATGGTCGGCCTAAAGACAGGTTTTGTGCCATATATATATCCTGATCTTGCGACTCATTTGACACCAAGTATTGCGGATTGCTCTGAAGAATACTGTGCATTTCAAAGAGGATTCAAGTGCGGGTTAAGGGATAGAAAATTGCGGATAACTCTATGTCTATACAACATGATAAAGTCTGGCATTAGTGTGGGTTAAAAGGACAGAAAAAGGTGCAAACTTATCTGAAGATTTTACGGTAGTTAAAATGTGAATCTCACTGAGATAAAGTGCAGAAAAAGGACAAGATCTAGTGCAGACCTCAGGACAGAAGTTAGTACAGGTTTAAGAACAAAAGAAGGTTCATATATCATAGCGTGTTATCACAGCAAGGAGGAAGAGTCTTTAATTCAAGAAAGAAAGGAAGGTAAATCTGTGATTTACCTTCGTGTCCTACAGTGCGTAAAAGAAAGTACTACTCCTCAATTGTGTGAAAATTTCTAAATATTACTTTATGCAAAAACCCTACTGTTAAATCTGGTTATACTTCTCCTACTTAATCAAGTTATTAATGCTGAAAAAGAAGATTAATATTGAAGTAAACACATAACATACTTTCATCGATTCAGATCTAA
The DNA here is from genome assembly GCA_034641835.2 of Pinus albicaulis. Classification (NCBI taxonomy): domain Eukaryota; kingdom Viridiplantae; phylum Streptophyta; class Pinopsida; order Pinales; family Pinaceae; genus Pinus; species Pinus albicaulis. The sequence goes on from CM076581.1 coordinate 1,572,901,021, forward strand.
GCAAAGATACATGCACATAGACAAAGTGTCACACAAGATTTTCTGGACAACTGTCCTCGGAAAAACCCAATGCGGTAAACCGGTCTTTTGGCTGCTAGAGGGTTTATATTATTAACTAGTTCCTGAATACAACAAATATGGGCACCTTTCTATTTAACCCGATAGAGAAAAATAGATCTACAACTAACCTATTGTTCTGAAAACTAAAAACATGACTGATCCACACCCTCAAACGGGATTTACAAGACTCATCCCTTTCCGGCCTCTAGAAACCCTAGCGCTGCCCATGAACCCCCTGTGTTAGCCTCTGCGTGCCTCTGCACTGTCCTTGAGAGGGTTGCGTAACCCCAGACTGGGTGATGCAGTCCCTACGCTGCCCTAGCTGGACCAGCGTAACCCTGGAGGGCCTCCTGCTGCTCAGCACTACCTTTTTTGGGCATGCATAGCACTTGCGTAGCCGCTGAAGCCCTCTGCGCTGCACAGCTGCTGTGTAGCTGCTACTGCTGCCCTTGCTCCTTTGCGCTACTCCTGGTTGCTGCCTTTCTGCCTCTTGCTGATTCTTGGCACTGGGATCAGATCATCCCCTTAGCCAATACTACCCCTCTTCGCAGCTGAAACACTTCTGAAAATTCTTAGCAAATCCTGCCCTAGAATTTCAGCTTAGTCTCAGTGCTCTGCCTCCGTGTGTGTGTTCTCCAACTAACCCCAAGCCTTTCCTTTATACTCTCTCGTTGGGAAACCAACAGCCGTGATCTAATCTTGATTCAATGGCTAAGATTAAAAGAAAGTTTGATCCATGTGACTTCAGTCATTTCCATCACATATTTTAATTAATTACCTTTAATATTTTAATTTTACCAAGTTAGACTTAGGGTCCTTAATTGAAAATATTAATTAATTAATTATCTCCCAAACCGGATGGAATTTCCCAAATCCCTTTCTCAGTCTTGGAGATCTCGTGCACTCTAGTCCCTCCACAAATTTTGGGAGCTAGAGCACATCCGATGCTACCCCAACACTCAAGAAAACTCAACACTCCCTCTTAGCGAGGACTGTGCTCTAGTACAACTCTGCTTCACCCCGAAGATCTGCACTGATCTTTGGTGTGGGTCTCTGCACTGATGCTGGAATTGCTACCCTTCATCACTGTGCTCCTGCTGCCTTTCTGTACTACTACCCATGATGCTACCACCGCCTCTGCCACATCTGTACTATAGCTCCCTCTCAATCTGCTGCTTTGTGCTGCCATCTACTGCACTGCAACTTCAGTTACTGAGAGAAACAACTGAAGCTTTTGCCCAATCTTTGACAGACAAGTCAATTGGGCTGCATTCTCATCACTGAAGCTCCATAGGCTCCTGATCCTGACATCTAGAGACAACTACAACTCTACACTGTGTAAGCAGACCTTCACTATGCTGCTGAAGTCACATCAGCGCCTGCACTAAAATATCCCATCTTGCTACTATGCTGCACTGTCCTTCTGAAGCCTCCACACTGCTGTAGCTTTGCTCTGTGTAAGCAGCTCTGCTCTGCGCTGTTGAAGTCGCATCAGCCCCTGCGCTGTTGCTGCTACACTGTTGTTGCATCTGGACTGCGCTGCTCCGTTCAGCCTTGAGCTCCGCCTCTGCTCCATCCGTGATTCTCTGCACCAACTGCTCCACTTGTCCCGCTACTGTCTTTAGGCTCTCGTAGCTCGGATGTGATCCAAGAGATGAGTTGATCAAGGATCCTGTCACCACTCTGTAGGTACTCTACAGATCCATGTCACCCCACTTTCATGGTTCATGAACGCCCATGGCTACGTCACCTTCTGAACCATCGTTTGCCACAACAGCCTTGGAAGTAGAAGCTTTCTTTTCCTTCTTCTTCTGTGGACAATTGTTGGCGAAATGTCCTAGTTCACCTCACTGGAAACACTTGATCTTAGATAGATCATGCTTCTTCTTCCCTTGCTGCCTCTTTGATGCCAAGGTTGCATCTTGTTCTTCTTATTTCTTCACCTTACTGGATCTCGTGTTGTACTGCCTCTTGGTGAATTGGCGGAGTTCTTCTTGATGAAGGATTGCCCACATACTGTCCCAGTTGGCAAGGTCTGCTCTGCCCAAGACACTTTGGAAAAAATTTTCCCAGTCCTGTGTGACTGCATTGAGTGCAGTCCTTACCATCACATCATCCTCCACCTTTGCACCCATGGTAGACAAGTGATCTCTGATCGTCTGTAATCTGAAAAGGAAGGGTTCTATTTCTTCTCCTTTGGTCATGATGAATGACCGTAATTGATTCTCCAGAAGCATTCTCCTCTGGACGGACTTTCCCTCATATAGGGCAGTTAAGGCTTTCCACATCTCATGTGTCGTTTTCTTTTTGGCTATGTGTGGAACTATATGATCCTTAACCGCATCCATTATGAAGCGTTTGGCATGTGCCATAGCCTCATCGTGCTTCACCAGGAGAACATCGGTTGGCGTGGCTAGGACTTTTTATGCATGTTCCCTTAGACCATATGCCTCCATGACTACCAGGATTCTGGCCTTCCATATAGCAAAGTTGGACAAGCCGTCCAACCTATCCTAATCACGTAGTCCGTGAGGTGCCATCTGCTCAGCAAATCTGTCGGAACCCTTCCTCTCTATGCTAGAGATTAGGATCTAGGGTCCTTGGCGAAACAGGCACCCTTTGCTCTCTCTGACAACTGACCTACTCTCTTGGAAGTCTGTCAAATCAATCAACAAAATAGCTCTCTTCGATCCTCTGATCGATCTGCAAATTTCTTTGGCTAGAAACCCTTTGAGAAGCTGATCTCCTCCCGCTCTTTGTCACCAAGTGCTTAGGAAAAATTCTGAATCTTCAGAAGTTTAACCCCACCAGCTACTTCTGAAGTTCTGCAACATTATTTCTAGCACTTCTAAATTAGCACGACTTGAGATATGTGTCACCCTAGTTGGCCTATGCATGAGCAAACAGTCCCAGCGTTGTCTTTGTGTAGTAAGTACGTGGGCTTGCATGGAGACTGCGTAGGACTGCGTCACTCTGGCCTCTGTGTGGCTCTGCTCCCTCTGTTGTTGCGTCATCCCTTCAAATCTGCTTTTCTGCGGCTGTTGTTGCTCTCTCTGCTGCTTTTTGCAGCAAGGATTCTTTAGTCTTCTGCTAATGACCCTGCTAGATCTGCAATCGCTCTGGTACCATGTGAAAATTTCTGAATATTACTTTATGCAGAAACCCTACTGTTAAATTTTGTTATACTTCTCGTACGTAATCAAGTTATTAATGTTGAAAAAGCAGATTAATATCAAAGTAAACACATAAAAGAATTTCATTGATTCATATCTAAGCAAAGATACATGCACATAGACAAAGTGACACACAAGATTTTCTGGACAATTGTCCCAGGAAAAACCCAATGCGGGAAAATCGGTCTTTTCATCGTTGGAGGGTTTATATTATTAATTAGTTCCTGAATATAGCAAATCTGGGCACCTTACTGGTTAACCCGACAAAGAAAAATAGATCTGCAACTAACCTGTTGTTTTGGACATTGAAAATTTGATTGATCCACACCCTCAAATGGGATTCATAGGACTCAGCCCTTTTCGGCCTCTAGAAACCCCAACGCTGCCCCTGAAGCCCCAGTGTGCCTCTGCACTGTTCTGGAGAGGGTTGCGTAACCCCATACTGGGTGACACAATCCCTACGCTACCCTAGTTGGACTAGTGTAACTCTGGAGGGCCTCCTGCTACTCAGTGCTGCCCTTTCTGGGCCTGCGTAGCACCTGCGTAGTGGCTGAAGCACTCTGCGTTGTGTAGCTTCTGCTGCTGCCCTTGCTCCTCTGCGCTGCTCCTGGTTGCTGCCTCTCTGCTTTTTGCTGATTCTTGGCACCGGGATCAGATCATCCCCTTAACCAATACTACCCTTCTCCGCAGCTGAAACACTTCTGAAAATTCTTAGCAAACCCTGCCCTAGAATTTCAGCTTAGTCTCAGTGCTCTACCTTCGTGTGTGTGTTCTCCATCTAACCCCAAGCCTTTCCTTTATACTTTCTCTTTGGGAAACCAACGGACATGATCTAATCTTGATTTGATGGCTAAGATTAAAAAAAATCTTGATCCATGTGACTTGAGTCATTTCCATCACATGTTTTAATTAATTACCTTTAATATTTTAATTTTCCTAAGTTGGACTTAGGGTCCTTAATTAAAAATATAATTAATTAATTATCTCCCAAACTGGATGGAATTCCCAAAATCCTTTTCTAGTTCTTCGAGATCTCATGTACTCTAGTCCCTCCACAAATTTTGGGAGCTAGAGCACATCTGATGCCACCCCAACACTCAAGAAAACTCAACAAATTGAAGAAGCTTCAGGGCCATCCAAAGTGAAAGGTTCATAAAGAAGTTTGTGGAATGAAGAATGCTATGCAAGGTACAAATAGATCCTAGAAGATAGACCTAGAGACCGAGTTCTCTAGTATTGGTGCAACATAGTGTAGGTTGGTGCAGAAAAGAAGGGTCAACCTTGAAGGTCAACAAAGAAGCAGTGGCAAGGTCTTGGATGCATTAATAGGTTAAGGGTCTGAGTCTTGGTCATGGTACTTGTCATTTAAAGATCTGTAAGAAAAATTCCTTACAGGTTTTCCTCTCCAAGAGGGAGAGGTTTTTCCCTGGCTCGAGGAGCCTAACTTTGTGTCTTTTGTATTTTGGTAATTGACTTGATGAAAGACTAAATAAGCTAAAGAAGAGAAGACATAAGTAACTCAAGTAAGAACACAAGTAATTATCAAGAAGAGAATTTGAATTAATCACCAGCTCTCTAAATTCTCAACAGACTATAGACCCATGGTTATGCCAATGATTACAAACTAGAAGAAGATAGACATGTCCGAGGATGATGAGGCTGACCCTACCTTGTATAGGAAGCTCATTGGATCATCGATGTACCTGGTCAACACTAGACCAGACATTTGTTATGCAATGAATACCCTCAGTCAGTTTATGCTGGAACCAAGGAGGGCTCACTGGGCAGCAGCCAAACATGTTCTCAGATATTTGAAGGGGATAGTCGAGTATTGGTTGAATTACACTAAAGGCAATGAAATCCAGTTGAGTGGATTCACTGACGTAGATTGGGCTGGAAACACAGTGGATCAGAAAAGTACTAGTGGGTACCGTTTCAGTCTCGGATCAGGAATGACTTCTTGGTGCAGTAGGAAACAAAAGTCTGTCGCACTGAACTCAGCCGAGGCTGAATATATGGCAGCAAGCACAACTTCGTGTGAGGCCATATGAATTTGTAAACTACTCTTGAACTTACTCAAAAAGAGGATGGAACCGACTAGAATTTTGTGTTATAATCGGAGTTGCATCAAGCTCTTTGAGAATCCTGTGTTTCATGACCAGTCAAACCACATTGACATTAGGTGCCACTTCATCAAAGACTATGTCCAACAAGCAGTTGTACAATTGAGGTACACTCCTACAGGAGAACAGGTGGCAGATATCCTTGCCAAGGCTCTGAGTAGGATTAAGTTTACTTCAGAGAAAAGATGGGGATGGTCGAGAACCCTTTTCAATAGAGGAATGGGTGGTTTTTAGAGTCAGAGGGAGCTACAATACGGATGAGGCAGTGGCAGAGATAGTGTCACAGGCAGTAGTACAAAGGGCAAAAACGCAGAGATGAGGGGCAACAACCAGGACATTAGCAGATGCTTTAGAATCAGAGCAGTACAGTTGGTACCTTGCTTGAACACTTTCCTCGCTAAGAGTGAGTGTTGATTTTATAGCATCGAGAAGTGTTCCAGGTCTCAAATTTTGAGGAGAGGCTTGGACAGCTGTATTCCAGAGAACCCATAAATCGTTTGTAGAAATTCCACTTGGATCTTGCTTTATTAAAATAATTAAAGTGATCCCTAAGTCTAAACTTAGGGAAAATTAAATAATTAAATGGTGTTAACAAAGCAAAGTAAATCTTCTAGAAAACAAATATCAAGTCATCTTTTAATCTGAGCCATTGATTAAGGATATAATATGGGCCGTTGATTCATCAGCGGGAAGACTATAAGAGAAGGCTTGAGGGTCATTTGGAAAGTAAGCTGGGAAAATTCTCATTACCCGAAGGAAATTGATTTTGAAGTAAGAGAATTTGATTTCAGAGGGACAGGTTGTAGAGGTTGGGTTGCAGAGACAGAAGGAGGAGGGAGAAGTCAGCAGAGATGAAGAGAAGGTAGACAGAAGACGAAGGGGAGGCAGCGCTGAGCAACAACACTAGCCCTCCACTACTCAGTCCAATGCAGTGACTACGCAGAGGGGCAATACAGAGTGACGTAGAGGGAAGAGGAGGACCTCCTGTGTGTCGAGAATTCTTCCGAAGTGTCCTGAAAATTCATCTCATGTGTATGCTAAAAGATATGCTCGTCATATATTCTGTAAACGATCTTTTCACTTCTCTTGCATCGGTTTTCCCACATTGGGTTTTTTGGGGGACAATTGTCCAAAAATAACTGTGTTCATGTGGTTGTTTCTATTGTGTTATGCTTGTTCTATTTGTTCTTCTGCTTTAAGATTAAATTGAATACTGCAGTTGTATTTATTTCTGTAAATAACTTATTATAAATAAGTAGGCAAAATAAATCAATCACTGCAGTGGTATTTTCAGATTGAAATTTTCACACTGAGATCTTATGCTCAGATATGACTAATAAAAATAATTTCTTGGAAACAATGATGGAATTTATGGTTTTGGAATTTGACCATAAAAGAGAACTTGCAGATTGGCAGTCTAGGGTTTACAAAACCCTATCTAATTGAGAAGAGGCTAAAGGGAAAAATATTGTCAAGCTACAATCCATATGTTGGTCTATAAGCCTTAGCGAGGGTTTGCACAAAAAATGTAATATTCCAGATAGAAATAAACAACAATATAAAGCACATAAACAAGAAACTACAGCAACTAGAGAGACATCACATGAACAAAACACAATATGGAGAACGCTGAGCCATTTTATTAAATACTGAAAGATAAAATGAGTACAAAGGTGATCAGAATGATGGCACCTTGGCTTGCACTAGGCAAGCGTAGAAATACTCTCAAAATATATCATGGAATCGCTGCTCCCTTAATGACTGTGTAATCTCCAAGTTTCCGGTGCTGTTGCTACTTCTGGAATAAACTGAATCTTTTGGGCTGCTCCCTACCTCATAAAATTATGAAACTTTGGGACTGGCCTCTCCACCCAATACCCAGAAAAGCCCAGAGAGCTTTTCGAAAATGGCTGACCTCCGAAAATAACCTCCCTTGAGGTACCAAGCTATCCCAGTGATTAACGCTGGGCCTGAATGATTTGCTGCAAAAGATGGCATCCAACACTACCCAAATGATGGAATAGGGAAGGGCTGACCCCTTTCCAACTCTCCCGGGCTGAATCCCCTGATAAACCCTCAATCTGGAATCTCCTCCTCCAAAGACTCCATCCTCCCTCTCACTGACTGCGCTGTCTCTGCAAGTGAGCAATCCTAGCTATGGCTGCTCCACTCTCTCCAGCAAAACAAGGATAGAACTCCTCACCCGAGCAGGCACTCGAAGTCCCCCAGGGCTGAGGTTGAGATCTCCGCACGAAGACACCCGGTGTGCTGAACAACACTTGCAAACTTTGCTCAACAGCAAAATCATGGTCAATGTCAAAAGACAAATAACATAGATGCATAATTGAATGATCAAAATGAGGAGCCTCTCTCCCTTTTTATGTTTGGAGAGCCTTGCTCTCACCTAGGCCCCACCACCAACTGCACTATCTCCTTGAGCTGCGCTGTCCCTCTAGCTCTGCGCTGACTTGAGCCCACGCTAATATCTCCTCCACACTGCTACTTTGTCCTTTAGGCCCCACACTACCAAATAATCATGTCTCCAAGGCTCCAAGTGACTTTAGGAAATGCTTTTATCCTAAGTGTGAGTTAATTGTCCCTCTTCACCCACTTTATTTCTAACTTAACTTTATTAAATTAAAATAGTCAAAAATTGATATTTCCAATTAGCTATTGCTAATTGGGAATATTACAGTCCTCCCTAGCAAAAAATTGCTTGTCCTCAAGCAACTACAATGATGGATGCTGTAAAATTTTCTCACTCTCCCAAGTGGCATCCTCATTCGATAGATTCCTCCATCTCACCAGGTATTCCCTGACTAAACTGCTCCATAGCTGCCTCTCCCTAGTGTCAATAATGGCCTCCGGTTGCAGCACCAAATGCCCCTCATCATCTGTGGGTGGGAGCTCCTCAGTTGCAGTCGCCTGTTGTCCCAGTGCCTTCTTCAGGCATGACACATGGAAAATATTATGAATCCTGCTACTAGTGGGCAGCTCCAACTCATATGCAACCTCCCCAATCTTGCATGTCACCCTGTATGGTCCATAAAAGTGAGGCTTGAGCTTCTCAACCCCCTTCTGCTTCAGAATGGATTGCCGATATGGTTGCAATCATAGGTAGACCAAGTCTCCTACCTCAAACTACCTCTCAACCCGTCCCCTGTCAGCATACAACTTCTGCTGATTTTGGGCTGTAGCTATGTTATCCTTAAGACCCCGGAGTATATCCTGACTCTCTTGGATCTAATCCTTGGCCCTCGGGGCCTTGCTAGCACCAAACATGACGTCAGCAAAAGATAAAGCATGATACCTGTTGTCGCATAGAATGTCTAGGCACTGCGACAACGACTCAGGTCGGGGGCTGTCACCCTGATCCCCAATCTCTCTATTTAAGTTGTTTCCTTATAGCAGACTAAGGGGGGTAGAACCTATGGAAATGGAATGAAGGAGAACCAGTTGGAAACCAACCAGTTCGGGAGACACAGTTAAACGACCAAATACTTGTAAAATATCTAGCAATATTAAATGATTCGATTGAATTGGAAAGATTGATACCAGTGCCTTATGGAGTCAACTATCCTGCTAAGGAAATTACAACCAAGTACTTGATGAGAAACTGCTGCTATGCAATGTTAATTTAGAATGCAGAATGCAAGGAAAACGATTTGAAGAAGGAGCGAGATGAAGCAAGCTTCGAAGATGGGAGTTAATGTTAAAAAAGCCTAAAGCACTTAGATTATAAATAATCTGATCTAACCACTAAGTACTTAAGCAAGAGTGTCAATTATGAAGATGCCAAAATTACTCGATTAAAAAATATACAGATCCAAAATAGAGCTCTCAAAATCATATATCAATCACACTAACTTGAAAAGATTTCCCAAACATTAGTATTTAATAAACATCCAATAATTGAAGTAAATGAAACATTAGGCAATTTTAATTGATTGAACACGTTCTAAAACTCAAATGCCAATGATCATCAAACCCAATTGAAACATATGAAATTTACTAGCACTTAAATCTCAGTAATTATTCATCCAGATATACCATGAAAGTATAATGCTAATAAAACCATTTCATCAAGCAATTTATGGATTAAATGATGTTATTAAAAATGCAAATCCAAAAATTAAATTTTCTCCTATAGTCAAACTTAGGATATATTTTTCAGCAAGATTTCAGATCTGAAATATAAATTACAGCGGTAATTTAAACCATAGATCAGCAAACAAACGATACCGGAACCAATGTCCAAAATGACTAAAAATAGTAAAAATTGTTGAACTTGAAGAAAAAACAATTTTTAGGGCTTTATTAGGAGAAATTTCAGATCTGATATTTTTATTTCAGCAATGTAACAGTGACAGATCAGCAAGATAAAACTGCCCAAAATAGCTGCCAAATACTTCCAGAAATAGCAAAAATATATTAAAACTTGAAAATTTCAATTTTAAGGCTTTAACAGAATTTGATTCAGTAATTTTCAGAACTGAGAAGTTTGTCACAGCAGTAAGTTGATAACAGATCAGCAAACTGAAAATACTGAAAATGATCCCCACTATGTCTAAAAATAGTAAGTTTTGTCGAAAAAACTGAAAATTCAAATTTTTAGACCTTATTTAGGATATGCATCAGAAATGTTCAGATCTGATTTTTCATAGTTATGCAATAATTTCCAGCGAGCTTTAAAGTCAAATCTAGGCAAAATTAAAGATGCCCAAATGGCCAAAAATTCTGAAAATGAAGATTTTGCAATTCTAAACAATTTTGACCATATAAAATGTGTTTTTAGGGCCTAATTATTTGTGATTTTCTTTCTATAATAAAATTTGCAGAAAATAAGGGTTTAGAGCAAAGATGAAAAAATCGCTATCGGGATATTATCGCCGAGGGGAAAAAATCGTAATTATCGGGAAAAAATCGGCACATACAAAAATATTCATTTTTTCAATTTTTTTAATATCTAAAGCATCTACGTAAAATAAATGCATTGTATAATGTAAAAAAAACTAATATAAAGATGATGTGTAATATCATGTCTAATGCTACATCACACATAAAATTGAATCACATCTTGGTGAATACTAGAATCCTGAGTCTCAAAGTATTGACCTCAAATATATAAACAAAAATATAATAATGTATCTCATCCATGAGTCATAATGTCAACATGATCATATACAAAGGAATGTCGATACACCGGAGTCACCATATAACCTATGGTCCTGCTAATAGATTTCTCTGCCCCTCTTGCGAGAAAATACAACAAGCTTTGCCTTTCTCTCTCTAGATGAAAATGCATGGGTGTGATGGTCTGTGGTGCTCTAGAAGAAAAAAATGAAGCATTCAGGCAGGAACCTGAACCACTGAGCTAAAGAGACGGAAGCCCGTCCTCTCTAGGTAGTAGTGGTAGGTGGTGTCACCTCCTCCTCTGCTCCTCCTCCTCTCGCCTCCTCCTCCTCCTCCTCCTCGTCCTCCCCTCCACTACCTCCTCCACTCTATCCAATCGGTAGGCTCACGATAGGCCTCTCGGCCTCTTCCCCTCCAGCGGTCGCGTCAATGGCATCTAAGGGTAGCCTCATATCAGGGGTCCTCTCAAGATTTGTCTCTACAATCTAAGATTGTAGTAGACGTAAACAATAAATGAACGTGACCCTCCAACTTTTATTACAAGAAGTCATAAATTAATAAATTAAATATTTAAAATATTTAGTTAAAAATAGTTAAAATTTAGATAAATGTTCTTCCTGTTGCGCCTTTTGGTGTATGTTTTCAAATACACTCCCGATTCTTTAACGCATCTGGCTTCATGTTTGGGCGGAAGTATTCTAATGGCAAGGTTTTTGGAGTTTTATTGTCACATATAGTAGCTCCTCCACCATGCATCTACAAGTTACAAAGTTACAACAAATAAATTAACATTTATAAAGTTACAAACATAAGAAAATTTTTTAAAATAATGAAAATCTTACCTGCAGCATTTATGGGTCTATCTTGGGCAGTATGTAATCAAATTACTACCATTATGTATACCTCCATCTCTTTGAATATCTCACGTTGATGGACTTGCTTTATCATACAGACACAAGTAGAAAAAACATGTGACCCTCGGCTATCAAATAGAAAACCACATGAATAAGCAAATGCGGGGGTTCGGGGAAGAACTTCTATGACATGAATGGGACGATGGAGTGTATTGTTCCTTAGATCATCGATCACTTCCCATAAAAGAAGTTGTCTGCGAAACCCATCATCACACCTTGTCATCACCAATAGTGAGAACAGCTTCTTTGGCCTATCCATGGCCTCATACAAATGTCCCATTCACAGACTTCTCTCCATCCACTGAAATCAGGCCTTTCAAAGTTCACCATCTTACACACCTCTTCCACTCCAACCAATCTAGATATGACACCAACTGAGATGGCTTTATCCCTAGTTTGCGTTGATAGTAAAAGCACCACTAATGCGAAAGAAACATTCTCTTCAAATCCACTTGATTCAGAGGATAGAGAATCAACAATGCTTAAATCGTGTAATAGCGAGCCGCACCAAATCCTTATTGTTGGTGAATGTCCTCATCAAATGAAGCACGGATCCATGGTTATATATAAATTTTTTGATTCTCTTTGATGATTCTACAATATCTTTGACAAAATCAGCTTTCCGATGTCCTCCAACTTGTCAAATCAAGGCAATGTCTGACACAAGGTGTCAAAATATGCTCGGATACCTCTCCATAAGCATCTTGCCGAATTTGAAACATAGTTTGCGGCGTTGTCAGATGATTTGGACAACATTTTGGGGTCCAACCTCCATAATGAACACATCTAATAAATCATAATAATCTTGCCTCTTTGACATGTGCGGATGCATCAATAGATTTTATAAACATTGTCCCCTGGGATATTACATTAAAAGTGCTAAGAAGATCCTACCCCTTTGATCGGTCCAACCTTCGACATCTGATGCATCCTGTGACTTCCCATGATGCCCTTAAGTCTTCCAATCTCTGTTGATCAGCTTTCTCATTTGTGAATGTGCTAGAATCTAGATATGTAGGGGCTTTGTATCACGGGCCAACAACGGCGATAGCATCTATTCGTAGCTTTGATGGGAAATGGATTGTTCCTGGCAACATTGAAAGGTATATAAAAAGCAGTTGCCAACAACTTTCTTCTTCTCCTTTGGCAAGGAGAAGTCAGTGTTGTCCCAGGAGTGGTTCTAGGAACTAAAAATGAGGGAGGCATGCAAAAATTTGCACAGAAAAGTGATCTTTGAAGAGCCACTACTCTCAGTCAACAAACACGATATTTGACTCTTGAAGCTGCTTTGTGACTTGTAGTTTTCATTTCTGACAGTTCATGGCTCTTAGAAGATTATTCTGGATTGGTTTTATTGCAAGGGCCCTGCTTGTACTTCGAGGTGTGCCGAGGTGGTATTTCCAACACTGTGCCCCCTCCCATGTGTTGACCCTAATTTGCAAGTCAAGTTTAATCGGTCAAACCCCCATCAAGTTACCAAATTCCCGAGAAAGGATCATTTCCTTGGCATGTTGGAAACTTTGAACTTTGAATGTTGAAATTTGAACCTGAAAGACTGAAAAATTGCGGGTTAAAAAATAAAATGTAAAAAAATTACAATTTTACATGCAACATTTTGATTTTTTTTCACAAAAAAACTAAATATTTAAAAATAATAGGAAAAAATACATGTTGAAACACAAGCAAAAATAATGGGAAGAACCTAAGAGCTGAAAAATATAAAAAACAAAATTTAACAAACAATTTTTTGCATTTTTTATTAAGCCAACCCTCTCCTCTCGATAAAAAAACAAGCAAAAAAATACAACCAAATGCAATCACAAATGATGAAAAATATGGGTAATAGGGAAACCCATGGAAAAACAAGAAAAAAACAAAAAAAAATGGGTCAAATTTGAGGTACTTATACCTGGAGAAAAAGAAAGATTTGCCGGAGACACTTGGTCCAAATTTGATTTTGTTTAACAGCTTTACCAAGAAATTCTTCACTTTTGTCAATCTTGAGCTTGTAAATCACCTCCTACCCTCCTTGGCTCTCATAACCCACGATGTCCAAGTAAAAATGAAAAAAAAAAAAAACCAAAAATCGGAGTTATCGCCTTGTTGTTGGAGGCGGCGCGGTGGCTCGATCGAATCGCGATAATTACGCGAAATAATCGCGATAATATCGCACTAATGATAATTTCAAATTATCGTTGATATACGCTGATAATATCTTTTATAAAAAAATCGCGATAATTTCAAATAATATGATAAATGTACGTGTTTGTTTTATTTATTTTTTCATCAACAATGATGATGCCGGGCATCAATGAAGTTGTGGGTAGCCTTTTGTCGACTAAGACCGAAACTCTCTGTCCGCGCACTGTCTGCCACCGCGCAACGTCGGTGCGGGGACTCTCGTAATGCGAGAGCTCCCCCGGTAGGTGCGAATGGCTTGTATCGGGTGGTGGAGGTGGCTAAAAAGTACTCTGCTGCCCTTAACATCTCTGTCTCCTCATCATCCCCTCATCCTCTTCTCCCGCTTGCTGGGAGAAGACCTCTATAAGTGTGCCCTTCCTGTGGTACACTTGTGTCTGAGTGCCACGGCTCTGGCGAGGGTGAAGCATGTCGCTTAAGTCTCGGCTCTCTCACAGCCTCATCATGTATTGTCTCGTCTGGTTCGCCAGGAGCGGGAACCTGTCTGCCCTTGGGTGGAAAGCACGTCTCTGAGATAAGGTGGCGAGTCCTAGGCAAGACATCTTGTAGGTCACCGGGCCCCTGCGGCGGCATCCTGTGGTGTAGCCGGTTTGTTCGGCCAGGACTAGGCCACGAAGTGGTTCGCGGCCCTCCACTGAAACATCGTGACCATCAGAAATTTGTTGATAAGTCGGGTACCCATCAACGAAACCCTCAAGAATTAAAGGATGTATGCCCTCACTCCTACTGTTGTCTGACTTGGTCAGCTCGAGAAGAGCTGATCCGGGTCCTTCTGTCAAAACGTTCCACCACTCTCTGGTAGACTCGACGCCTTCGTTCTTCCAACGGAATGTCCCGGTGTTGTCAACCCGCAAACCACCGAGTCCACGGGCCTCACCCTCTAGATGTAATGCAGCCATCTTAGTAGCCTCCCTCTGGCATGCGGTGGGCGAAAATAGAGGTCTAGTTTCTCCACCCAAGACTTTGCCGTGATCATACTGCCCCGGAGCAAACATCGGCAAGTGTTGAATTCCAGCAGCCGCCTGATGACTATCTGCGGTGAGAGCCACGTCACTACTCACCGCTCCTGGGCGCCTCCACACACCGAGCGGGAATGGAGTCAAGGGAAAGGCATCCTGACGCGGCCCTGAGCCTGCCCGATGCGCAAAAATGGCCGCATGTTGGTGGACCCCCACATGTCTCTTGGTCTTTGTCGACCCCTGCGTCTTCTCTGGAAAGGGCTGGGCATGGTGAGGTGGGTGCGGTATTGACCTGTCTTGTCTGATAGAATAGCGTACGGTATGTGACTAGATGCGCCAGTCCTTCCCCACGGAAAACCTAGGGGTTCTCTCGTGTTCCCTCTCACAATTTGCAATTCTCTTGGTTGCATCATGAATGTATCCATCTTCTCGACGACTTCACTATTATGTCCTCCATTGGATTCCCATTGTCGTCTCGATCGTCCTTCCCCCCCGAAGAGACTCTTGTAGGGGTTATCCACAGACGTCATAGGCTGCCCTAGCACCACGGGCTGGGCTGAATGTTCTCCCCGTCACCAACCAATATCCCCGAGGGAAATAACCGGTAATAAACGGAAAGAGTGCCGGACGGATATAGAAAATTGTGCTAAGCCGGATCAACGAACAATTGCACATAGGATTCAGAAAAAGCCGAGCCATTTTATTAATGCGAAGAGTACATAGAGAGGAGTACAAAGAAAAATCGGAAGTAAGTGCACCTATCCTTGCCCTGGGCAAGTAGAGATCCTCTCGAGGGACGGAATAATGGGCGCGGGGGCGGCGTCCTAGGCACTCACGAGGCGGGGCGGAAACGGTGGTCTCCGGCCTCGACCCTCACACCAATGGAAAACGGCGTCTCTGGTGACGGTGGCAGAGATGAAGCACTAGGCACCAAAACCTCCCGGACGGTCGATCCTGACTCTGCTGAATGCTAGGAAAACGGCGTGAGCCCACCCCACAAGCACCGGCTCCTCGAGACAGGCGTCCCTGCACGGTGGATGCGCACCACGAATGCTCGGATACGCGGATAAAACCTCCAATCGAATGCGTCCTCCTCTGATGCCGTCCTCTGGGCCCGGATGCGCTGCAAACCTTCGGATCTGTACGGATGCGACAACCGTCTCTTCGGATACGCACGACCTCCAAGGGTACAGATCGATGTTGTCTCCTCTTCGGATCCGGCTGAATGCGATATCTCCTCGGATGCGGCTCCTAGGCGGATCTGGTCACTGTACCGCCAGGTCACCCAACATACAAAACTAGATGCGCAAATATACGCTCGGATCTACCCTCTCCAATTTGGATCTATGTTGGCCTTCGGATGTCCTCCTCTTCGAGCGGGCTGACGTCCTCACTCCCAACTGATGCGTCCTCCTGAACGACGTCCTTCCTCTCTGTTGCGCGGCTACAAACTATTCCTCTCGGGGTCTGCACCGAAGCTGCTACCTTGCTGTGCCCGGGGCCCAGAAAAGTGTACTCGGAGAACAAACCTTACTAGGCGGGCACTCGGGGGTCCCCGAAGCTAGGGTGGAACCGAAATAACCTTACCGAGCTGGAGCACTCGGGAGTCCCAGAGGCTAAGGGTGAGATCTCACGTGGGAACACTCGTGCACTGTGATGCGCGAGGGCAGGCCTTTTATGGCCCAGGCGTCTTTGAAGCGGACGGAAAGTCTAGCTATCAATAATAATCTCAAATCAAGAATGATCCGTAGGTGAAACCTCTCCTTTTATAATGCCAAACTCCCTCCCAGAAACAACTTTCTCCTTTGACGCGCGATTTACCTTGAGTCCGCTTTGATGCCTCCCCCATCATACTCATGTGACCCCAAGGCCCCCTCTCTAAGTTACAACGTCTACTAAAGAAAAGAAACACTTTATTATAAAGTGAGGTGACTAAAGTGAGGTGACCCCTCTATTTCTCACTTTATTTATTTCTAGCCTAGCGGCAAAATAAAACAAAAATGCAATATTCCAATTAGCAAGGCTAATTGGAAATTTCATCTGATCTCCGACAACGTTGCTTGTCCTCAAACATGAAGTGATAGATCTTTGTAAGATCTCTCATCCTCCCAAGTATACTCATCAAACGATTCTTCCATCTCACCAAGAACTCACGATCTTCTGCTCACTTGTTGCCCACTCTCCACGGTGTCAATAATGGCCTCGGTACATATTACCAAGTGCCCTCATCGTAAATACGGTGGTAGCTCACGGTGGGCACGTCACGTCTTTGGCCCGATTACTGTGAATGATACATGGAAGATGTTATGAATCACCGTGCCTTGGGCGATTTCCAACTCATCTGCAACTTTTAGATCCTACGTATCTGCAATCGGTCCATAAAGCGAGGCTTAAGCTTCTCTGCCCCTTGTTTGAGTATTGTCGGTATGGGCTGTAGTAGGTAGACCAGGTCCCCTACCTCAAAGTGTCTCTCACCGACCATATCGGCATACAATTTACGCTGATTTTTTGTCCTTCATCAGCTATGTTGTCCTTGAGAGCTAGGAGGGGATGTCTTGGCTCTCTTGGATCCATAATTTGGCTCGCGGGCCATTGCTAACATAAACATCATGTCCACAAAGATAGGGAATGGTATCCATGCTTGCTAAAAGGTGTCATGCCAATGGACATGTGGTGGGTTGTGTTGTAGTACTTTCATGGTCTTAATACATTTCGGCCATGCTCTCTGCTGTGCCCGCGTAGTTACGCAAGTAACCCTCCGGCCCTTGTTAACTATCTCCATACACGCTCATGCCGAGGATGATAACTAGTGCTCGGTGTCTTCAGTACTACTGATGAAAACTCACCAAAAACCATAAAACGGTACATCACATCGCTAACGATGGTCTTGGGTAAATGATGCAATCAAAAACCTCACGACATTTCATTGCACAATGCCACGTGCCATAATGCGCGAAATAGCGAAGAAATGAGCATACTTAGTTGGCCGATTAGAGCTACTCTGAAGATCTGAGTCCTTGCCACCTTGTGGGCAACCCGTGATAAAGAAGTCCATCAGAAACACTCTCCCACTTCCCCTACGGAATGAAGACGGCAGCAACCCCCGCGGATGGCTATCTCCTTTGTTTTGTTGTAAACCTCGCACTCCAGGACATCTTCGGAGTACGTCCTCTGGCAAGGGCAACTTTCCATGCCAAATCTCTCCGGATAGCCCTGTACATCTTGGTAGACACGATGGCCATGATGGTGAATCATGAAGCACAGGTATATCTTCTCCTTGGTAGAGATCCCTCGGTCAAGAAGATCCTATCCACATAATAGATGACCTCGCCGGCCACCTACATGTCACTGTCACTGCCTATCCATCGGCCTCGCATACAAACCTATCTTTGGAGTACTCAACTTGATAGTCGAGCCTTCCAGTCGGCGTCCAAGCTCATGAGTGATAACGTGGCTGGTCTACGGGAAAAGGGCATACGCTGCACGTTATTTTCCCCTTGACATACTCGATGTCAAAGTCATATGCACGGATCTTCTTTGATCCCGCCTGTCTCTCCTGACGCCTGCTCGGAAAGTACTGATGTGTAGTGCATCCTCACAGATGTTGCCACCTACCGAATGCTAGAAATTTGGCCAATGCATGCATGATGGCCAGCATCTCCTTGTCATAGATGGGATAAAGCCTCTCGTGTGGAAGGAGCTTCGGCTCGACGCAAGTGGACTGACCCTCATCCAAAACGCCCCAATACCTTCCTCTGATGCATCGCACTCGAGGACAAAGAGGCCGAGTAAAATGCGGCAATGCCAACACGGAACCTTCTCATCCTCTTGTGAGCTTATCAAAAACCCGGCCCCAAGGCGATATCGTCCAGCGAATGCCCCCTTCCTCGTCGGCTAGGCAGAGAAGTCTCGGCGCGGCTTCCTTGACGAACCATCGTAGTGCGGTGCAATGAACCCTCTAAGTTCCGTCTTCATTCGCGGCTACGCGGTCACGATAGCAGGATCTTCTCCTCGTGGACTCTCACCCCGTCCACTCTGTGATGTCTCCAAATACGGCATCTCAGTCAATCCAAACTCACACTTGGAGGGCCAGCAAGCTATTGCTCCTCGAGAATGTGCAAGACCGTCTCAATGTGCTTGGTGCTCTCCAGGTCTGTTGTGCCATGAGGATATCATCAAAAACCAACACGAACTTCTCCGGATGATCCTGAAAATATGGTTCATACCAAGGCGGGAAAGTAAACGGGTCGTGGTCGGCCAAACGGCATGACCCGAAACTCAGTGCCATAGCTGACACACGAAGCGATCTTGGGTATCACAATTTCCCTCATGCGTATACGTGTACCGGATCTCAAATCAATCTTTGAGAAGAACCGTGCTCCTCTCAACTCATCCATCGGCTCGTCGATCCTGGGAATGGGAATTTGTTCTTCGGGAGTCTTCTTGTTTAGAGCCGGTAATCAATGCACATGCGTAATGTGCGGTCTCCTTTTCACCGGCCACTACCGATGAAACAAAGAATGATGCCGGGCTGAATAATAGCAAGGGCCAGCAACTCCTGAATGGCCGTTCTATCTCATCTCGATAGGCCTTGGGACACTTGCAAGGTGTGGTGATCCTTTACTTTTATCCCTCCAACCGATGAGTATTACTCAAACCCCGTCCCGAGGTAGGCATCCGCGGCATGTCTCCAAAAACTACGCATACGCTCAAGAAGAGTACGTAGATCGGGGTGCCGTCGGGCTCGTATCTCACCGCCTCAAAACCCGCAACTCGACGCCTCTATATCTCCCTTGCGGAAAGTCGCCTCCCTCTTGTGTCTTGGAAATCTTGTCGGGGCGGATATGTGTTCGCACTCGGATCTTCTCATACTTCCCCGTCTTGGGGATCATCCTCCATCTCCAAGCCTTCCAATCGGCTGACTTTCCCCGAGTAATAAGCAACGGGCTCCCGATATCACCGTTGTCCAGGAATGTCCACCACAAAGAAGTGATCGGTCAATGTATAGGTGCCCATACGTCAACGATAACTGCGGTACATATCGAGCACAAGCCATGGTCGATCTCCTGGGTCAAAAATGGAAAACCCATCAAAGCAACCCTCGTCGGTATACTCTCAGTGCAACCATGCGGGCATCAATGAGTTGTGGGTAGCCTTGTGACTAGAACCCAAAACTCTCATCCGCCTTATCCCACCCTTACCCGGCATAACGTCGAGATATAGGACTCCTCGTAATCTTTGCGAGAGCTCCCCCGATGCAGAATGCGGGCAAACACGTATCGGGTGGTGGAGGTGGTAAGGTACCTGCCTTTGCACAACATCCTCTTGTCTGCTCATCATCCCCTCATCTCTTCCTCGGCTGCTCTCGGAGAAGACCTCTATAAGTGTGCTTCCCACTGCCATTGTGTCCACCGGGCCGGCTCCCCGGCGGTGAAGCTTATAATCGCTTTCCGTCTCGGCTCTCTCTGGCCTCATGTATGTGTCTCGTCTGGATTCGCCTTGGGAGGGCGGGACCTCGTGTCCTTACCCTTAGGCTGGAAAGCACGTCTCTGCAAGGATAAGGTGGCGGTCTAGGCAAGACATCTTGTGGGTCCACGGGCCCTCACCCCGGCCTTGACATCTGTGGTGTAGCGGTTTGTTCGGCGGACTAGGCCACGAAGTGGTTCGCTGACCCTCCACAAACATCGTGACCATCGGCTGATAAGTCAGGTACCATCACGCAGAAACTACTCAGAAATGCAGATGCATGCCTGCGCACTCCCAGGTACGTACAGGCAGGTGATGAGAGAAGAACAGTCCGGGTCTTCTCAGAAACGTTCCACCACTCTCTGGTGAACTCGGCGCATGAATTCTTTGCCCGGAATGTCCCGGTGTTGTCAACCCAACCAAACCACCGGTCACGGGCCTCACCCTCTAGATGTAATGCAACCCATCTGTGGCCTCCTCGGCATGGATAGAAAGCAAAAATAGAGGTCTAGTTTCTCCACACCAGGCTTTTGTAAGTGAGGAGCCGCTGCCCGAACCATCAAACATCGGCAAATGGAATTTTCATTTACCCACGGTGACAGCTATCACGGTGAGAGCCACATCCTTCTCCGCTCACAGGCCTTGCCTCCACACAGTGGGAATGGCGATCAAAGGGAAGAGCATCTGAACGCCGGCCTAGGCCTGCCGATCTGTAAAAATGGCCGCATGTTGTTTGGACCCCATCTCTTGGTGTATGCATTTTCGTCTTCTACGGAAAGGTAGGCATGGTGGAGTCGCGTGGTGCGGTGGCTATGCCTCTTGTCCTTTGTCGTCGGGAATAGCGTCACGGAATGTAGCTAGATGCGCTAGATCCTTCCCCCACCTGGAAAACCCTGGGGGTTCTCTCGTGTTGTTCCTCTATAATTTTAATTCGGTTACATCTGCATGAATGTATCCATCTTATAAATGACTTCACTATTATGTCCTCCATTGGATTATTTGTTAAATGCGGATTCGATGCTAGAACTCTTGTAGGGTTAATACACTGGGCGTCATAGTACTTGCTTAATTTGGGCAGATCTATTCTCTGATACCAACGCCTTAATATCCCCAGAAATAACTTGATATGTGAAGAATACAGACGAGATATAGAAAATACAATGCTAAACGGATCAGCGACAATTACATAGGATTCAGCCGAGCCATTTATTAATCCCAAGCGCAGAAAGTACAGAAAATCCCAGGTAAGTGCACCTATCACTAGGCAAGTGAATCCTCTCGAACAGAATAATGGTACAACAAGGATAACGTCCCTAGTACTCACGAAGAAGCCCGAAGGAAGCCCCGGAAAAGCAGTCGATCTCAACTCCAAAACCCTCACCGATGGAAAGCGGCATGCGCTGGTGGCCAGTGGCAAGTGAAGCACTAGGCACCGACCTCCCAGGGCCAATTAGATCGGCTCTCTTGAATGCTGGGAAAACGGCGTGGAGCCCTCACCACAAACTGCTCCTCGGATCAGCGTCCTACCTGGTGGATGCGCACTCCCCGAATGCTCGGATGCGCCGGATGCGAAGCCTTCCCAATCGGATCTGTCCTATCCCTCGTCTGCGTCCTCCTAGATCAGATCTGCTACCAAACCTTCGGATCTATCTTTGGATCGACAATATCTCTTCAGATGCGGCCTCCAAGGGGTACCCAGATCGATGTTATCTCTTGGGATCTAGGCTAGATCCCCTTGTCTCCTCCCGGTCTGCCAATCTCTAGAAAGGCCGGATCTGGTGCTATGCCTGGATACGCAACATAAAACTAGATGCAAATATACGCTCGAGATCTACCCTCTCCAAGTGCGGATCTATCAATGGCACGGATACGCATCCTCCTCTTGAGCGGGACGGCGTCCTCACTCCCAAAGTTGATCTCTTGCGTCCTTCTCCTATGACAGGCGTCCTTCCTCTCTGTTGCTTAGCCACAAGAGGGCTTCTTCCTCTAGGATGCGCACCGAAGCTGCCCGCTGCCGCCTGGCTGTTTTGGGCCCGAAAAGTGTACTCGGAACAAACCTTACTAGGGCGGGCACTCGAAGTCCCCGAAGCCAGGGTGGAACCGAGAAATAACACCGGGCGGTACTCGCGAAGTCCCGAGGCTAAGGGTGAGATCTCTAAGAGCCGGAGACACTGTTTTCAACGATCTTTGAGACAGTATGCTAGAGCGTGCGGAAACGGACGAAGTCTAACCTCGATAATAATCTCAAATCATCAATGATCACGTCGGTGAGAACCTCTCCTTTTATATTAAACTCCCTCCAAACTTAACTCTCCTTTGACTGCGCGGTTTACCTTGGGTCGACGTGCCTCCCCCATCATACTCATGTGGACCCCCAGGCCCCCTCTAAGTTACAACGTCAATCTACTAGGAAAAGAACACTTTATTATAAAGTGAGGTGACTAAAGTGAGGTGACCCCTCTTATTTCTCACTTTATTTATTATTTCTAGCTAAAGCGGCAAAATAAAGCAAAAATGCAATATTCAATTCATAGAAACCTAAATTAGAATAATACAAAGAACAAAGTTTGTAACCCCAAAGTCTTTATGCTTTATTCATCAAAAAATCAAAGGGCTTTCAAGAACAAGTGCACGATTCAAGATCGGATGCAAATGACATACAAAGACCTCCTAATTTATAATATAAAATCTCTAACGGCTAGTTCGGTTGATCCATGTCAAATAATCTTATTAGTCGAAAAGATTTTATTATCTTTTAATGCGAATTTGTCGAAATTATAATTTTGAGGGAAATTCGAATTTATCATTTAATTCTATTTTAATTAACTCAAAACTAATATTTTTGAGTTAATTACCTCAAAATTTTGACTTTGACTTAACCACCAAGGCAAAATTCCAAAATTTCTTGAAATTCTCAATATTCCCTTGGCGGGACCTTTAAAATTTTATTTTTAAGGACCCAATTTTGCCTTTGAAGAATTTTAACTCACCTAGAACTTAAAATTAATTAAAATTAAATAGGATTTTCAATTAATTTGGCGAAAATTAGTAATTGACTAAAAGGGGATTTAATTATTTTCCAACCTATTTACAGATAAATACGGCTAGACACATAAAGGAGGAATACCCATTGGCTAGACCCTAAAAAATATACCCCAATTGAAAATGACTCAAAACATGATCTAAAGTAGACAAACTGACTTGTAATAAAATAGCTTAGCGGTTCTTCAAGTTATTCCCAAACACTTTTTACAAAGACTCAATAGAAAACATAGGAATCATAGCATCTTGATGACAAAATCATCTAACTTTGGGGTGAAATTTGGAGGAAACTCTACTAATCACTTGTGTATTAGAAACACAAATGAACCAGTCGAGACAAAAAACACTCCTAGGATAGAAATCATCACCAAAATACTAGGTTTACCTAGGTTGTTACCTTCGCAGTGGTTTAACTTGATCTATCTACATCATAAACATGCGGAATGGGTTTACATCTCATTTATAAAACTATTTGATGATAAAATCAATGGCGTAGACTTAGTGAACATAATCTCAGATCCACATTTTGAAAAAATGGGGAAGTATCTTTGCTATTAAATTAGATTGACAAAGTATGGTCAACAATACCCATATAAAACATAAAATGGAGACATATTGATAGACATGTGGTGAGTGTGGTGTTATAACGGTACTCCCCCAAGTGCAGCCATCGTAACCATGCCTTTTTGTTTTACGCTAACATAGTTTCGTAGAAGCCTTCCCGACCCTTGTTCACTATCTCCCAGTTTGTCCATGCAGCCATGGTGATAACTAGTGCTCGGGGGTCAGCACAAATTGCCCATAGGAAAAGTTCCTGCCAAAACATGCCCATGAAGCGGCTATCCACATCACTTGACAATGGTCTTTGGTAGATCATGCGATATAAAAACATCTTTGAAGAAGTGACTCCGCTACTGTCTTTGTAGTGTATCGTCTTGATATAGCGAAGAAGTGTGCATACTTTGTCGAGTGGTCAACGATTACAAATATACAATCCTTGCCGTACGGTGGGCAACCTGTGATGAAATCCATCGTCTCTCCCATTTTCCCTTTCGTATGGAAGAAAGTTGCCGAGTAAACACGAGTGGACCATCTCTCCCTTATTGCGGCCGCTTAGCACTCCACGGCATGTGAATCGTTCTCCGCTGGCTTGCTAACGAGAACCTCTGGGCCTTCTAGGTGCTTGTTGAACTCGGTGACGATAATGGCGAATCATGTGAGGCATGCAATATCTTCTCCTTGACTTGGAGCTCTCGGTCAAAAAGATCTGTCCACAGTAGATCTCATCCATCACCTATACTGTCATTTGTAACTTTTCCGTCCAACACCTCGCCGAGCAAAACGGTCCTTGGGCTGCTCTACCAACAAGTGACTGAGCCTTCTGGTATCGCTCATCAAAGACAACGTTTGCGGTCTACGTGAAAGTGCATAAATACCACGTTGTTCTTAACCTTTCCATACTAGATGTCGAAATCATATGCCTTGATGTAACCACTTGTTGCCTCTCCACCTGCTTGTTTATCAGTGGACCTTGTGGTCAGTCCTCACTACGAACCTTGTTCCACCGGGCATTGTGAGGTGGCCAATACATATATGATGGCCAACATCTCCTTGTCGTATATAACGCCACAACCTCTCATGTGTAGTAGCTTAGGCTCTCCAAAAGTTATGGGTTGGCCTCCACCATCAAAACTACGCCTATCCTCCCCCGATGCATCGCACTCTAGGACATAAGGGTAGTAATCGGCAATACCAAAGCTGGACGGTGCTCGGCACCTCCTTGAGCCTCCAAAAGCCCTCTGCATTGTGTCGGTCCAACGAGAATGCCCCCTTTTGTAGATGCAGCAGGGGTGTGGGATTGGGAAGGCGTCCTTGACGAGAATTCCGGTGACAGGTGCGGATGCCCAAAAATCCTCAGAAGCTCCGTCACATTCTTCGACTCAGCCAAATCCTTGATGGCCACTGATCTCTCATGGACCCTCAAGACCCGCAATGATGTGCCCCAAGTAGAGCATCTTTGTCAGTGGCTCATTTGGAAGTCTTAACATAAAAATGTGCTCTTCAATATGTGCAATATAGCCTCCTATAGGTGCTCTCCATGTCATAACAATAAATCAAGATGTCATCGGAAAACACTAACACAAACTCCCTCGAGTAGTACCAGAAGATGTGATTCATGCATGGTAGAAAAGTGTGAACATTGGTTGGCAAGAAGGAGCATCACAAGAACTCCAAAGTGACCATAAAGACATACGAAAGTGGTCTTGGGAACATCTAAATCCCTCACGCGAATCTCTGTTGAAATTTGGTTCAGGAGACGGGTGGGTTCCCTAGGCTTTGATGCTTTAGTAGAGAAAAGTGTCAAAAGAATTTAATTTCTCCCTCATGTTTTGTAAAAACATAGGAATAAATGTATTTAAAAGTGACTTTAAGTAGTAAAATTTATAGTCAATTTTAGTGACTGTGATCAATACGAAATTAGAAAGTGAAAAGTGACTTTGGAAATAAATGACTAAGTGGGTCTTTGTGAAGTGGGGTGGTCAAAATAGAAAGTGAGATTTAAATGAGCATTTAATCTACATTGCCTAGATCTAAACTATCCAATGCATTGGATTTAGGAATTCCCCAAAAGTCACTTAGGGTTAGGTTAAAGGAGAAAAAAGGAGGAAAATGTCATTCATTCTTTCATGAGCGATTGAGAGGAGGAGAGAAAGCAAAGGAGAAATTTCGAGCAATGAGGAGAAAGACGTATGACTAAAGACTTCGGTTAATCCGTACAACCAAAGACGGTTCCGTATTCGTACAATAGGAGTATGGCACATGTTTTTAGGAAGGAGGAAACAGTTTTCAGAATATGTACAACAACTTATTTGTTTAAGAGCGGATTAAGACATGCAATCGAGGACAAGGTGTGTTTGGTGGCACAAGATTCGAAGAAATGCGTACAACGACTTAAATAGCATTTTCGAGCAAAAGGAGACGCACAAAAATCAAGGAGGAGGTTTTGTTGTGTATTAAAATGCAGTCATTACTGTTGGGCACAAATATTGAGAAAAGACATTCAACATTTAACGCAGTAATCTTTTATGGGAAATTTACTGTTTGATTGTTTCTTTGATAGCGTTTTCCAGAAGCGAGGTATAAACACGGAAATCGGGAATAAGTACATTTATTAAGTTGTTGGAATTTTTTCTTTGTAAATTAAATGTCTCCTTTTAATAAAAGCATATTCGAAATAAAAGGCTTTCGAATTGGTTTTCCCGAAAATTGTAGAGGTTTTCCGGGGTCAAGTTAATGGCTCAGTAATCTTATTTTTTGTGTGTAGGTCGGTTATTTCAGTTTTATTCACGCATTTCAACTTGTTGTGAAATTTAGAGAATTATTGTTTTGAGAAAATATTTATTTTCGACTTGTTGAATGTATGTAGAGATGGGCATTTAACTTTATGGAAGAAATAAAGGCGAAAACCAAGGTTAGTTAATCAAATTTCTATGAATTATCGAGCTATTTTCTTTATCTGATTTAGGACGAAGAAAAAGAAAAATTATATAGAAATGATTTTCCTACGAGAAAATAGTACCTTTACTACGACGTGTTATTTTCAGTTTATTAGGACAACAAGCATGTCTTTGGGCTTGAGGAGTGGAGGATAGGGTTGGATGGGCATAGTAACTACGGTGTGGAAGAATGCAAACATCTTTGAGAAGCGGATCTGAGATATCATGGTGCATACCTGAGAACCACATTGAAAAGTAATACTGTGACCACGATGAGTTGGCAACATTTAATAAGAAGAATAACAAGGGTAAGGGCGTTCAGTGGAATCAAAGATCATTGCATTCCTCATGAGAGATATGCTCATGAGATGTGGACAAATTGACCAATCTCTGCAGTACCAATGAGAACAGAAAAATGGTCCTAAGGAGAAGGCTGACCATTAATATAGGTAAAATCGATAGTGCGATAGATATCACAAAATTCACTAATGTGAAGATGCATTGGCGATGGTTGGAAGAGTCATTCCACCCAACATGGTTGAGGTGCGGGTGCTGATGAATAGCCTTCTCGATTCCGCATGGAAATTTGAACTTTGCTAATGGGGTTTGTGCACTGAGACCCTTCCCACTTGGGAAGTTAGGATGATTGCATACGAAAAAGAAATTAGAAAGAGCACGACTTGCTTGACCAAACCGGTTGAAGCGAGGATGAGGATGTAACGCATATCGAGAGCAAGAAAGACAAGGGAAAGAAGCAAGCTTCCACAGTGATGGTGGCGGCAAAGGCAAACGTAAAGTTAAACATGGGAAACATGCAAAGGACTATTCCAAGGTGAAGTGTTGGAATTGTGGGAAGATGGGACACTATGGAGTTGTGTGTCCAGAAAAGAAGAAGAGGAAGAACCGAACGCAGCATTAGCGGTGGTAGAGGACTTCTGATAGCTTTGGTAGCCGAGTTTGGGTTCATTGCTTGTGAGTCCATAGTGAAGGATCACTGCCACGGAGGTTGAGGAAAGGTGTACATTTCCCTCCACTAGCGGAGCATCTTCGAATTATCTAAATGAGATTGACGGTGGGGCTTCACGTCATATGACAAGTACATGAGTACTTATCAGACTTTCTGGTGGCAGTATAGAGGTGAGTACCGAATGACGAGCGTTTTTAGAGCGGTCGGTGTGGGGACATTGACAGGTAGTGGGAACTGACCTCTTGAAGGTGTCGGATGTTACATGTGTGCCGAGGATGAGGGAAGATCCTCATATACGTACGGCATTGGAGGACGGAGGATATGAGATATTGTTCGAGGAGAGGACGGAGTCTTGATATATCCCGGGCGTGGTGATTCGGCTAGAGTGATTAGTATACCGCCATGCAAAAAGGTGTACAAGTTTGCATTTCCGCCCCTTTTGGCATTGAGCGATGAGTACGACAGCAAAGCTAGCAATTCGAGCTATGCGAGATTTGGCACGCGGGGGATGGGGGGCACATGTCATCACGCGGGACGCGAGGACGTTGCGGGAGATCACTACGGGTGTGCCCCGGTTGTGCTTGATCACTTTGATACATGGGATGTCTTGTATGGCGGTACAAATCTACTGCTGATGGCAAATGACGTGGGATACTTGGTTGACCATTCCGATGTGACGGTCAGATATACATTTTCCCTTGAGTGGATATGGAAATTATGTTGTTCATTGATGATCATTCTAGGAGGACCTGGATTTATTTCTTGAAGACCAAGAGTAGGGTCTTCCAAGTAGTTTGGTTTCGAGTTCTTGTGGAGACTCGGACGGTCAAAAGATTAAGTCCACGAGGTCGGACCAATGGAGGAGTACACCGCATGGTGAGTTTTTTGGTGTGCGAGAGCGAGGGCATCGGAAGAGTTCACGAGTTCCTTACAACCACCCGTGAGAATGGGGTTGCGGAGGGAAGAAGCAGATCCATCACATTGGGGCTGCCAAAGCCATGTTACATGATCGGGGGTTACCATTGTTTTTGTGGGCGAGAGGCCTTTAACAACTGTTGTATATTTGCAAAACAAGTCCCGCATCGTCTTGGGGCATGTGACTCCGGAAGGGAGAGCTTTTTAGGAAGAAACTGTTGGTCTGCTTCCATGTCTTTAGACAATGCATCCTCTATTGCCCAGAAGAGGACAAAGCTAGAGGCCACACGAAAGGGTATCTTTGTGGGCTATAGGCGGCCTGGCTCTTTCGGTTATTCACCGCACGGAAGGAGAACATTTGTCGGGTAGGATGTGAAATTCAGAGGAGACGGGGCTTTCGGGAGGTCACGGAGTTAGAGTATACGGGTCAGTAGGACCCTTGGGAGCGAGGTGGTGTAGTCAGGGGATCCGGTGGGCGGGGATCGGAAGGTACATTGATTATGGTGTCGGGTCCATCGGTGGCGGTGGATCGCGAAGTCGGAAGGGTGGTGCGACATGTAGAGCAATCCGCAAGCCGGTTCACTAGGGAGTCCACTAATGGACGGTTCGACCTTGACATCGACGGGTTCGGAGTTCGGGTAGGAGGACAACAAAAATACGGTCGGGGAGTTGGGCTCATTGATGAGAAGGGATTTCATTATAGTGGGAGAAGTGTGCTTAGGGAAGAGAAGCCCAAGTGGCTTTGGGATACCTTGTGAGAGGCCACATGCGACTGGCAGGCCAAAGAGGCAGGTCATAGAGAAGCAGAACCACGATGAGTTGCAGCAGCTATAATATGGCAATGGTTGCCAACATCATTGACTACGAGCCTTCTAGCTATGAGGAGGCCGGCTAACGGCCCGAGGTGGAGAGAGGCCATGTAGGAGAGTGTTCTGTCACGAAGAATGATGTTTGGGAGGTGGTGTGGCGAGGGGCAAATACGTGGTTACTTCCCGGTGCCTTTACGAGCAGAAGCATCTTTCACGGATGGCATTAGAAATTCAAGGCAAGGTTGTGACGTAGAGGGTTCTCCCGGTGGGGGTGATTATGAGATG
Source organism: Pinus albicaulis (assembly GCA_034641835.2). NCBI lineage: Eukaryota > Viridiplantae > Streptophyta > Pinopsida > Pinales > Pinaceae > Pinus > Pinus albicaulis. The sequence goes on from CM076581.1 coordinate 1,572,930,563, forward strand.
CCTTGACTCCCGTGGCTCGATATGCTTCGATTCGCTCCATCATATCGATAGCGACAAAGATGGGTTGGAGGTCACCGGATGGATGTAGAAGGCGTGCTTCATACGGGGAGGTGTGTGTGCATTCGACGACCACGGGGCTTTGAAGTGCATGGGAAGGAGTCCATGTGTGAAAACCCAGAAAGGCCCAACGCAGCTGGCAAGTCTGAAACTGTTGCTCAGGTGTCCTGCCCCAGGTGTACTGGTGATCAGGATCCCACAGACATCTTCATTGTGATAGGTGAGGCTCTCATTCAGTCTTTGTATGTGGATGACAGTGTTAAATCTTGAAGAGACTCTGTAGAGCACTACAAGAGATCTTTGCATCGAGGTTTGAGATGAAGGAACATTAACAGTTTGATGCATCACTTTTTGAGTTTCGACCTTGAGAGGCATTTCTTTTCACAGGCAGAAAATATATTGTGGACATCCTTGGGGATTCCATGGAGATTATAGACCCATGTTAACATTGATCACCAAGCGGAAAAGCTTCATGCTTTAGATTGAGTTGATGGATGCTGATATAAACGGTGATTGGTTCCTTGATGTATTTGGTCAACTTTTGAGCCAGATATATGTTTTCGGTCTTCTGACGGATTAATGTGTGGCTATGAAATTTTAGTTCTTTAAAAGCATTCCAGACTCACTGCGAGAATGAGTGGATTATGGTACGGATATAGGTAGGGAGATGGGTAAGTTGGCGGAGTTCTACTTTGATTGATTAGGCGGTTATTATACGATGAAGCACTTCAAGTCTTGTTGGGTTAGATTTAACAATGGTGTGGTAGTTGATCGAAAAGCAGCAATTAGTAGCATTGAGTTGATTAGGCAATTACATGGCAACCAATTGCTTCGATTGTGAGCCATAACTGGACCAAGATGTTGTTTGGATTATTTGATAATAAGTTGAATTTCAGTGATTCTTGTGATAATGTTGTTAATAAAATCTGATGTTCATGGTCATGGTAACATCAGCTGGATATCACTTCATCGGAGACTATGTTGAGAAGGAGCTTTGAAGCAGATATTCCCAGCAGTGAAGCGAGGTTATATATTCTGCAAAACACCCACCCAGGCAAGCATGTACAACCCGAGAGACAAAATGGGTGTGGTGAGGAACACCTTCCTCGATGAAATTTGAAATTTGATTCTTGGAAAATTGGTTCCCTAAGGCTTTGATATTTGGCCTAGGGAAAAGTGTCCAAAAGAATTTAATTTTTCTCCTAAAGTGACTTTATAAAGTTATAAAGTCAAATCTAATTAAAAGTGACTTTAAGCATTAAAGTTACTGAAGATTAATTTAAGTGACTTTAATGAGTCAATGTGATAAAAGTGAAAAGTGACTTTGGAAATAAATGACTAAGTGGGTCTTTATTAAAGTGGGGTGAATTAAAAAAAATATAAAGTGAGATTTAAATAAGCATTTAATCTCAGCCCTAGATCTAAAGCTATCTCGGCATGGATGAAAGTTACGAAATCATAAGGTTAGGTTAAAGGAGGAAAAGGAGGGAAAAGGTCATTCATTCTGGATAGATTGAGAAAAGCAAAGGAGAAATTTGCGAGCGGTGAGGAGAAGGAGGGCAGCAACTAGACACTTGACCAAATCCTACGGCGGAAAGGCAGTTCTGCAGTAATCGCGTACAACGGGATTGTGGCACATTTTTCGAAGGGGAGGCACGTTTTCGAATCAGGTACAACGGCTTGACACGGTTTTAAGGCAGATTCGAACGAAAATCAAGGAGAGAAGCTGGCTGTTTGGTGCCATAGATTTCGAAATGTATAGCGACGTACGGCGGCTTCAACATATTTTAGGCGGGGAAACACATAAATCGAGGAGGGTGTTTGTGTATTTAAATACGGTCATGCGAGCGGAAGTCTTTGCTTTGAGCTGGAAATATAAAAGACCTCAGCATTTGATCTTGTAATAAATGTTGTAAAATTTTTGTTTTGATTGTTTGTTGTTTGGCACGTTTTCCAAGGTGGGATATAGCCGCAATCGAGATAAGTACATTTATTAAGTTGCTGGAATTTTTCTTGTAAATTTTGTCAACGTATTCAGAAATAAAGAGCTTTGAAATTTGGTTTCTAAGAGTTGTAGGGGAGTTTTTCCAGGGTCAAGTTGACCAAAAAATCAATGTGTCTCTTTTTTGTGTGGCTGATTTATTTCGAGTTTTTTTATTTTGCGCATTTGTGCCTTGAAATTTCCGAAATTTTATTGAGATTCAACAAGATGATGAGCTTAGTGAAAAAGTAAGCACCTTCACTAAGTGGGGCCACATCTAATGCAGGTATATGTATTTTGAACGCCAATTGAGCATATTCTATAAGTTGTAGGATGTTATTTATAGATGGTTGGTCAAATGTGGAAAATAGATGAAATTCTATTTTTAGAATAATGGCTTGAAGTCTATTTATAGACGTACGTATAAAAATAGGTGCATATGCGACTATTATTAACCCTTAATAATAATCGACAATAAACATCCTTATTCTCTTGGAGCACTTTATTTAATTGAGCAGATTTGTAAATCGGTGGTACAGAGATGCATAATTCCTAGGGTTATTGAGTAGCTCATACATGGACTGGATTAGAAGCTGATCGCAAAGTTATGACGAGTGGAAGAGTAGTTAATGTAGTTGTTATTTGATTTAACTTCAGTTGAACTAGTTGTATCTAGTTTAACGGAAAGATACACTAGTGAGAGTTAAGTGAATTAATTAGTTAATTAATTCACAATTAATAACTCACTAACAATGAAAAAATACAACGATTATATGGGTGCCGGTGGAGACCCGGTGGAAGATAGGTGAAAGGAGTGAGATGGACTATACGTTGTGACTATAGTGATGCATTCAATGCATATGACACACATTGGAGTTGCCCAGCCAAGGGATTGCGCAATCAAAGGCAAGGCCATTCGAATTCATTCGGGGGTCTTCTTGATGAGATTGCGCGGTCGGTATTTGTCGAGCAAGAAATTGATGCATAGATATGCAAATTTACGCATGACGATTATTGTAATGATTGTTGATTATGCGAAAGCTTGATGCTAAGCTTTGTATGAGATTATTACATGATTCCATTGATAAACATAATATATGATATTTGGGGTTTAAACTTTCCCCTTAAATAGCGTGTGTTATGTGCGATTGAATTTATTACGTGTTTGCAATTGAGTTTTAAATTTCCATAAGTTTAACGGTGGAAGGATTACGTATTTAGCAAGAAGATAAATATTGTTAGATCGGAGAATCATTAATGCATCGGTATTAATAAATTTCTACAGCAGTGTAGATATTGATCCTTTCAGGGTAATTGTCGATAAAATATTGATTTTTTGTGGTGGAAAATTCGAATTTGTTGCGAAGTACTTGGTGCGGCAGGTTGAGTATTCATTAGTATTTCAATGGGTTGCGGTGGGCTGTACGCGGGGGTGGCTCCATTCGCCTTTGGAAAGGATGGATGGAGGTGGTCTTGAAGATAATGGTAGAAGGGTCATCGATAGCGATGTTCTAAGCGTTTGCTTCCTAGCGATCTTGCGGACTTGATGCAACAAAAGAAGGTAGCAAAGACAAGGCAGATTACATTTGGAAGGTGTGAAGGACCATATTGTGTCTAGCCTTCACGGAAAGCCACTCCATTTTCAATGTGGAAGGCTTTGACAAATATTTTCAAAGCGGCTGACCAGGAGAAAGTTAGTAGAAAGATAAGCCTGAAGAAAAATAAAAATGAAGAAGCGACAATATTCCAAGTATCTCCACAGAAGTTTGTCCAATGTAGGGATGGCCCGGGAAGTGTGGGGATTCTGATTGAGGATGATGACTTGGTGAGCTTGGCTCTCCTTGGGCTTAGAAGAGTTGGCATAGCTACGAAGACTCTTGTCAATGGGCCAGGGAAAAAGCTGCCCAGGGTTGGGGCGACTTTGGTCGGATCTTGTGTAGGAGGAGATTAGGCGAAGTACCGGATGGCTCTTCATCGAAATGATGAAGAGAATTGTGCTAGGCCCTTAGAAATGAGAAAGAATAGGGGAATAAATCCTCCAAAATTCGAGGCTAAAGGAAAAGCTAGATTTGTCCAAAGTGAAGTGTTTTCAATACCAGTATAGGCATCTGTATAACTTCCCATGAGAGAAAAGAAGAACAAGAAGGCTGCCATTTGGAGAGGCCTCGCAATTCAGACTTGATTCTTTTGATCGCATGTATTCAAGCTCAATGGGATCGGTATGAAATATAACGTGGTAGTTGTGTCTTTCTATGGAGACAGAGGAGTTGTTTAGTGACTTGGAGGAGAAGGGTCTCCAAATATAGAGATGGGTGACGATGGTAGATGCGGTCGGCCAGGCAATGGAACCATTACCGAAAGTCAAGTAAACCATTTTACGTTGAAATATGTTATTATCGAGTACGAAGAACTTGGTCTCGGTCACAATGTTGGAAGACAAAGGTTATGACGTTGTTTTCGGCGAGCTGCAACATAAAACAATGGGTCAAGCCAAGAGGAATAGGGATTCGAGGTAACAATCTCTGTTTGGAGGTAGATCTCGTTATTTTTATTGATGGGCAAAGCGAAGAAGTGGTGAGCCGGGTTGAGCGAATTAGCGGGAGATTGGGCCATCTTCTTATGGCGCTTTGAATATTTTCTGACAAATTTCTCTTGGACTTGAGGTACTCTTGTACGGTCGGATAGGTGCAAAGGGATGTACTATGGGTAAGTTTGTGAAGAGACCACCTTTCATGAGAAGAAAAACACGTGCTTTGAGTGACTAGAGAGGAATTCACATAAACGTGTGTGGACCTTTCTCGGTTGCTTCAACAACAAAACATGAGGTATTATGTTATATTTGTTGATAGATATTCTCGTAGATCTTTGGATCTTCTTCATGTAGCAGAAGAAAATGAAACATTCCCTCCCAAAGTTACGTGAGTTTAAAGAATTGGGTGGAGGTGGGGGAAACAGAGTGAGAGGCTGCAGACGATAATGGTGGTGAATATATCTCAAAAGCAGATTCCAGACTTACCTTAAACAGAAAGATTGAAGAGAACTCATAGCGCCTCATATGCAGTAAGGAATGGGGTCGCGGAGAGAGGAAGAACAGAACAATCATGGGTGCGAGCTATCTTTTATGACCCGGGGCCACAGATGCACTTGTGGGTGTGGCCTTGTACTATGAGTTTATGTACCAAAACGTTGTCCTCATAGAATACTTGGCATGAGTACACAGAGAAACTTTTGCGGTAAAAACTGATATTTCTCATTTGAAGATTTTGGCTCATACTGTTTCACATTCATGTGAACGACAAGGATAGCCGGAAAAGCATTATTGTAGAAGTTGGGATATTTGTAGGAGTACATAAAAACACCCCATAATTATCGTGTCTGTTATAAACGGTCGAATGAAGCGTGATTAACGACGAATATAAAATTCAATGAGGCCATGAAGTTGTCGCTTGAGAGAACTACGCACATGCAAAGGAGGAACTTCTTGTTCCCAAAGATGAGCCTCTAGATGTGGATCGGCCAGTTCATGTGGAGTGGAAGAGTCCACTCATGCGAACCAAACATCGGAAACAGTGACGTACCTGGTAGAAGACCAATGATACGTGACGTGTCTGCAAGTCTCTACATCACAGTATGGTCGAGAGGCAGGTCACGATCGATTTCTTGGATACATGGCTCTTATGAGCAGAGGTATGGCAAGTGATAGAACCATCTTCTTTTAAAGAAGCCCCGATTGGAAACTTCACATGAGTAAATTCCAGGTGGAGGATTATGACTCTGACATTAACAATGCTTGGGGTATTTCCAAGGCGGTGGGTAAATACGATATTGGGTCGAAATGGATCTACAAGGTAAAGCAAGTTAACGATGGGAGCGTCGAGAAGTATAAGGCCGTTGCACTTGCTGACACTCACGAATCGAAATTCAATTATGAAGAAACCTTTGCACCTGTCGCACGATATTCTTCCATAAGACCATCTTGTCTCTCAACGCGGATGGGTTGGCACATTCATCGGATGGGTGTGAAAGCTGCGTTCCTTAATGGGATCATTGAGGAAAGAGGTGTGATGGAAACCTTTGAAGGATTTGGGTCTGATATGATGTGTGTACAGACTCAAGGCGTTGGCAATAGAGGCTGAAGCAAGCACCACATGCTTGGTACACATGGATACGTGACTATTTCTTTGGAATTGGCTTCACCAAGAGTGAGGTAGATGCAAACTCGCCTGGGAAGATTGTGTGGAGGGTAGATTTTAATCATTTTTCTTTATGTTGATGATTTAATGTAATGGGTGATGAAGCGAGTTGATACACTCATGCAAGGAAGATCTTGCAAAAGGGACAAATTGAAGAGTTGATATTTATTTCCTTGGATTGGAAATATGGTAGCGAGAAGGTGAGCGTTTGTGTCTCAAGGCAAGTATGCCAAGGAGATAGCAGTTTCACATGGAGGGCTTGCAAGCCCATGGATACCACTCTTCCGAAATTGGAGGAAAGAAGATGCTACATCGAGCGGAGAGGTAGTGGATGCCAGCATTTATCGACGAGTTGGTGGGTTCGCTCATGTATTTAGCCAATACAAGACCGGACATATGCTATGCGGTGAACTAGCTTTCACAAGAGATGGTTAAGCCTACCAAGCTCTTTTGGAGCGGTCTTAAACATGTCCTAAGGTATCTCGAGGCACATCGGTATGACATGGTACGAACGAACACGGATGAGGTACAGTTGCTTGGATTCACGGATGCAAATTAGGTAGGCAACCCAACGGATAGAAAAGGAAGCACACTCAGGAGGAGGTTTCGGTATCGGATCTCTGACGGTTCTTGATATGTGGCTCAAAATCTATAGCTCTCGGTTCGGCGGAAGACGAAATACATGGCAGCGTAAGTCAAGCTGCCTTGTGAGGCTATCTGGATGAGGAAGATCTGAGTCGGTTGTTGGATTCTCATTTAGATCTGATGATACATTGATAATTAGAGTTGCATTAAACTCTCGATTAATCTGTGTTTGTAAATAGATCTAGACATATTGATATCGGTATCATCATATCGAGGTGTGTGCGACGGAAGATCATGTTGCTTGATACATTCCTACGAAAGATCGGGATGCGAGATATTCGACGAAGAGGCTCCTTGGTATTCGAATATAAATTGGATGGGGTGAAGGATAATCCCTATCTTGTTGAGAGGGAGTGTTGCTTGAGATTCAACAAGATGATGAGCTTAGTGAAAGTAAGCACCTTCACTAAGTGAATGGGGCTATTTTTAGGTGTATGTCTATTTTTTAGACATGGTGAGCATATTCTATTAGTTGCGGGGATGCTATTTGTAGATGGTTGGTCAAATGTAGGAAATGGATAAATTCTATTTTAGAATATTGGGTGAAGTCTATTTATAGATTGTCAATCTAAAAATAGGTGCATGTACGATTATTATTAACACTTAATAATAATCAGGCAATCATATCAACTTATTCTCTTGGAGCACTTTATTTGGTGAACAAATTTGGCAAATCGGTCAGTTGAAGAGATGCGATTCCTAGGGTTATTGGTGGCTCATGCATGGAAGATTTCAGTTAGAATTGAAGTATGAGGTGTAATAGAGTTGGAAGAGTAGTTAATGGAGTTGTTATTAGTTTAACTCGGATTAAGTGAGTTAAACTCGGTTAATAGTTGTATCTAGTTTAAGTAGAAAGATACACTAGTGAAATTAGAGTAGATTAATTAGTTAATTAATTCACAACTATACTCTTAACAAGCGAACAAATATAGCAATGCTAACGTGTCGGTTCGATGGAGACCGATTGGAGAGATAGGTGAAAGGGTGAGATGGACTATGTTGTGACTATGTGTTGTTCAATGCATCGTACTGATGAGTTTATTGATTTTGATCAAGAGCAAGGCCATTCGAATTCATTGAAGGTCACCTTACGTGAGGGGATTGCGCGATGGAGAGCATCGGAGGCAAGAAATTGATGCATAGATATGCAAATTTCTGCATGGCGGTGTGTAATGATTGTTGATTGTATTGAGAGCTTGATGTACTAATATTTGTATGAGATTATTACATGATTCGGTGATATACATATTATGATATTTGGGGGTTTTAGCTTTAAGCTTTCCGTTAAACAACGGTGTTATGTGCGATTGAATTTATTCACGTGTTTAGTGAGTTTGAATTTCACCAAGTTTAACGGTAGGAAGTAATGATAGCAAGGGGATAATATTGTTAGATCGGGAAAGTACGTGTCTATCCAAATATTAATAAATTTGACAAATTTGTGTTTTTTCGAGAGAAAATATTTATTTTTCCAACTGTTAAATGTATGGCTATGAAGATAGGCATTTAACTTTATGGGAGAAATAAGGAAAACTAAAAATCGAGGTTGGAGTATCAAATTTCACATGGTATCGGAAGCTATTTTCCTAAAATGTGCGAGTTTGGGACCCACGAGAAAAATTACAACAAAGAACGATTTTCACACGAAAAACAATACACACAACGGTGTTATTTTGGTTCATCGGACAATAAAACATTATATTTGGGCAGGGTGGAGATGGAGTTGGATGGGCATAGTAGCTTCAGGTGTATGGAAGGAAAGTAAGCATCTTTGAGGCGAGTACGGGATATCATGGTGCATACCCCACAAAACCCGTTAATGTGCTGCTGACTGATGAGTTGGCAACATTTAATAATAAGAATAACAAGGGTAAGACCGATTTTTGGATGGAATCAAAGACAACTTCATTCCTCATGTGAGAGGAAAGAGATGTATATGAAGATATGGACAACATTGTTAGTCTCTACTGATCAAGAGCAGAAAAATGGTCCTAAGGGAGAAGCCAGGCATGTTTCAGATGGGTAAAATCGATGATAGGTGGATATCTCACAAAGATTACTAATGTGAGAGATGCATTGGTAGTAGTTGGAGAGGTCATTCCCACCCATGGAGTTGGTATGATTCAGTGAATGGCCTTCCCGGTTCATGGCTGAACTTTCTTGATGGGGTTTGTGCACGTGAGACCCTTTTACTTGGGAGAGGTTAGGGATGATTGCATATAGACATAAATCCAGAGCCGACTTGGGGCAGCCAAACAGGTTGAAGCCAGAATGAGGATGTAGCATTGTTGCTTGGAGGAAAGAAGCAAGCTTCCACAAGTGGTGGGGGGGCAAAGGCGAACGTAAAGGTAAGCAGGGGAACCACCTTGAAGGACTATTCCAAGGTGATTGGAGATTTCGAAGATGGGACACTACGTAGTTGTGTGTGGAGAAGAAGAAGAAGGAGAAGAACCGAGCATGGTAGCAACGGCGATAGAGGACTTACGGATATCTTTGACCGGGAGTTTGGGTTCATTTCTTGTGAGTCCACTAGCATGGGGATCTTTGCCACGGAGGTTGAGAGGGAGTGTGCATTTCCCACTCCACTAGAAGAGCATCTTTAGGTATACGGTAAGTTGACGGTGGAAGACTGTGTCATATGATGATGTGAGTACTCGGAGCTTTCGAGAGAGTGGCACTAATATAGAGTGGCACTCGAAGACGACAACGTTGTTAAGAAGCAGTGGTGTGGGGCTGTTGACATTTGATGGAGCCAGCTCCTTGAGGTGTCAGATGTTCTATATGTGCCGGGATGAGGAAGAACCTCATATCCGTCCTGACATTGGAGGACGGAAGGATAGTCTTGTTGAAGGGACGGCGGCGATGTCATCCCGGGGGCACTCTCTTGGTCGGCTAGAGTGATTGGTGGATGCCATGCAAAGGCGTACAAGTTTGCATTTCAGCCCCTTTTGGCATTGAGCAGTAGTACCTGGGCCTTGAGCTAGCAGTTTTAGAGTTGTGCGAGATTTGGCACCACGGAAGGATGGAACATGTATCATGGAGCCTTAGAAATAGGAGATCACTACAAGTGTGCCATTTGATCTTGATGCTGATACATGCAAAGGATGTGCCATGGGCAAGTTTGCCAAATCCTTTTTCTAACGGTGATAGCGACAGTAGGATACTTGATTTGATTCATTAGATGTGAGTGGTCGGATGTCTCATGTTTCCTTGAGTGGATACCGATATTATGTTTTATTCATTGATGATCATTCTAGGAGGACTGGATTTATTTCTTGAAGACCAAGAGTGAGGTCTTCAAGCGGTTTCGAGGTTCAAGCTCTTGTGGGGGCTGGACGGGTGGAAGATCAAGTCCCGAGGTCGGTATTGGAGGAGTACACCCTTGGTGAGTTTGTTGAGTGTGTGCGGGCGGGCATCGAAGGAGTTCACGGTTCACTGGCCCCTAGTAGAACGGGGTTGCGAGAGAAGAACAAATCCATCGTTAGGGCCGCCAAAGCATATTTTATGATCGGGGGTTACCATTGTTTTTTGAGCGAGAGGCACCGCAGCACTACTATAGTATTTGCGAACGGGAGTCCTCATCGTGCCTTGGGGCATGAATCGAGCTTTTCTGAAGAAGCTTGTTGTTGGTCATAGTAACTCTTTGGGTGTATTGCATAGTCCTACGTGCCAAGGAGAAGAGGACCAAGATAGAGCTCACCGCAAAGAAGGGTATCTTTGTGGCAGGCTACGATCAGAGACCTACAATCTTCGGTTATATTCTTGAGAGGAGAGTTGTCCCGTAGGGATGTGAAATTCGAGAGGACGGGGCTTTTGGGAATGCCGGAAGTTAATGTGCTGGATCAACGGACCTTAGGAGCGAGCCCAGGTCGATCCACGAGGATCTGGTAAGGAGGATCGGGAGGATTAAGAACGTGGTGCTGGGTGGGGTTCATCGGTGAGAAGTGTCTCGCCGAGCCCTAGGAAGGAGTGGTGCTTCGGGCGGCATGCGAGAGCGATCCACGGAAAAGGCAGTTCACTAGGGATTCCCCGCGATGGACGAGTTCACGGTATACGAGTTCGGGTTCAAGCGGGGAGGACGGACGAAAAAACGGTTAGGAGTTCGAGGCTCTGATGATGAGGTGGAGGAGACTCATTCTCAGGTAGTGTGCTCAGGGAAGAGGAAGCCCAAGTGGCTTCGGGATACCTTGAGAAGAGAGCCACATACGTGCTGGGCCAAAGAGGTCGGTCGAGAGAGTAGACCGATAGGTTACGTAGCGATATGGAAATGGTTGCCAACATCATTGACTGCGAGCCTTCTAGCGCGAGGAGGCGGCTATCCGGCAGGTCGCGGAGAGGTCATGAGGAGGAGTATTCTATCATGAAGAATGATGTTTGGGAGGTAGTGCAGGAGCCCCGAGGGCAAATCCGTGGTTGCTTCCGGATGGCTTTACAAGGTAAAACGTGCAGATAAGCAATATTGAGAAATTCAAGGCAAGGTTTGCTGACAGGGTTCTCTAGGTAGAGGGAGTAGATTATGAGGAGACCTTTGCTCATTGACCCCGATATGTGATTAATATCTTCTCCGATGTGACGGATAGGTTGAAGATCCACCGGATGGATGTGAAGACACATTTCTCCAATGGCTTCATACGGGAGGTGTACATTCGGAAACCTTCGAGGCTTTGAGGTGCATGGGGAAGGTCCGATGTGTGAAGCCCGAAAGAGGCCTTTATGGCCTGAAGTAGCTCCTAGAGCTTAATACTCCAAGATAGATACATGCCCAGGAGATGGGTTTCACAAAGAGTGATGCAGATCCAGACCTATACTTCATTGTGATAAGTGAGGAGCCTCTCTCGATGCAGTGCTATGTGGATGACTTGGTCATTATGGGTGCGAGCTATGAAACTGTGAGAGCTCTTGCGTCGGAGTTTGAGATCGTGTTTTGGTTTGATGCATTAATTTTGGGTTTGGAGGTGTGGCGAGGAGGAGGGGCATTTCTTCCTGGGGCAGTATATTGTGGACATCCTTGTTGGGTTATGGAGGGTCTGGACCCATGTCGACAACATTGATCACCAGAAATTTGGAAGAAAGCAGTTGCGTTCCGAGTTGGTGGATCCCCATTATATAGACAACTGATTGGTTCACTTGATATATTTGGTCAACACCATGTGCCATTTCATGTGTGTGAGCCAGGAGGTGCAGGTTCTTTGCAAAAGCACATTTGCGGTACTTACGGTGTGGATTATGGTCCTAGATTAGAATGAATTGAGGTTAACATCATGCAGTTACATTGGGCAGGTTGTGCTTATGATAGGAAAGAGCACTTGAGTCTTTGTTTTAGGTTAGATTCGACGATGTGGTGCAGTAGTTGTTAAAACGACGTCGATGCTGATAGGTTAAGCAGTAAGTACAGCGACGGTTTTAGCTAGTTGTGAGGCCATATGGCTTCACAAGATGTTGTTTGGCTGTTTGGTTAGCCGTTGAGACCTTCGATTGTAATAATCAGAGTTGCATTAAACTCATAGAGAACCTAGTATTTCATGACGAGGTCAAAGCATATGTCTTATCACTTCATCGAGACTATGTTCGGAAAGGGAAATTTGTGAAGCAGGTATATTCCCCTTTGATGGCCGGAGTTGGATATTTTCTTACCAAGCCTTGCCACGGGGCAAGCATGTCTACTTCACGGACAAGATGGGTGTGGTGAAGAACACCTTCCTCGGTAGAGAGTATTTGAAAATTTGGTTATTTGAGGACGGGTGGTTCCCTAAGGCTTTGACCTTTGGCCTAGGAAAAGGTGTCCAAAATATTTAATTTTTCTCCTAAAATGACTTTATAAAGTTATAAATTCAAATCTAATTAAAAGTGACTTTAAGTGATAAAGTTACTAATTCTAATTTTAAAGTGAATTTAATAAAGTCAATGTGAAATTAGAAAGTGAAAAGTGACTTTACAAATAAATGACTAAGCGGGTCTTTATTAAGTGAATGGAATGTAGGCTGGTAAATTTAAATGAGCATTTTAATTTTAGCCCTAGATCTAAAACTAATGATTTAGGGATTCCCCAAAAGTCACTTAGTTAGGTTAAAGGAAAAATGAGGGAAAAAGGTGTTCATTCTTTCATAAGTAGATTAAGAGGAAGAAGAAAGCAAGAAATTTCGAGAAGCGGTGAGGAGAGAACTGGCAACTAGGGCCCGTAAATCCATACAACGGAAAACGGACGCAGGTACCCAAGGCGGAAATCCGTACGGCCCAAGGGAGTGGCACATTTTTCGAAGGAGGAGCCTGAGTTTTCAAGGAATGCGCTAATAGTAGTTTCAACATAGTTTTACCGGGCAGATTTTGGGCATGAAAATCGAGGAGAGAGCTATTGTTTGGTGGCACGGATTTTGAAATGCGGCCATCGCCGGCTTCAACTTGTTTTTCGAAATAGAGCACGAAAATCGAGGAGGTGTTCTTGTGTATTATACGGTCGTACGGTCGTACAAGCAGGCAAAAATATCGAGAAATACATTCGACATTTAATGTTAAAATTTCTTTTTGATTGTTTGCTGTTAGAAGCACGTTTTCAAGAGAAAGGCGAGAATTATAAGCACGATCAGAGATAGTACATTTTATTAAGTTCTTGCCATGAATTTTTCTTTATCAAATTCATTCTCATTGTAAAAGCATAACTAAAAATAAAGAGCTTTCGAACTAGTTTTCAAGAGTTGCGGGGGTTTTCAAGGTCAAGTTGACCAAAAATCAATGTATCTATTTTTTGTGTCTACATTGGATATTTTATTTTACAAGTTTTATTACGCATTTGTGCTTGTGAAATTTCTAGAATTTGTGTTTTCGGAAAATATTTGTTTTCCCATCTTGTTGAATGTGGGTATGGGAATGGGCATTTAAATTTATGGGAGAACTAAGGAGAAGCGAAAACCGGGGTTGGGTAATCAAATTTCTACAATGCGGTGGTACCCGGATCTCAAGTCAATCTTCAAGAACTTCAAACCCCGCAGCTCATTCATCAACTCTACTATCCAGGGCAGAATCTAGGTTCTTCATAGTCTTCTTGTTGAGAACTAGGTAGTGAATGCATCCTCAAGTGTCATCCTTCTTCAACATTGTGAAAGCAAAGGGACAAACCTTCAGATGGATGTGCCCAGAGCTAAACTCATGAATGTAGCCTCTATCATCTAGGTAGGCCTTAGGGTTCTTATAGGGTGTAGCGATCCATTGTTCTGTGCCTCCCGGCTTAATACGTGTGCTCAAGGCAATCTGGTGGTTGCCACAGTGAGCTGTCTCCAAAAACCGTGGCATATACGCAAATGGATTGCACATACGGGTGTCTGGCACCCTTTGTTCTGCCTCTCTAAGGCGCATAGGCTCCACCCGCCCACTCTATGTCTCCCTTCGGAAATGCGCACTCCATGGGTCTGTCTTGGCTGTCTGTGGCGGGTAGGTGTACATACCTAGAATCGCTCGTGCCTCCCGGTCTCAGAGGTCTCTAATGCGGCAGCGCTGCTTCCCAGTACACGTGATCAACCCACTTGCCTCCCGATATCACGTTGCAGTGTTGAGTCTCCTGAAAATAGTACGTAAGTGTAAGTCCCCATAGTCACTACCAAAGGTGGCACATACACAGCGCTGCTTGCATGGTCTTGTCACAGAGCCCGATCTTGGCTCCATCAAAGCTCTCTGTTGGTATGCTCTTCCGGCTCTACCAATTGGGCATCAATATAAGACTGGCTGGTGGCCCCACTTTGTCCACTATCTTGAAACCACGTTGTCCCTTACAGTACCTAGGACACGCGATCCTCAGTATTTGAGAACCCCTCTCAAAAGCAAGGACTCCCCCGGTAGGTGCAAATGCCGCACCTCCGCTCTCGTGGTGGAGGTGGCGGGCCGATCTCTCTGCTGCCTTTGTCTTGTTGCCCCTCTGCCTCCCTATCTCCTCATACTCCTCTTCCTAGCTACTACTAGAGAAAACCTCGATGTAATGTGCCTTCTCCAACGGCACAATGGTGTCATAGTGCCAACCTTGCATGTGAAACATATTCTCATACACTCAGATCTCTCTAGTCTCGTCTGTCAAAGGCCCTACTGCTCTGGTTCCCCTTGGGCGGGCCATATCCTTCCCCTTGAGTGAAATTCCGGTCTCTGGGAAAGGAGCTCTAGTCAGAGGTAGTGCATCACGCAAATCCGAGTCCCAAGCATCATGGAGTGTAGTTGGCCTCGTCACCGATCTGACTAACCTAGAGCTCATCCAATCCATCAATGAACATGATCATCTGGTGAGGATAAGTCAACACCATCATGGAAGAGTCTCAAAAAATCTGAAATGTGTGTGTCGGGACTCTAGGTACGCGAGCTTAGTCGGCTCAACAAAGTGCTTGTCTTTGGATCCCTCTATCAAATTTCTCTATCTGTACTCCATGTGAACTCGACATATGTTGTCACCCACAGGTGCCCCCGGCGTAGCCATCGCGTGAAACCACCGGTCAGGGCCTCGCCACGGGTGCGGCATTGCCACCTTGATAGCCTCACTTGCCTCTACCATCTGGTTAAGATGGAAATGAATATCCAACTTCTCCCCAAGCCTTTGCCAAACACTTGGAAGAAGGATCCATCAAATGTCGGTAGATAAATTCTGCCCTCTGGGAGTGCGTTGTACATCCCATCCTGTGAATGCTTATCCCCCCTATGATGGTTGCGGGATCTGCTATCCCTCGAGTTGTACGAAGTCATGGAATGTGAGGGCATCTCGGAGCCGCTCCTATTTGGCAGAATTTTGATATGACAGTAATCCCCATGTGAGCCGGTTCCTACTCTCGCGTACTCCGCCCCATGTACGGCGAGAAATGTGGGCATCGTGGGAAATGTAGGGTGTATGATGCCATGCGATTTGCGGCGCGGGGTGCTCCTGCAAATGATGGGATGTGCCGATCCTCTGGTATAGAAACCTCTTGGGTTTCACGTTGTCTAAGTTTGCGGTGAGCACACCCATCTCTTCTATCCTTTTCGACAAATCCTTGCCTTTGGTTTTGAGGAGAAAGTTCCCGAACTCCTTCCCGACATCTCTCTCCTCGCAGTTCCCCTCTTCGTCACTAAGAACGCAATCACCTTCCCGAAAGTGACCTCCTCCATTCTTGGTCTCTATACCTTCCTCGGAAAAAAAATGTATTGTTTCCTTGTTGGTGTCATAGAATCTACTCCTAGTGGAACCAAGTCTATGAGCTGCGATACCACTTTAATATTCAGGATAGAAATAAACAACAATATAAAGCACATAAACAAGAAATTACAACAACTAGAAGATATCACGTAGACAAAACACAATATAGGCTTAGCTAAGCCATTTTATTAAATATTTGAAAGATAAAGTAGGTACAAAGGAGTGATCGAATAGTGGCCGCCAAGCACTAGGCAAGTGCGAAATACTCGAGAATATATCATGGAATGGTTGCTCCCTCAGGTTGCGTAATCTCCAAGTTCTTGGCGATGCTGGCATACATCTTTACTATTTACAGAATAATGAATCTTTGAGGCTGCTCCTCACCTCCAAAAAATTATGGAAACTTGGGGAATGGCCTCTCCACCAATACCTGAAAAGCCCCGAGCTTTTGAAAATGGTGACCTCACGTGACCTCCTTGAGGTACCAGTACATCCCGATTGATAAATGCTGACACGAATGATCTGCTTTGCAGACAACTCCCAGCTCTACCAAAATGATGGAATGGGGAAGGGATGACCCGTTTCCAACTCTAGGATGAATCCCTTGATAAACCCTCCATCCGAATCTCCTCTCTAAGGTGCATCTCCCTCTCACCCGACTACACGTCTTTGCAAATGAACAATCTCGGTTGTGGCTATCCCTCTCCTACGGAAAAACAAAGGATAGAACTCCTCACTGACTGAACACTCGAAGTCCACGGGGCGAGTTGGATCTCACATTTTGATGTGTAGCATTTTTCAGACTTTGCTCCAGCAATAGCGTTCTGCGATATCAAAAGAAAAAAAATATGACCACTTAATCAGACAATTAAATGAGGATCCTCTCTCCTTTTTATAATAGGAGAGCTGTCTCACTCATTACACATTTTGACACAATATCATAGGCCACACTTATCCCTCAGCCTCTGTAGGCTTGGGCCCCACCCCAGCCCATCTCTCCCACCTTTGTATCCTCCTAGGCCCTCATAATTTACTGCAATAATCATGTCTCTGTGGCTAGTAATGCTTTTATCCTGAGGTGTGGATTCAGTGCCTCTTCACCCACTTTATTTTCTAACTTAACTTTATTAAGTAAAATAATCTAAAAAATTAATATTCCCAAATGCTATTACTAGTGAATAATAAGAAGAGTCTGAGTTTGTACTGAGACTGATAGTTTCCACTATGAAAGAAAACCCTATAACTCTTGGAAAACGAAATATATAATTGATGTAGTTGAAGTTGATAGAACATATAGATTAAAAAATTCCAAAAGATTAAGAGGCTGTACCTATAAAGAGGTCGTATTCTATATCACTTTAATCAGATTATATTATTGTCTTTACTTTTGATTGATCTCTTGTTCTTCATCATTTTGCTTAGATTTTCAATCATTGCCCTGCCCTTTTTCACTACCCCTTTGGGTATTAGCTAACTTTTTTATAATTCTTTTATAGAGACATAACTTGGGTATCCCAGCTTGCTTTAATAGTTCATGACCTTTACCAATATTAGGTTGCTCCCTCATCAGAAGTTTGCGTTGCTCTAGGGTTCTTTGACCTTGATGGAGCATCAGGCCTTGGTGGAGTGATGGATAATGAGGGGGTGGTAGAACTCATGGGCTTTGCCATGCTAGTGTCTTCTGACCATCTTTTGAATTTTTAACTTTTATTTTTTCTTTTATTGTGCCACATTTTATTCTTTTTGTCGTTCTTTTAGCTGCATCAACCTCCAAGGCAATGTTTCTGGCAGACTCAAGGATGAAAGAGATGGATACCGACAATGAATCGACGCCACAAGCCCAAGGAAAGGAATGAAATCTGGGGAATGGTTGAAATAATAAGTATGGAAAAGTCATGGACCTTTTATGTCAATCCAAGTCTCCCAAGTAGTTCCCCTCCTATAACCCTAAAGGTCTAATGAAGGTCCCACTGGACTAGGGTAAAGCAGCCTCCACAGTACAGGCAGAGAACAGGTTTACAATCAAGATTGGTCAATCATCTAGTCACCTTCATCCGTTAAATACACTTGCAACAAGTCATGATTCCAAAATGGTTAAAATGCGATGACCCACCTTCTTGCAGAGGTTCCAGATGGTGAAAGATGTTTGACCAATGGCATCACTGTAAGAGAATACATATCATCAGTACTGGAAGCAATGTAGGAGCTGTAGCTGGCTGTCAAAAAAAGAAGGAGAAATGGTTTCTCCTATTTCTTCTATGTAGTTTTACCCACATTTGGTGGGTAATAGTCCCTATTGTTCTATTCTTCGTTTGATGTCGTATTGCAAGCTTTTGATGGTGATATTAATGTATCTAATTTCTTGAGTATTTACTTGGTTGTTATACATGCAGCAGATCTGTTAATTACTGGTAATTCTTGCTGCTATGCAACTTACTTCATCTTCTCCATTCATTTTCAAGCTCATTCTTTTCTATAACTCCACATACACCACGAGACACTCATCTTGTTGAATCCACCACCAAAATGTTTTAAGACTTTCCAAGTATTCTGTTTGACTGATCTTGACATAACAGCTCCTAAGAAACCGTTTGGTAGCAGTGCTTGCTGCCTATACAACACATCTTCTCCATTCATTATCGCTCCTTTGTTTCCCTGACTCCCACAACCCACACTAAGCACTCTTCTTATTGGAATCCTGCAAAACATTTTAAGACCCCAAAAAGTATTCTATTTCACAATCGTTTATAACAGCTCTAAGAACAAGATTATTCTTAATAGTGGTTCTTCCCTTGGCTGGAAAAGTACCAGTCGATGCGAAAGGAAATAGCCACCAGGAAGTGACAGTGGGTGGTGTTTCCTTTACCCTAGATTGCATATTTTTTATGTTTGCTTGAACAATCTTTTGGATTGCAGAAATAGAAGGTAACATAGACAATTTTAAAGGTCATTTGAAGCAGTATCAATGCAGCACCTCAGCACTGCACTGTGTTTTATATTCTGGTGTGGAATTGCTTTTAATGTCGTGGATGAAGGTTTCATCTTTTCTTCAAATACAACATGGCTGTAAAATGAGTATATAACAAATTCAAGAAGCAGCAGATTGAAAGGTAAAAGCCTACTGATGGGTGTGTTGATTTGTGGGATCACACTTATCTCTTAAAGTTTTCCATAACTAATAACTTGGTCATCTGCTTGCAATTGCTGGTAAATTTGATTTTGGAGATCTTTCTGATAAAAAAATAATTCATTTTTTACAAGAAAAGTCTGGCCAGTATAAGGCATTGATGGGATGGAACTAATTCAAGTAACTTTGTTTTACAATTTTAGAGCAATATAGTGATAAGTCAAGAACTTGCCAACGGGCTTCTAAGATGAGCAGTGCATGAGATCACCTATCTGATTGGAAAGTGCTCTAAGATGTATGCAGGCTCAGCTAGCAAGCATTCTTGTTTCTTCTTGTAAAGAAGAAGGAAAAAAGCTTCTAGATTTGGAATGTCAAAATTTTCTTATGTGGAAAATCAGGTTGAAGTTTGAACTCGGATGAAATATCTCCATAACATGTGCAAAAGTTTTTTTCACAGTTTTTTCTTCAAGGAGCTATTATACTCATTTTAATTATTGAGACATATTCTGGAGGTCAGCTTTTGTTTGATTAGACATGCAATTTCTTTTGTATTCTACCTGCTTACCGGGATCTTTTGTTTTCTTTTCAATTCATCTCTTGTAGTTGATTTTTATATTCCAAGGAGACTGATAAATGTATTCTTATTAGGTTGTTCCGTAAATATATTTTTGGGTCAGCAGATGAGATGGAGTTGAAGTTTGTGAACAGGTACGCACATTTATTGCTTTCCTTCTTAGCAGTCACTACATGTTCCAGAAAATAAGACTTTACCACAGGATAGTGCTGATTGACATGGATTTATGTATTCTAGTTTTTCAAGACAATGTTTCAAGATGACTGAGATTGGATATAAAAGGTTCCGAGAATTAGGGTTGGAAAACCTTACATTTGTCTGAAAAAAAGATTTACATGCTGACAGGAAAAAGATATTGAAGAGCTGACCCTACTAAGCAATGTTTAGACAAGAGATCAGAAGGCCCACAGAGGTATATTCTTCTTCTCAGGCAAATGCAGACTCTATTGTATATTGATGGTATGCCTTTGTTACATAATCTGGGATTTCATGGAGAACATTCATGATTTTGATAAGTTTGAGTACATTAGGAAAAATAGGGGATTTTGAAGATCTTAAGGCACTTCATTGAAAGAAAAACTTTATATAGTGAGGTGTTTGCCTTTACACACCACATCAATCTCTGTGATAACCAAATCTAAACCACGTACTAAATATCCACAATGTGGAATATAAAGATATCCATTAAGGCAAATATATAATATCGCAAATTAATGAGTAAATGATAGATATTACAAATGGTGTCATCATCTCTAGGCAGGAGAGCCCTTTCATTAATAGTTATGTCCTTTAGTTGAGACATGACCCTTTCATTATCTAGTCATGTTATTGATTATTAATTAATGATATTTTTATTTATATATATTTATATTGTGCATTAAATTTCCTTTCCCTTAATAAATGCTTTGTCATTAAAGCATATTTGTAGAAAAGGTTCAACATCTTTTCCTTAGCTTGTAACATCTTTGCATCATTCTCTATTTCTTGGTGCTGTAGCGATAGTTGATGATACGAGGAGCGATAGATATGTATCTTGATAAATTATTGACTGATAAAAAGGATCTGACCATCCTAATTCAATCTTGTATGGAGCGTTGTACTCATAGGATTGAAGAAGGACTGGTATTATGCAACATAATTGTGTTGACATCAATATTTTTTATTATACAGCTTAATTGTGTTAAAATCAAGATTTTTCAGAACATAATTCCAGTTCTTTCTCCCTAGCTCAATATTGATATGTTGACTAGTTAAGATGTTTGCTCCTATGATTTGGATGTACGTCTGGAGCTCTTGTAATATGATTTCCCTTATCATGTTTGTAATGTTTTTCTTGAGTTTTACTTTCTATTGCCTCCTAATCCACACATTGGATTACATGGAAAAATGTTAATCCGGCGAGTGTACAGAAAAAGTCTCAAATCAGGTTATTCTTAGCAATCTTGACTCCTTACATCCTTAGGCTAACTCCTAGTGAAGCCAAAGGATTAGACCTAAGAAAATAAGTTAAATCCAAGTAAGCTATTAGCAATCTTAATAATTGTTCTAGGACTTTTTATTAAACTACCAAAAGCATGAAATTAACATCATGAGACTTAGTAAGTAAATAATACGAAAATGACAATAAAGACCAGCGCTGAAAAGTAAACTGATTGCTTGAAAGTAAATTTGGGAAAATGGAGATCGTGGCCCAAAAAAGATGCTATCGAAAGGTTTTGAATTGTGCTCTTGGTTAATTTTATTAGATTAAGTTTTCACTTGGATTATTAGTGTGTGCAATGGAAGGATGGATATGTGATTTGTGTGATTGCAAGAAAAGTAAATGCTACTCTATTTGTTTGTTTCCTCTTTCACCTTTATCCTAGTAGGATCAAAAATTGAGTTGGAGATCAATAAACCTTCAAGGCATTCCCCGATTTCACAAGTCAAATCATTTCCAAACTCACAATAAATGGCTAAAGTTTTTCCCTATTGACTATTCCAGCCAACAGTCCTCTTTTTGAATCATGCCAAGAACAAGCTTTTGCTTGCAATGGCCAAGAGCATAATAGGACCAGGTGGGAAAAGGTTCATTACTTATTGTGGAAAATAAATCTAATCTAAAACATAATGAAATCTAATCACCTAAATATACATCTAATCAGATGTTTTGCTATGCATGGGTTGATTTTTAATCCAAATAAGGCACCACAAAAATTGAGACAAAACACAAAAGAGCCCCCCTCTCGGTAGGGGAATGGGATGCTTGGGGACTCCCCTAGGTCCCTCAGGTTACAATGGTTATTATGACGCTAGATATCCCTTATGAATAAAAATATATATATGGTTTGATCTTCTTTTACAAGGAGGATGGTTGTGGGTTTCTTTAGGGTCCCACAGATAGTTAATTAGTGAAAATCATGCTTACCTCACGTACGTGCATAGCTTGCAAAAAATCAGTGAACAAAACTTGTGAAGAATATTCAACGCTTTGGGAACACTTGCAATGTCGAGTGAAAATCTGCATGAAAAATTCAAAGTGAAATTTATTGAAGAAAAAGAGGGAAATTCTACTCTCATGACTAAGGAAGAGCCAAGATAAATCTACAACCTTTCCTAGATAATTATTGTTGTTGCTAGGAAAACAGAAAAATAACTTACTTAATTTGCTAGATATGACAATGAAAATTCATAGAGTGAACAAGGTACATGTAGATTTTTTTAGGAAAATTACAACAGAAGAGAAGAATTGAGTGGGAATCTTTGTAGTGTTAATGTTGGTGCTTGGCTGGTTTAACTCCTTATGTGTTGAAGGACAATGAATACTCTATCCAAGGATACAATTCTTCAATCTTGAGGCACTTTTCAATTCCTTAGAAAAACTTACTAAAAATGGTTAAAATAGGTCATGATCTTACACATGAAACTTGGAAAACATGGCTATCAAAATAGAAGAACATGCAATCTTTTTGATTCAAATGTAAGAAAACAAGAAGATAAACAAATAAACAAATTTGTTTTATCTTTATATAATTATTTCCACAAAATCTAGCGAGGGTCTAAGAGAGAACCTATGGGACAACAACTAGACCAAATGACAACAAGGGGACAAAGACCCACTTTATCACCTCAAATTGGTGTCCACTCTAATGAATTTCACGGATGGGGTAGAATTTCATAAAATCCTATTGCAACAATTGATATTATTCCTTCTAATTGTTAATTCTACTTAACTTTATTTGTTTGTTTCCTACGACGGATATAGATATAAACCTGCTGCACCTTCCTGATAATACGGAAAATAACGTTGGAGACGCTATCATGCACATAAAATAACATTTTGGACCAATGTCCGGAAAAACTCTCAATTTTAGGAAAACAAATAGGTAGTGAGGTTTTATTTTATTATGCAACGTGTCCCGAGTACCTCTGCTGGATATTTCCCCAATATTTCTGCATTTACCCAAATCCACTTTCTGTTTTCTCTGTTGAATCAATTTTGACTTCGGCCTAAATGATTGGTTTCCACAAAACAAATGTTTTCCCTTGCCATTTTAAACATTTTCTATTGATTTTCTTTCCATTTTAAAATGGGAAAATCCTCCCAGAACAAAAAAGCCTAAACATAAAATACTCCATAAATAAAGAGAGTAAATTCAAATATTCACAATTATGCGAAGTCTTTGAACTTAGATTTTGTGAGAACTTAGCCTTGGCGTCTACTACCGTCAAGAAGCTACGCGTGAATAGTCTTTGAAGGATTTTTCCATTGACATGTTCGATCTCTTGTGGTCCTACCAGGTAAGCTGATGCGCTACGCCGCAAATGGTTTCCTCGTAGATGTGTATACTTAATGCGTGTTCAATGTAGGAAAAGCGAGGCAAAAAGATTGACCACTTGTTATAGGTCCATATTTTGAAATAGATGGATGTGCGTCGAATTGTAGTGCCAATATCCTTCGTCAACAAAAGTCATCAATGTGACTTCTACAACCATGTCAACGAAGTCATCGAGAGGTATAGCCACATGAATTATCATGATATATTGTTACTAAGAAGTAGCCAAGGTCTCCCTATAAAAAATGAATATGATACTTGTGGCTGTACACTAGGTGGAAATTCACTTAGAATGAATTCCCCTCTATTCCTTAGGAGAAAGAGATGTGTTAGAACGTGCATTCGATGTTTGTGGACTTCTTCAGACCATATCTTTGGGAGGAGCCTATTATTTTCTATTATTTATTGATGATTGCACAGAGCTACTTGGTGTACCTCGGGAAAAGAGAGTGATGTTTTTGAGTACTTCAAAGAATTCAAAACATGGCGGAAAAACGGAGACAATGAAGTTTATGATTCTTTAAGACTGAGATAAGAGGAGAATATAGATTGGGAGACAGTTAAGTACTCTGAGGATCATGGAATAGGCAGCAATTCACGGTATCTCTTGCCTCCACAACATAGTAGTGTTGCGAGAAAGGAAAAATAGGACATTGGTGGAGTGTGCAGTATGATCAATGGTAAGAATCTTTCAAATTCTTTTTGAAGCCATTAGTAATATTGTTTATCTAACGAATAGAAAGTCAACAAGGTACCTTGGAATTTTAAGACTCCATTAAGTAACACTGTGATTTAAACTAGCGATTTCATCATTCCAAGATATTTGGGTGTAAGGCCTTTGCACATATTCGAAGGAGAATCGAAAACTTGATGCTAAAGGTATCAAATGTATTTTGTTGGATTAATGTGAATTTAAGTATTTTTTATCCATCTACTCACAGTGTTGCGGTAGAGATATAATTTTCCATGAATAGAAAATCAGAGAGTGGGATAACAATTATGAAAGATGGCACATTCTTCACAGTTGAATATAATAAAGCGAAATCAAGCAAAAATAGTGAGTAGAAAAAGCATGGGGAAGAACCCAACGATGTGGACATCATGTTGATCGGAAGCCCAATCAAAAATGGAGAAATACTTTGAGGGAACAAAGGTGAAAACGTTAGAAGCACACGGAAAATCTCTTGACGGATTCGACTACTTGAAAGGTACAAGGACTATGCTCTGCGGCCAGTGCTGAATGTCATAGAACCAATGAATTTTAATGAGGTTGCTGAATATGAAGAATGGAGAGAAGCCATGGAGGAAGAATATGATCTATAATTAAAGGCATGGGAATTATTTGAATACCTAAAGGAAAATAGCCCATAGGATGAAAATAGATATACAAGCCAAGTTTAAAGCATATATAGATAAATATAAATCTAGATTGGTGGCAAAGGATACTCTCAGAGAAGAATTATTTTTATGAAGAAACATTTACTGTAGCTAGATTGAACACTAATGTATTAATTGCAGTAGCTACTAAGTATCATTGAAATTTTAACTAGATGTAAAAAATCACTTTTATAGATAATTTTGATTTAAAGGAGGAAATTAATAACATTGCTGAGTTTTATGTGAAAAAAAGCTGAACATTTTCAAATTAAAGAAAACTCTTTGGGATGGAAAACGGTACCTAGGTCATGGTATGAAAAGATAGATTCCTTCTTTTCCAGCCAAGGTTTATGAAAGTCAAAGTGATCCAGAGATCTGTATACCAAATGTGATGCAAAGGGGTATGTGGTGGTGATTTCTTTGTATGTTGATAACTTAATCATTACAAGATTTAGTAGAAGTTAATCAATGAAATGAAGATACGAGATGTCACAAGTATTCGAGATGAAATATCTCGGTGAGTTGCATTCTTGTTTTAGGTCTTGTAGTTTGGCGGGGTTAATTAGGACTTTTTTGTTTCACAAGGTAATTATGTCATAAGTATAAAAGTTTAAGATGGATTGGTAAGTTGTTTTGTTCCTATGCAGATAAACTTTATCTTGATGAAATAAAGTTGATAGTACATTGTACAAACAACTAGTTGGAAGTCTCAAGCTATCTTTCTACAACTAGACCAAACATTGCATATTGATTAGTGTGTTGAGTCGATTTATGACAAGACCTCTAGAAAGCCATTGGAGAGCAACGAAAGTACTCAAAATTATCTTAAAGGCACAATTGATTTTAGTCCTAAATATACTAATTCATTTGATGTTAGTGGCAGGTTGCAGTTTTAGATTAGGCAGTGTCAGGATAGAAGATCTACCATGTTATGCATTCGGTATAGGATCTAGGATTATTTCATGGAGTAGCAAGAAGCAATATTACTTGTATCTTTGTCATCTCTGAAGCTGAATATAAAGATTTATATGCAGCAACGTAAACTGTTTAGTTGAAGCGAGTTCTTCAAGGCGTTGGAGAAGAACAAAGGAAGGCGATAGTGATCAAGTGTTAATAGCGGAAGCTCAACATCATTAGCAAATAATCCAATCTTTTATGCAAGGACAAAGCCGATGCCCAATTTCATTTTATTAGAGAAGATACAATCTAAAATTTTTATTGAATATTGTAATACTTGTGATAATGCAGCTGTATTTTATAATCCTTGGGAAAATAAAATTTGAATTGTTTAGAGAGATGCTAGGTTTGGAAATCAATCATTTCTCCATTAGAGAACTTGAAATTAACGGAAACAAATGATTGTTTAGTTTGTTGTAATTGGATTAATTCTGATTGAAATTTAGGAATTAGTTCTAACTAGCCTACGTCTTGCCTGCATCTTTTATAAGGTTGTAATTGATTATGTTAATTCAATCCTAAGGTTTTCAATTTCATTCATATGTTAGCTTCCCATGTATTTTTAGTTTACCATATTTGTATTCCATCATAACAGTACACACAGAAGCATTTACTTTGACACATTGCTGGTTTGGAACATTTGTGAAGTTATTGAAGTGAAATGGTCTCTATGAGAAATTATTTTTGAGCTTTCAGAGCGTTTGAGAGCAAGTCACACAGCAAATATTGGAAAAAATAAGAGTGAGCACACGAGAAATGATTGGTGAGCAGAAGCTGTTGGAGATATGAATATTTACAGTTAGAATCTTATTACAGAACAATGTGCGAGCATGTTTACAGAGTATGGTAGATTTAGAAATGCATCCATCTTATATATTATTAATGCATTAATTGAATGGATTCTTCCAACCATACAATTGTGCATGCAAGGATAAGTATCCGTATTACACATAATATGTCAGTTTTGGAGGTGGGGGCCTAGTTTTTTATCTTTAATTATAGGGCTTTTTGGAATTAATCGGATGGTATCCCTGGTGGCTACAATAAATACATATGCATTTGGTATTATTTTACTGCAATATTACTCTTGATTGTGGCTGATTGTGATTTTACTTTGGGTTAAAAAGCCTATTACAGAGGAACAATGGCAATACACGGAAAAAAGGTTGCAAGCTATTATAATTCGAACAACAAGCGGAGGCATGCAAAGCTTCGGGATTCTTATTCCATCATTAAAATTCCAAGAAAATGATCTATTCTGTTCAGTTTAGTCATATTCATAATCAAATAAGTTGGAAATGGCTGCTTCTGACTTTCATGTCATAGAAAAAAAGCCATTGGGCTACAAACCTGATTTATAAATCTTCGTTTGTTATTGTATGGTCGTCAGACATTGAAATTAAGCGTGGATCAAGTGCAGTTCCACTGTCCATACGGAAGATGACATCAATACATTTTTTCAACAGCTTTTCAAATATAAAATGTAGTGCTTAGAAACAGTAGTTATGGATTTGCATCAATAACAATGGATTTATAATACAATCTGGGTTCTTGGCATTTGCAATATCATACAGAAACGGACCTTTGTATCTCAGCATTGCTTTTTCTTGCCGTTAAACTGATTTAACCAATTACAGTAACTAAATTAAATGTAGTGATCATATTTAAAAAAGACCTTTCAGTAGTTTATAAATATTTTATTTTTGAATTAGTTGTTGGTGTGTACTTAACCTGAAAAAACATTGTAGTGTAATAGTAAAATAATTAATAATTCATTATTAAAGGAGTATAAGTTAATGTAGCATATATATACAAATTTAGGGATTCTTTTTTTCTAGGATAATTTTTATAGAATTTTCTTATTGTGAAACTTAACCAAAATACAATTAGATTTATAATGAACTTGTAGATGGATTGAATTAATCTATCTAATTGATTCATATTTTTTGATAAAAGGATAATCTTGGGATTTTCCTTATGATCACTATTAAAATAATTAGACATTTTATAGTAGACTTTGATTCAATTGATTGATTAATCCATGTTCTTAATGTGATTCATTTGTTTTATAGGAGTTGACTTGATTGTTGTTAATTTATCTTATTTTGAGTTATTTTCATTAGCCTCACCATATATTTAGGATTATGTTCAATTCATTATTTATTACATATTATTTGCAATTTCAGGTTACATATGTTTTGTTTCATTCACAAGGAAAATTTTAATTGGTGTGGAAGAGCATAATTTTTATTGAAGGATAATTTAAAAGAAATTGAGAAGATAAGAAGAATTGAAGTTATCTCAAGATGGATCATATGTTTATAAGTGCATGTGGAAAGATCAATTATATGTTTACTAGATGGATCATATTTTTATCTGAGACATATAGTAAAGACATAAATCAGTTAAAAATTAATAAATTTGGAGGAACACAGAAGTTTATATATATTTTAAAAGTAATTAAAAAATCAATCCAATTTTACAACACAAATCAATTGGAGGAATTATTGCAATTCATATTTCTTGAAAAGTGATTTATTGGGAAGAAAAATGCTCATCTATGCAAGGATCATAGTAAAATTCTTAGAAGAAATAAATTAGCAAAAAAAATGAAATTGTATGAAAGTTTCACATCAATGTTCAAACGTACTAAATCTTGAGAATATAAAAGAAGGGGAAAACAGCGATTAGAGGTAGATTTGAACTTCATAAATGAAGAGATGGAAAAATTAATTGAAGCAAATTTTACAAGTTTGTAAAATATCTTTAATAAGCAAAGTCTAACTTCAATAACGTTGAAAGTGTTAAAATTTAACCTCAAAAAATAATCATGGGAAGTAATAGTTTATAAAATACTTGAATGTTGACATCATTCACATCTATAATTGTCCTAGTTATCAGCATAAGTGTTGTCTAAATCACTAAAAGGGCATTGACCTATTTAACCCTTTCACGAGTCTCTCCTAAAACATCTATTCAACATTTGTCATGAATATTAAGCATATAATGTATTCATAGCATTAAGTATGCTTGTTACATTAAGAAAAGAATAATCGTACACATCCATCATATGTAAAAGACAAAATAGGAAATATTATAACAATGACACATGCATATAAACAATATAAACATATACATTCCTTTGTAACACACACATATAATATATAAAACACCATGTAAAGCATGTATCTCACCTGGTTGTATGTTTCTTTAAGAAAAAGAGAAATCAAGATACCAAATTGAATTAGTACCTTGGTTGATAGTGATGATATTTATAAAAAAATTCATATATTTGAAATTAGAAAACATTTATGTAAAGAGTGGTTGCATGTTTATTAAAAATAAAAAAGACACACCTAGAGGATAAGACAAAATACCTAGGGAAAACATTTTTTCTCTCCATTTTTTGAGTTTAAACTTGGATTGATTGAAAACAAGGTAATTGTTGTTATTGTAATTGAACTAGATAACAATAAATATACATTATTTTGTTTAGTTATGCATATAATTATATATTCTAATTAAAAAATCATGGTTATTATTTCTTAATTGCTATTGATGAGATAGGATGGAGATACAAGCCCTACATATTCATATATACAAATTGTATTCTAAGATTAAATAAAAAGGAAATTATTGAAACTCACTATATATTATTGCAATAATCAAAATTTCCAGAAATTTAATTTTAAGAAGGAAAAGCTTGACCAAAAATCAGCCATTTATAAAAAAAAAAAAAAAGATTAAATATAACCTATTTATGCAAATGAAAAAATTATAAAAACTTAAATTCTACCTTTCGTTTCTAGCATCTTCCAATATACATTGATGGCTTATCTTGTCGGTAAAACCTTAAGAGCTTTGAGTATGGATGAGAGTTATGGGCAAGAGTTTGCTAGTATTTCACATTCTATAAACCTCTCTAATTTGAAGAATTCATTGTAGGAACATTTATAATTTGAAGAATTCGGTGTAAGGTTAGATGGGTGTATTTTATATAGGAGTCTTAAGTTAAAATGAATCTTGATTAAAGTTGTAGCTGAAACCATGATCGGTGGAGCTTGATTCCATAGAATTTTGAATTTGAAGCATAGCATAATTGATTTGTTGCCTAAGATGATATATATATATATATATATATATATATATATATATATATATATATATATATATATATATATATATATATATATATATATATATATATATAGATGTATTTTTAATTTTAATAGTATAATATATAATTGTTAATTTTCGGTTGTTCTATGTACTTTTTCTGATCACTTTTTCAAATTCTTCTTTAATTAACAATCGATTTATCCAATATAATTCATTTCTAAATAGTAATAAAAAATTGTCGATAGAAAAATACATCCGATGCATAATAGAAGACAACCAAGAACAAAATATTGATGTGGAAAATGGAAAACCCCCATAGGAGAAAACTTTTCAAATTCTTTTATTAGATTGTCATCAAATATTCATTAAAGAGATACAATGTTCCAATTCATCAACAAGGATTCAAAGTCAATCTTATTAAAAAAAACTAACTAATATCAATCAATATGAGCCCAAGAAACAATTCAGGTCTAAAGTCAAAGTCACATTTAGGTCAATCAATTGTAGTCAAATTCCCTAACCAGTCCGAAAATTCAATAGTTAAAGTTGCTCCAAAAGGTTGATCAACTTGCCATCTAATCGGCCTTCTTCTTACGGTCAAAGTAGTCTCAAATAGTCTTGAAAGCCTAGGTCAAAGGAAGATATAATATGTGATAACTAACGAAGTCAAAGTCTATGGTCAACATGGTCTCTTGCAACCCAAAAAAATTGCAGTCTCTATCTCAATTAATACTCCCAAAATAGAGATAAAATCAAATTTCAGTCAATGAGCCCAAGTCAAGCTGAAGTCAACTCTAGTCAAGCTCAAAACAAAAGATGAACCTGTGTCACTCCTCCCCTTCGCACATGTGAAAAAGAACCTGTTTAGTAGTAATTGATCCCGAAAATATAATGTGATATGTGTTGATGCCTATGTAAGTAGTGAAAAAATGGTCTATATGTGTCTCAAGGTTGAATTAAGCTTTCCTAAGTAAGCTTACTTTTTTGTGCACGTGGGTTTCACCTTAAAAATTATATTTTTCCTTGACCAAATTGAATTATTCGAAGGGCTAATAGGGTATTTGAATGAGAAGGTTTTCCAATGGAGGGATTTTCCCCGAGATGCCAAATTTCAACACTCCCTCTAGGCTAAAGGAGGAGTCAGAACTACATCATGAATCTCATCTCAAAAAATTTTATCATCATCATTACATATCTCATCTCTTCTCATGTTATTGAACACTCTCAAATCTAAAGGCGAAGAATCAACATAGGGGGAGCTCAAGCTACCCTATATCCAAGGACAATAGGTGAGATACAACATCGTGCAAAGTTTGCTTGTCCATTTGTCTAATGACAATAGGCGAGATACAACTTTCCATGAGAGGTAAGGATCACATCCACTATCGTATGATGACAATAGGTGAGATACAACTTACCATGAGAGAGTAAGGATTACATCCATCCCATTATATTTTATCTTCCCACCTTCATCCTCGAGAACCAAGTGGTAGAACACCTGCATCCCATCACTTGAGCAAAATACCTGCCACCATGAGAGGCAACGATCACAACCATCTCAAGTATCCTCACTCATTTTACCAAATGGGTGGAAATTCCAACAAGCCTAACTTGTGGGTATGATGCATATTTGGGTATAATCTTTCTATCCCAAACATGTGATAAGGGGAATGCCCAACTTTCCATAAATTACAAGGACCTCACACCCTATGGCCGATAATAGGAAGAAACTACTTACCACAAAGATGAGATCACAACCATCCTATTGTCCAGAATCCTATACTCTCGAGAAAATTATGGCTTAATTCCTCACCCAGGAGCTATAACAATGGGGATTAGCATGGCTTCAGTGTCTGATCAACAGATTTTCCCCGAGAGGTCACATCCATCAATCAATTTGCTCTTTGAATAGGCTTCCCTTTTGGAAAAGCCTTGGTAAGAATATATGTTACCTCTTCTCTTCGTCGAATGTGATGGAGTCTCATTGCTCCTCTGCACCATATCTTGAATGTAGTAATACTTGATCTCAATGTACTTGGATTTTTCATGAAACATGGGATTCTCTTGCCCGATCGAGATTCCTTTTGATGCAATATATCAATGCGCGTAGTGCTGCATAAAGCTCTCGAAAAACTGCCTCAGCCATACTCATTCACAACTAGCCATGCTAGCATGTCTCTGGCATTGACGTCATGAAAACTTTGTCTTCTAGTCATCCAGATATCATACGGAAAATCTAAGGCTAACCTTTTGATGTGCTCTTCATCAATAAAATTTCTGACCTAGTCAACATTAGTGTAGCATGGAAGTCTCACATATCAACCAATATATCTGAACTATTAATCTATACCAAATATCTTAACATTCTTAACGTATTGGTGCATGAAGAGCTGAGTCATGAATTGAATAAAGTGTTAAGCGCAAAACATATGTTTGGTGGAGTATTCATAAGGAACATCGTTATGACAAATGTCGATACTCGAGAGGCATTTTCCAAATCGGGTCCTATAAAATATCCACATAGCTTCTTGAATTTCATCTCCATCGGTGTGGTTATAGACTTACGTTCTACCATTCCAAACATTTCCATTAGTTTCTTATATTTTCCTTGTGAAAATTTTCTCACCGGACCTTTGCCACACCTCCTAAGCATAGAAAGAAATGCATCGATCAAGGTCTTTCATTTCAAATTAGGAGGCCAAATCTCTCTTAAACTTAAGGATCAAACTCACCACTTGTCAATAATAAGTCATCAACATATAAAACCAAAATAAGAGACATACACACAGATACTCTAAAGTAAGTTCAATTTTGCATGCTCTTGTATATACGGGATTCTACAAGAATAGCTCATGATATCGATACCAAGCTCTAGGGGCTTGCTTTAATCCATAGAGAGCCTTGTTCCAACAGCATTGAGTCTTCGTGTCATGCACTTCTGAAGCCATGGTTCCTCAACATATACTTCTTCCTATAGTATTCCATGAAGAAACACAATCTTCATCCATCTAATGATCATCCTTGACTAGTAGCAAAGGAAACAATAAATTGAATAGTAGTGTAGCAGACAACAAGTAAATATATCATCATATTCTTGTCTCTTTTGAGACACTAGCCATGAACCGCCTTATATTTCTTGATACTTCCATCAGATTCATGTGATCTTATACAACAAATTAGAATCACAATAGACTTGCCTTGAGGAACTGAAACTATGCTTCATTGCTGATCATTCTTCAACCATGGAATCTATTATCACTCTTGCCATATTCTGAGTTGAAGAAAAATCTCAAAATGCTTACAAACCAATATTTTTGGCTTAAAGTATATCCATACCAAGCCCAGGAAGACTCTCTCCACAAAGTCACCAACCAAAATTTGGATTAATTGGGATTTTAGGCTAGGTATAAGTACATGGGTTTGTTTGAAATAGGGTTGCTAGATGAGGATGATGAGGTCAAAGAGAAAGGTCAGGGAAAATATTAGGGTAAATTCAATGGGCAAGGTAGGTAGAAAACCCTAACTTACTTTGAGTTTTCTTGAGTGGAATGGATCAGATAGATGAGGAGCTAAGAAAATTCCTAACAGATTCTTTCCTAAAGCTGAATAAGATGAACGAGCTATGAAGGACTTTCTACAAAACATATCATGAGAGATGTATTATGCTTATCAACTTAAAAACCATCATATCATAGAAATGAAATAGATCATGGAAAAAAACATTAATAAATAATGAGACATGAAACTAACAATGCTAAATTTCCATACCACGGATATCCCAAAGAAATAGGCTGACCTTTTCATTAAGTTCATACAAAAATGATTACATAGAGTCACCAGTCAATGCATCAACATCAACAATGTCAGCAAGAAATGAGTCAAAAAGTACATGATATAAACCTCAAAACAACTCCTCCCATCACTAAAGGTCGAATCCAAGAGGAGCGGTTCTAAAAAGTGGGCTGAATACCTAGAGTGTAGGGAGGGTCATGACTCATCCTCACTTTTTGCAAACTGACTCATTGTCTCTCATCAAACACCTAATGTACCCTAAGTAAGTGTAAACAAATAATAATTAAATTTACTTCCCATCAATTACATCAATAAAAACATGATTTCTCAAGAATCAAATAAGGCCCAGAAAACTGGAAAAATGGAGACATTGGTCGGTGCTAACGCCATCTACAAGGTGATTTTTGAGGGGTTCCAAAGTCAAAACTAAGCTCAGGGCTAGCTCATTGGCTGCTCCAATCACTCCCATATCTATGCTTGGTTTAGCGTTGAATTGATTTTCCCTCCCAAGCGTTACCGAACTACTCTATACGATGGCAAGGTGAAAAATGGAAATTAGAACTATGATTGTTTTGAAGAGTTTTTGACTTTTTCACCTGCAGTTTGACCAAACAAGGCTAAAAAAGTGGTTTATTTCATGTTTCTGTTCTAAATCTAATGGTGGTCTCTGAGCAAAAAATACCTAAAATAGGTGCGAAATGCTAGGGCTAGCACATGACAATGCAACTACCACGTATTTATCCAGGAATGCACAAAAAACTTCAAGAATTTAGTATTAAAGCATTCATGGTGGCTGATGAGGATTAGGCACGGTGAAGAGGCTTCATCAAAGTGTCAATATATTTCTCTTATTTTATGGTCTTGAGTTTCAATTTTTGCATTGACTTCATTTAAGTTTTGACCTGGAAATTTTGTTTCTCTTGGCATAGCACTTTTCAGTCTCTCCTTCTCTGAATGTCATTATCCTTATTTGATTTCTCTAGGAGTTTCTCAAGATGTTGGTTAGCTGCAATTGCGTGTTTCTGGTTCTCATTGATTACTTGCAAATTGTTCATTAAGAGTGAGCTCATTACTAGTGCTTTTTATTTCTACCTCTCTAGTTCTAGGGCTCTCTTCAAACCTATAGTCCTTGGCCTTCTTCTTGGCACTTTTTCTTAGTTCTCCTTTTCATATTTTTCTAGTGTCTCTTCAAACAATACTTTGCTTTTACTCTCTTTGAACTTTAATGAATTTGCTTCATGATGAAGTGTTTGGTCTTCTAGTTGTTGATTCTCCTACTCAAGAAAGTAATGAAAAATCTATATATATCAAGATTGGTTTGTAGCTCTTTAATCTTGGCCTCTTTTTCCTTGATGATTTTGCTAGTGATCTGGAATCATCTTGTTGATTCAAGTCAAAAGTTTAAACTCCATTTGTCTCATGAAGATTTCCCTCCTCATGCCTAATCTCATCCTGAATATACGCCTTTGTCATCTTTCTTTCCTTTGTCTACCTTCTTTTTTCGATGAATAAAAATGCCCCTTCCTGATACGTGGAGCAAACATATGCCTATGACCTCTACGATATTTTTTCCAATGTCTCTATCTCGACCACTTTGGTCTTTTGAAGCTCTGATCTTAACTACGCTAGATGACCTAATGCGAGTGTGAAATGGTGATGATGGTGGTGAAATGGGTGAAGTAGTTTGAGCTAATGAAGAATTAGGTACGTAAGTACAGAGATGGAGGAATGGATGTGGAAGGATAGAATGGTGGAGGCACATCTTGAGAGCATGTTGAATTGGTGGGCTTGATGAAAAGAAGATGTCATTAGCTATGAAAAGTGTCCCATGAGATGTTCAATTTATCGAGGTGGACAATGATCTTGATGAGAGAGTGGTAAAAGACTTCTCATTTGGTACCATCTCTTTGAAACAATGTATCTTATTTTTGAATGTCTGAAGAAAAATAAAGGACATTACTGGTATAACTATGTGAAGTGCAGCTAATAACCAATATGGTAAGTGTGGAAGTGTTATGATTCTTCCTATGAAGATTTTCGATGATTTTCATCATGGAGGCGTCTCTATCTGGGAGGTAGAAAAGGAAAAGAACCTTTTTCGTTCATTCTTACCTTGGCAAATGCAAGGTCTGTAATGATTTTCCAAGTATTTTCCTTTTGTTTTCTACTTGTTGAAATTCAGGTGGCTTATCTTTGCTATAATGAATATGATTCTAAGTGATACTGACCGAGGTTACCCTGGTTATCATGAGCATATTAGAAATGAAAAGCACTGCTCAAAAGCGAGGTGATGTTGGACCTTTTGTATTTTCACAAAAATTCAAAGCATCCTATTAAAACATGTCATAGTCATGGGAGAGGCCATGAGTTCTGCATTTGTAGGTTCAGAGTCGAGGAAATTCCCTCCTTTGGCATACCCTCCTCTCTTCCATTTCTTCTTCACTAAATTCTCTGTTTTCTTCTTTCATAATGTATTGGCTAGAAACCTAGGGAGATGAATTGGGAGTGAAATGTGGTTAGGGAATGGGAATGGGATGGAAAAAACTAGGGAGATGGGGGAAGGGATTATTAGATTGAGGGAGGTGAGGGTAGAAATGTTGTGGGATTTGGGAAAAGGAATTTTATTACATGTATGGGGATTTGGGAGCCTAGGAATTTGAAATACCTAGGCCTTGGGGTTTAGAGGATAAAGGGGTTTGGGATAGGGATTTAATGATATAAAGGTGAGTAAGTTATTTGATATGGAAGAGGTAAAGGGGTCTTCAAAGGATCAAATTTGGGATTTAGAAATGAAACTAGTGTTTCTATCTTGGAAAAAACTAGATATTTCTCATGAAAATCTTGACACCATGAAATTTTCACTTAAGAAATGCAAGGAGGCATAATGATGTACTTGCTACAAATGAGAAGATCTACATACCTTTGAATGTTTGGAGGACACACTTTGAGATTTGGAAAACTATGATGAACAGGAAGGATGGCAAGTACTACTATCTGCCTTCAGCTCTGTGCTTTCTTCAGCTCTATCAGCCTGCATGTATAAAACATATAAACATGCCATGTCAGTTGTTAACGCCTCAAAATTTCTACCTCCCTGCTGTTGAATTTTCAGTTTTGAACTATAATGATGGAAATTAATAATAAATACTTATAGAGAGAGAAAATAAGATAATACTGATCTTAAAAACAGGCTTTATGTGATGGATTGGATGTTTTGCTTCAGGATTGGCATAATATGCTAACTTTAAACCTTTGAGCTTCTACCTTTCCATTTTATTGTATAATGACAATTGATCATTTGATGGACTAAGAACTCTTTTGCTTTGATGTTCTTGGTGGCATGTGAACCTAAGTTTAAGCTTGGAACCATGTACTTAATATAACTAGTAAACATAAAATTACAATGTATCAAGAGTACATCTTTTGAATAAGATACATTGGATAATGTTGAATATAATTATATGATATTATTTACATGGTAAAAGATATATTTTTCTCCTCTTCACTTTATTTGTCATTAAAATAATTAATAATTATTCGGACCTTAAATCTATAACCTAATAAAATAATCTAGACTAATAGACTTTGCAAGAAAATTGGTGCAGTGATGACAACGCTTATACGGATGATGTAGGGATAAACCAGAAAATAAAATTTAACATTTAAATAATGGAAGATGAAAAAAGTGATTTTTTTGCTTAGAACACTATCGGTGATAGAATTTTACATGACTAAGTGAATAGAAAAAAATATTCTTAGTGAACTACAAATTAATCTGAAAAGGATTTTGATCACTAATAGCATAATCAGCTCTTACATTAACATTAACATATTGGGGATGATAGATCTGAAAGAGACAAAGACAAAACCTAGATTTTTGAATCAATTGTATCCATTGAACCATCTGATGCAAAAACTCAAACTAATAACATGACTAAAACTAATAACTTCGAAAAATAAACCTGAAGCTCCAGAACTTGACTTAAAAACCATTAAAATTGACTCAATCACATTGTTGTTGTTGAACTTTGAAAACTGTTGTCAAATCCGTTAAACTCATAGCCTTCACTTTATCAGAACAAGTTTATATTTTACTTGGAAAATGTAACTATATTTAATGAAATGGAGAAAAAATAGTCCGAAATTTGTTTGAGAAAAAGATATTCGAGATCACAAATGGATGATTATACAACATCTTGCACCATTCAATACTACAATCAATATGACATTTTGTCTCTAAGTGAAGATGTCGATATTATTGCTACGCAAATTCCTAAATTTTCAACAACTATGATCAAGTTGTCTTTGAGGAATCAAATTAAATAGAAGCAAATACAATACAAAGAAGATGCATTGAAGCAAAAACTGTTGATTCATCTCCAAATAACGAAGAAACATATGAACTGTTGAAATAAAATATTCAAGGTGTAGTGCATATAGAAGAATGTATGGCATTACCTTTATCTGTTTATGATACAAATGAGCGAAGGCGCATATTTTATTTGCGAAAGCTCGTACAAAACCTAAACGTCAAAAACTATTACATGGGAGATGAAAGCAGCAAAACTATGATACAATTTAACTGGTGGTGTTGAAGCTTTAAAGAGATTAACGGCATCGATCTCCGTTTGACACGCATCTTTGTGATGAGAAAATATCTACATGTGAAATTACAACGATTATGATTAATGTGGAACAGCGGACTATCGTTTTAGCTCCCATTTCCACTTAGTTGTTTAGAGCCTCAGCTGACTTGAAAAGTTCGGACTAGAAAAACTGCTATAAATAGTTCCCAATGGCAATGAAAAGCTGACAGGTATTGGGGGATTAGAATAGGTGGGTGGCCTAAATATCCGACAGCTCCGTGGGAGACCTCAACAGCTCTTGGTGGAGCAAACAACTTGTCTTAAAAATAGTGAGTTGATTATGCTGAAAATGCAGAAAAAGTCGATGGTAAGATCCCAAAATAAGGACAGGTGGGTGACATAATATCTGGATCATTCTCCCTCACTGGAGAAAACAATGATACAGCTAGTTAATTCCATTCAACAGAGAAAAAATGTGAACTTTGATCGTGGTTTATAGGATGTCATGTAAGACTGTTGTGGACGTGGACCATTCCAATATTGGTTTCTCAGATAGTATGTATGGATTAATATTGGTGTGATGGCGATTTATCGGAAATATAGAAGCGGCAGATGAGTTCGAATCGTGCTTATCAGGACAGTTAGCCAGAAAGACACTTTATTGGTGGGGAAAACTTTCTTCTGTGTTCCCTCCCATTTAATGTCTGTTGCAGCAATAGCCAGAACCACTGTTTAGTATGTTATAATAATATAACCTTCCTGCTAAGCGAGTTCTAAGGAAAATAAATTTCTTGGTTTGGGGGAAAAAATGTTCACATGGTTTTGCAATATTCAGAATGGTAGGAGAGCAATACTACCTCGGTATCACTTTCAATTTGTTTCTAAGTAAGAACAATAATATGGAAATAGCTAGAATCATACAACATCTGTCGCTTCACAAGTATGGTGGCTAATAATACCCTTTAGCTCACATCAATAGAACTTAAGTATCATAATATCCTTCATTGAATAACGATGTCAAGCGTATTGTTCGAGACGTGGAGATCTCTCCGTTGAAACCCACCGGGTAGTCTATCAATGGTTATTGGGTGTGCACAGTGATAGGCGGGAATCTTGACCTCTGTGAAATAAAGTTCTTTTTTGACTCACCATAAACAAGAAATTATGGTGAGAGAACCATACCCCTGTCACCGACAGGAAAGACCCTCCCTCCTGCGGATCCTTGGGATCCTCCCTCTGAGCTTGGTGGTGGCAACGATGGGCCAGGGTTTGCATCCAAATTATCTTTCTTCCTTTTCATCTCCTTGTTTGGTTCTGTTGAGATCGGAAAAATGCTTGATCCTTGGGTTAAACATGAAAGCAGCTATTTAGCCCGACACTTAGCTGACATGTTTGGTGGGGCTGTATGAAAGTCCCCTTCCTGTGTCTTCTTTGGATTTGGTGGTGTTTGATCCCCTGTAACTTCCCACTACCTGGTTCAAAGGTACCATGGATTGAATCAAAGTCTCAACTAGGCCTTAAATTGCTCAATCTTGGTGTACAGCAATGTTGTACCAAAAGCGAAATGTATGAGAACTAAATTTCTACCATCTAGATATGTCTTTAGAACAACTAAGACATTAAAATATGTCTTCGAATATTATTACCCAGCTTTATGTAGTATAAGTAGAGCTCGTGATTCGTGCCACATCTTGAGTCACTGTTCTTCTTTTGTAGTATTGGGTCTACTTATCCTCATAGATCCCGGATAATATTGCTCCTTTACTTCTGCCATCTTGGAATGAATTTACAAAGTGGGTAACAAAAACAGAGAGGTTCCCCACAAATCCATTTTATCACAGTGAGTTCTTATTCTAGTCCTTAACATCTGAGGCAGCATTGAGAATTTCAAAAATAAAATACTTAATTAATCAGCATGGGTAGAAAATTCCTTCATTCAACCCTCTATCTATGACATTATCTTATTAAATAGAGATATCCATTTGCAACACACCAAAGATGACCTAAGTGGTTATTTGGAATCTGAGATCCGTAAATGGTGACAGTCGTTGAAGGATGCAGACAAGATTCTCATCATCACGTTCTTTTTTCTCAAAGGGCCTCCTAGAACATGCTTTATGAATCTCTTGCTCCCTCATCTTTTCTTTTCTTCCTCAAGTCATTAAGGTTTGTAGCATTTTGATATTGCAAAGTTCTCAACTTGGATCGACTCTAACTCATATACACAACCATTAGGACAACAAAAGCAGAAGAAGCAGACAACAAAATTACCATTGATCAAATATATGCAGGAACGCAATAAAATAAATAGACATAAACAGAATCATAATAGAAATAAAACCATTCATTAATATAAAATATAATATATACAGACAATGGAAATAAACTAATTACAGGCCATTAGTATATATCTGGAAAATCTGTAACTGCTATAAAATGTTACAATAATTTCTAGAAATACTATTCTGCTGAGAAATGTGAAAAAACCTAAACATCCAAAACCTATTGTGGAGATGACACCAAAATATGAACTCATTTACAGAGTAGAATTGGTGTTTCAACTTCTCAGAGACGTGTCACTTGCTCGATCTCTGTTTGATATCATATCTTGTTAAATATCTATCAGGTACAACTTTTGGTACAGAAACATCAGTCATAGACCCGTAACTTATTTCCCTAAAACCGTTTAGGGCCCTCGTAATGGAGTTCAGGCCAGAAAAAGCACTTTTCAAAAATATTAAGTTATCTTGGCCAGAAAAATTTGAAAAGAACCAATGGTGGGGTTCAATGGAATAGGTGGTGGCACAACCTCATGCTCATTACTACAAAACCTCAAGCGGCAGAAAGTTGGATCTAGCTACTTATAAAAATAGCTAGTTGTCTTTGAAAGTGTGATGGAGTGCTGATTAATCGGTGATTCGATTGGTATACAATATCCCACGGATCTTTTACATATGTATTTCGAATCCAATGGGTACCATCTCAACCTTAGATTTGTCTTCGTCTGATTTGCGATCTTACTGTCTGTCATGAGGGTTTGGTATTGAAATACTTCATCTGCAATTTCAGCTGAAAGGTATACATTTGATTAATACAGACATATGCTACAGTCCACCTTTGTAGCAATTTCATCCAGGAATTTACTAATAGTGAAGCGCATCATATTATTTCCACGAAGAACATCTCTAATGAGGTAAATATGCCCATACCTGCCCACAATGCATTGATCAACTTCTTATACCATTATTTTGTTGCCTCTAACATTTTAATAATAATATTGATCGGGATTTATTGAAAGGACTTAGCGATCATTACCTTGCGGTGGCTTCAGGATTGTAGAGTCTTAACAATATTATATCTCACAAATCAGTCATCACCTTCAGACTTGATCCCTTTCATGATTATCATGATAATATTAGTAGAAAAACCAAGCAGAATAAATATTACTAAACAAGACAGTAATAAGAATGTACTTCCTCAGTTAACTATTCACTTTGTAAGTAATATGTATTAATATCCGCCCGTATTATGCGGATATTCACAGGTAGATATACCTATGAAATCTAGTCCCACTATTGAAATGGTTATGAATGATTGAAGAAATTAATGGGAGAAGCTTTCTCTTACCACATGGCTTGTTCATGGCAACTCATTTACTACTTTAGTATCTAAAAAGTGTTATTAATAATATCTATCTAATGCTATTGGTTTAGTCTTTAATATGGTATTTACTATGATACATTTAATTATTCAGTACTGGTTTGACACTTTTGTCGTATTGTCGAATTTCAATTTTATCAAGTTACAAATCCATATGCTATCATCTTTATGACGTTTAGGGACATATTAGCTTTAAATGGTATTAGATAATATCATTAATCCATCTAAACCTCATTATTCATATTTTGGACAAAGCGTCAAAATCTGTATTTCAACATATCGTCGGTATTACATTAGTTGAAGCACAACAAATTAGGCGTTTTATAAAACATCTTTATCGTTACATGATTTTATTACTCAAAGTACAACCAAAATACATTATATTAGAAAACGATCCTATGTAGTTCTAAATATCGTCAGATGCAAGTGGTTTAGATGCTTCGTTAATGCATTAATATTTCATTCAACATTTTGTATAGTTTTTATTATTTCTATGCTTTTCAAAAATATATGTGAGTGCTTCTCTATTGTTTAAACTATAATTTCAACACATACATATAATCAGCTCAAAATTTTATTTGATACAAGTATATTAATATAATTTCATTTAAATATATTTTCTATTAATATATAATTCGTTCTTTTTTATATAATATTTATATCTAGTTTTCAAAATATTATCTATTTAATAATTTCACATTCAAATATATTTTTTAAATAGTTTAACTTTTATATAAGCTAAATAATTATTAATTACAATAATATCTAAATTATTATAGAATTCTACATTTAAATATTAACAATTATATTTTAAATATTTTTTATATAGTTTTAATCAGTTATAGATTGGTAGATAAATTGTTATTTGAATTTGTCTATTTATTTTTTGGTAAATTATTTCAAAGTTCTAAATCAAGTCAAATTAAGCAACTTCATAAAACTCTAACATTCATGAAAATCATCTAAAAATTATGAAATGTAACAACGTTGAATAATATAGGATTTATTCAGTTTACTGAGGATCTGTTGGAAGTTATGTTGTTAATTACATAGAACACCACTTTTTTATAATACCTTTTTAAGTTGTATTTTTATCTTATCGCTTTACGATTAATATATTAGGCACTGTCTATATAAATTTAGTCCTATAAGTTTATACATTTATAAAAGTTATATTGAAGCATAATAGTTCAATAAATATAAAAGTTAAATGGTGCAGGGTGTGGAGAAGAGGAGGGTCCTAAATCCGATGGAATATAATAAAACCTTTAAAGACTAGTCCAAAAATGAACAATCTCTATAAATATGGAG
The DNA here is from genome assembly GCA_034641835.2 of Pinus albicaulis. Classification (NCBI taxonomy): domain Eukaryota; kingdom Viridiplantae; phylum Streptophyta; class Pinopsida; order Pinales; family Pinaceae; genus Pinus; species Pinus albicaulis. The sequence continues at coordinate 1,572,973,899 of CM076581.1, forward strand.
GCTATTGAAGGTCTCTGATAGCTAATGATGGTAGTTGGCTGATCTTGAAGTTCATATCCACTATTCAACACCAAAGATTTTCTGAAGAACATAAATTTATCCCTCCTCTCCGTTAACGAAGCGCTACCAAATGCTATGATGAGTTGAAGATCATTCCATTCAAGGGTGGTTGTATATTCTTTAGTTGTTGGTAAAGGTGCCAACAGCACATCATTAGTATACCAACTGGTTGTAGATTTTCATATGACCGCAATTTGATTCAATTTTCTTTATTGAAGGTGCCACAAACGTGTTGAAGTAGAATGAGTTGTTAAGTTGAAAATGGTGTATCAAATTGCTAATTGTTATACAATTTTAATAAAATGAAGCCGTTTATTACTCATATTATTGATCCGATGTTGCTTAGCACATGTATGTGAAAACACTAACTCGTTCAAGGTAGTTGTTTTGTTGGTGCATTGTATCCATTTTCTAAAATTTCATAAACATGAAGGTGCAAATTAAATGACTTTAATTTATCATTACCTTATTGCGCCAGATAATTAAAACAAATATGAAAACCGCTATTTAAAAAAATTGTTGATCCAGCAACCAATTAGTAATATTAAACACTGTGTTCATAAAGCAGTTAAGCGAGCATAACGTGGTTACATAAATGAGTTCGACGCCCAAAAAGTGTCGCCCTTATCAAAACCGCTAATACAAATGTTATTCAAACAAGCATGGCACCTATTCCATTTAATCGTGCGCGCTGAGCCTTTCATGGCTCTGTGATGAAATGTGGGGTGATGTTTGAAGCGATGTTCAACTCCTTAAAACGTTTATAAAACGAAATCTGGTCTGACAATGTTGAATGGCGGTTTGAATCATCTAAATATTAAGCGGATTTATGGCTATGTTGTAATTCAGGCATATGTTGACGTTTGGAAAAATGTCAGCTCTTTTGACGATTATAGTATGCAATTAGTGAAGGCTATGATTAAAGCGATTTTAGAAACGTCGTATTTTCATTATGATTTTATCTTTATTAAGCTATTGAAGAAGCGGTTTTTAGCTATCATAATTTCAGCATTACAAAAATGCCGATTAAGCGACGGATCATTAAAAAATGAAACTTTAAAAGCATTATTTTAGATAATATGCAATCAACGTTCGTAAAGGTCATTACGTTTTCACATTGAAGGTTGGAATTAAATATCCATCAAAAATGTGGAAGTCACAGAACAATAGTGAAAAACACATATACATGGGACGATATAAAATAAATGTGATTCGCCAAATTGACAAGTGAAAGCATCCAAATATCACGGTATCAACAAAGCGTAAATAACAATTATGTAGAATATTAGCTGTAGACAATCCCAAGCGTCAAACGTTCCAATAAATTAAGGTACCAAAATCTATTGAAGCAGAAAAAAACGCTAATCATGTGAGGTGTAGTATGTTGCTCCATCTAAAAGGTATCTGGACCATATCAATAAACTATGTAACACTGGAAGACCAAAGCAGCTAGTTTTGAGGGAGTAAACATTAAAATAAATTTTTTTCAAGAGAAAAAGGTTGTTTGAATAATATATAATTAAAACGGGTCATAGAATCATTAATTTTCACATCACAGAGATTCAGAACCCAAATATTCACATGGAAAAAGTGGAAGTCCCACGAAACGGTGATATAAAATACATATGCATGGGACTTGATAAAAACGATAGCAATTCACATAAGAGTTAACAAACAAATGAAAGCATCAAATATATAAAGACATCTGTAGAAAAATAGAAATGGCGATTATTATTGAATGGTAAAACCATGGATGAAAATTTAAGATCCCATTGTTCAATACTATAATTAATTTAAAAATCTAGAACGACTTGCTTAATCATGGGGTGGTGATGTCATCCCAAAATATAAAAAGACCAACAAACCATGTCAGTAAATAACAACACGGGTGAACGTACGCTGGTTTTGAACGGTGGCTCAACATTAATCATTTTTCTGATAAAAAATTGTTTAGGCCATGTTTATAGGGTAAATAATTCCATGAAGTGTTACCATTTTCACATCCATCATTAGGAACCAAATATTAATAGAAAAATTCGATCCACAGAACGGTGATGAAAAATACCCCATGTCACATACGGGGACTTAAAATGTAAAACAAGTGGGGTCCATGGAATATAAGTAATGAAAGCATCAAACTTACACAGGAGGTATCTGAAAAGTAGAATAACGATGTGTGGGAATAAATAAAAACATGGAATGTAAGTCTGTAGGCAGTCATTGTTTAGAAATGGAGGTCAGAAGTACCAAATCATGAACAGAGAAAAGCATGCTAATCAATATGGGGAGTATACAGTATGTAGAAATGTAAAATATAGGACCATATATTAGCCTTAACAGGGCCAAAAGTATAACTATTAGGTTTTGAAAATGATGATAAACAACATCATTTATTTTTTTACAAAGAGAAAAACGTGAATTCATTTTTGAATATATTATGCAAATGCAGCAATCATAGTTATTACATTTATACGAAGATTGGAACCCAAATATCATCCAGAGAAAATTACAATCCACACATGAGAAAATGATAAAAAATACCCCATCACATCTGGGGGCATGATATAAAATACGATGAGTCCCATGGAGATTATGCAGAAAATCACAGAAAACATCCAAACTATGAGGCCATCTATAGAAAATGAAATAACATCATAAAATGTGCAGCAACAAATGGTAAACATTGTTCCCAAATACAAATTAAAAGTACCCAAATCCTTGACAGAAGAAAAAAAACAATCTTATGGGGAGTGTGATGTGTCAAATACCAAATACAATAGGATATATCAATAAAATAACAACATATACCATCCTTCTGCTTCTAGTTTTGAAGTGGTAATCGTAATTAATCATTTTTTTTTCCCCAAAAGGTTATTTTAAAACCATGTGAGTAACAGGTCCAGCGAAGTCATTAATTTACACTCCAGAAAGCTGGAAGGACAAATATCGTGAAAGGGTGAATTAAGTCACAGAATAATGATATAAAAATATACATATAAACAAGTGTGATACTGCAAAAACAAATCAACGATTACACTTGGAATTATGGAAACCAAAAGCTGAAAGCATCCAAACTGTGCAAAATTAAACTACAAAGAGAACGACTAGAGGTATGTGAAAGAATAATGAAAACAACACAGATGGAAATCTGAAAAGCGATCATTTGTCCCAAATACAAATTAATGCCAAATCTCGAGCAGGCATAATGTTATTGAGGAATTAAAATGACTTGTCTCACGTGAGCTAAACAAGATGGAGCTAGCTTGGTTCAAGGTGGTAACCACATCCCCAGCCCATAGAGATGTGGGGACAGACTCGCTTGTTCCAGTGACAGCAGCCTCTCGGCACTCCACCATTTAACAAGGTTCTTCTTCAGATATCACAGAAAAATATATACGTGAACCATATAAACATGGCTACATGTTTAAAAAACAAGGTTTAAAAAAATGAAAACGAGGCAACATTTTCTAAGTAAGGTTAATCTCTGTTCATAGAACCAAGACAAAATACACAGATAAAATGTGCCCAGGACTCATGGCAAATTTGTCATCAAGTAAAAATTAAGCACTATCATAGAAGCCGGGTCACGAACGTTTAATTTACGAAATTAAAAAATATACAAGGTCGACACGATCAAAAATAATCTAGCATTAATTAAGGTGGGCGCGACAAGAAAAACAATTAACCAAACTATATCGGCTCACAAACGGTTATTTCCATCTTGAGTGCAGGATGGCTGAGTCCTGTCTGACAAACATCCACCTCTTCAGAAACTCAAGATATTTGATGGGATTTTAAAACTGGAACCACTTGATTGGTGCAGTCTTCCCCTCATTTGGAGCCTCACCAAACTCTACAGTCAGATTGTTTATGATCAGTGAGCGGTTAAAGAGAGTAATTAAAGGAGAAAATTAAGATGCGTCGTGGAGGGTGAACTGGCGGGCGAAGCGAAGGCGGGGAATCCTCCGGTCAACCAGATCTTTGTACGACCGCCCTCCCTGAGCGCTGGTTCGCCGCTGTACGTATCCTTCAGGCGGCCAGGCTCGCTGGGTTGAGGGGCGGAAGAGCGCCGCAAAATTGACCTCTGGGTACTCCCGCCGCGACGCGCCATCCTTTGATGCTGCGCCCGAAAACGTAGATGCGATCTCGCCGCGATGGCTTTGAAAGCGGCAATTAAAAGCTAAAAGCAGACAAAGAGCAGGCGAGATAAAACGGAATGTCGGCAGGGTCGCGAAGTTCAGCGGCCGCTATCCTTCGTCCCGTTAAGCAAAGCGATGCCAGCTTATTGTGGCTAATCACAACGGCAACGCTCATGTCTGGCTCTGCTTTATAAGCGACCTGGCCTGATAGAAAATTTGTCTATAATTAATCTGGAAGTCATTTGTAAAGGGCGAAGGGCGGATCACTATGGAGCATAAGACCATGCTGAAGTGGAAGGTAGATGTTAAACAGTCGTAGCTTAATAAATTAAATGCAACCATTGAACATTCGTTCATACGTTAAGCAACAAATTGATGGCAAATACGCTGCCCATCACATATTACTACGCCTGCGCGAATATTTTGTGATCCGGGAAATCATGCCAGTTGATTAATGCCAGCGGTATTAAGGCGGATCTTTGTTCATGCACACAATGATGGGACGAAAAAATTAGCGGAGATGATAAGAAATTAAAATAAAAATCTCTATCGTCATGAGTAGCAGGACAGAAAAAGATCAAGTTGATTCATTTAGTTTTAGCAGCATACAAAATTCGTGGCGACAATGGGCTATTTTGGTACTATGGGTGGTTGAATTATGGTTTATAACGTTTAAAGTCGTGAAGCTAGAACAGAACAATTTATTTGATCCACATCTATATGAAATTGTATTTGGTTTTCTTGATCCTTTTATTTATGATAATCAACCAAGGAGGTCTACACTAGTAAAACATCATGGAAAAGCTAAATTATTAAAATGATCATTTTATGTAAAACTATCAATGTTGATCTTGGGAAACAAATTGAAGGTATTGGTTCATATTATTTTAAAGGAAGGTGAAGTTAGACGCAAAAGATTAGCTATTAAATGATCTATTCAAGAAAATAAAGTTTATTGAAGATTTACTTTAAAGACTTAGATGGGTATGATCATTATGATAATTCACAAAACAATCATATTATTTTGAGGATCAGATAATAATTTCAAAGCTTAGTGAGGATTTTTAAAACTTTAGCTACTGCAATCGAAAATATTATACAAGCTGAAAATATGTGTTACCAGATATTTGAAAATTATGAAAATGAAATTAAACTTTTGCATTCTCAAATTCAGTCATACAATTTCTGAAATCCTAAAGAATTCTTTGAAAATATTCCTTCTCCTAAGCAAGAGGAAATTGTACTATCTTTTGACTTGCATATTGAGGATGATTATTCTTTCAAACACAAGACTGAAGAAATAGTTTCAAGGCTTAATATTCAGAATACAACTGAGCAACCAGTCATTGAAGGCCTAGAAGTAAATAACATACATCATACTTTTATTGATCCTATATTAGATTATATGGAGAATATTTTTAGCCCAAATCTGCAAACATGTTTTCTCTATAAAGATCAAATACATCGAAAGTGGCCTTTACACATCATATCATTTATTATAAAGGCACATGATCATAATATACTTCCAATTTTTATCACAAGCAATCAAGTTATCCATTTATTGTTACCGCTACTTGATTGGCTTCATTGGCATTTTTGTATTACCTGATTCAATAAAATTTTTAGTAGATTGAGTAGGTAGATGAGTGCCAATAAGCTCAGAATTTTGAGCATTTTTTTTAGTTTTCAATTTTCAGCTAGTTTTTCATTAAGTTGGTTTGAAATTTTTTTTGTGTTGTTTTAGTTTCAGATTAGATTTCAGTTTGCAGAAGACAGAAGACATTTACAGGTTCACCAAGGTCAATGGATGAGGACAACTGACCTGCTGTTCTTGAATTTTCACCAGGAAAAGCCATCCCCAAGTGGAGCCAGTGTTAGAATCCTATACCAATAGGTGTCATATTTCATGATTGACTTGATGGGCTATGTAATATGTTCATACATTTTCTTGTTGCAAAGGTTTTCCATATTATCAAAAAATCAAAAAAATTTAAAAAATGTAAAGAGGGTATACCCTAAAAAAAAAATCAAAGGGTTAAAAGAATAAAAATGGCCAAAAAGTAAAAGAAAATGAACCCCACCAAAGAAAGGCCAAGGAAAGTGTGCAAGTCTAAATGCCACTACTTTTTGCTCTTATGTAATAAATAAAATTGTGTGCAACTTGTATCCTATGCCACAATTTATGAATAGTCAAATAGTTTAAGCTTGGCTATTTCATCTTTCAATTTCATGTTTTAGAGATAGAGAATAAAATCTGACCAAACTGTTTAATCTTGGCAGATAAGTAGATAGGTAGAGTAAATAAAAGGAGCTCAATAGCTTAATCTGAGCCCTTGGATGTAATAAGGTTAGACTTAGATAGATTTGTATATGTAAAAGAAAAGAAAGTGTGATAAGGGTTTGCCAGTCTAAGTGCACCCTAATAAAGAAGAAAAAATGGTAGAGTAAAGTAGGTAGGGTAGGTAGATGATGTTGCAGAATTGCATGTGATGGACAATGACTCTAAATGTGTTAATATTTACTTTCATCACAAAGTGCAAAGGCAGACACTATACTAGAAGAAATTCAAAGTAAAGCAAAGTCAAAGTTATTAACTTCCCTTCTCATCTTCCCCTAAATATTTCACTAATTTCCCCCAAGTACTAAGGTATTTGAAAATTAGAGGGGCTCAAGGCATTTCCTTGACTTTTGGAGGGACCGGACCCTCGGCCCAATAATTGGAAAAGCCTAAGTACTTGAAGTCATTCTTCATAACATTCACTCATTTCTAAACATCTTTTCCTAAGTAAAATCCCATTTTACTTAGGATAATTATGCATTATTTCATAAAAACCCTCAAAATCACATTTTATTCCAAGTCTAAGTGATGAAGTGATTATAATGCAATTTTCTTTTAAATCTTCACTTTCTTAGTTATATTAATGTATTTTGAGTTTACATTGTCCCCTTTTCATATTAACATTGGTTTTATGTATTAAATCCTTACAAAAATAACCTTCTCCTATTATATATAACTCCTTTTTATATAATATCCCCAAAAACCCATTAATAAATTTTAGCCAAAGTTATTTATTCCCACATGTTTAAATAAAAAACCCACTTTATGCCCCCTTTGGCTAAATATATCGTAATATTAAATTCCGCCCCCTATGGTAATTAGATTAATCTGATTTAATTATCATATAATAAAAGTATGTTGAAAAAATAATTAAAAAATGTTTTATTACGTGTTTTAATACAAAAATAATTCTTCCCCTGTGTATTTTAATCCCCCGACTCCCTTTCCCAAGGTTAAAACTATAAACCCTTTGTAAAATCCCCAATACCTCCCTTAACCGCTAACCTTGGTTAAATCATTTCCCAATCACTTTCTTGCTTTTTTATAAACAAATTGATTAATCCTCACGATTAATTAACTCCGCCAATCAGATTCCCCCCGATGATATTAATTAACGTTTAATTGCGTCGGGCCCTCCATATTAAATCCCCGTCACTTCCACGTCCCCATCGCCGTTCGATCAACCCATCTGAGATCAACGATTATTAATGATATCGCTAGCCATCCGCGTCCGAAAAATAACGCGCGATGGCCCGACGGTTTTCAAACAGTGCCATGCCACGCGTCAATCATTCTATGGAATCGCTTGCCCTTTGCCCAAAACCACTTTTCCCCAAAAGCGGTGCGATGGAAACTGCTTACCGCTTGCCTCCCGTGACTCATCCTCCGTACCTGCTGACGTCATCCATTAAATAAATAAAAAAACCCCGTCACCCTTTGGACTTTGTGAATAAATTTTTTTTGCCTGCGTCATTTTCATTATTCTGTGAACGACCAAAGTCTCATGCAAGAATTTCAAAAACAAACTGTCAAGCACCATCAACTGTATTTTGCTGAAGACAATTGCATACCAGTAATCCAGAGTTCGTACGCCATAGCCTGTACCTGTTTAATCACTGTTCATCTCCCAAAAAACAGGTATTTACCCCAATTCCCGTTAAAACTCTGTGAAATCCTAGCTTTTGTTTAAAATTCCGCACGAAAGATAGAAACAGAGTTCAATTTGGTTTTGTTCAATCCCCATAATTGTAAATTGCATTCCCAAAACTTGTAATTGTGTTTTTTCTTCACAAAAACCCGAAATTCATTTCTGAATCCATAAGAAATAGAAATGGAGGTTCCAGTGGCTCTGAACGTCGCACCTTTGAATGCCCCTCACAGAGATTTAGACTATCTGCCCCTAGCAGATAGAGATTTTCAAATTAAAGACCTCGTTCTTAGTGATAATCCTCTTCGAACCTTTTGCCGCTGTAGAGATAACTTTATAAACGGTTCTGATATTATTGGATTATGGGAATCCAATCTCCCCATGTATCTTCTCCCCTCAGTCCATATTTTTCCTGAGTTAATTCATTACTGCCATGCAAACTATGACCCCAATCAAAGAGCAGTTTTGTCCCTGAGTCAGAACATCCTTTTCCCAATCACTACTCAGTCGATAAATGAATTGCTGCAATTTCAACCTGGTCAAGCCCTCACTCCCCTGTCCATGGGAGAATTACTTTAAAAGTCTGCCAATTTGTCCCATGAAGAGTTAAATCGCATTTGTCAAACCTTCATGTTACCAGAGCATCAGCCCAAAGGCCCTCCCCCCTATGAATATACTTTTTTCATTGATGTGGGCAGGCTTATTCTGAATATGATATCCTTTATCATGGGTTTCAATACTAGTGAATATGTTGATCAATTAACCCTAGTATTGTTGTCTATATTTACCCCTGGACAGTCCCCTGCTGTCAAGTATGATTTTGCATCCTACATTGTTGATAAAATCCATGATCAGTTCATGATATTTGAGAATGAAAAAGTGTTCAAATATTCTTCTGTTATATATCATCTCATGATTTATTACCAATCAGAAAGTTTCCCTTTCCATGTTCAGAAACTTGATGCCAAAGGAAATCCTAGGTCTATGATATTTTGGTCTGCCATCACCCATAATTCCTCTAATTCTCCTTACTCCTATAATGAGTTTATTGACCTATTTGTACACCCTGCAACCACTTTGTTAATAGGAGTTTCCCCTCCTAGAGTCAATAATGAAATCAAGAAAATTCTACAGCTCTCAAAACAATATAGGGTAGGTGACTGGTACTTGTATCAAAATCACACTGAGATCAGAATATATGGATGTGAATTGTGCCCATTCAAGTTGCCCAAATATGTCCCCATGAGACTCTTTGCACTAGAGTATTTCAGGAAGATGATTAACTCAGATATAGTTTATTTCTCCAATGCAAAGAAAAAGGCTCAACTCAGGATCAAAAGTCAATTAGGTCCCTTTGTTTGTAACTCTAGAGATACTGGAGAGGAAGCAGAAAGAATCTTAGAAGAATATCTCATATTACAAAAAAGTTTTTACTGGGTGCCTTATGACCCAAATAGCTTTATCTATGATAGAAGAATGAAAAATAAACCATCACCATACATTCATCACAAAATTCCAGAAATTGAACAATATGCCAATATGGATGAATGGATGGAAGGAACATTGGTAGAACAGGATAGTGAGCAGGTAAATGTTGAAAATGTAATGAAAGACCTTGAGAAAATACTTGACCTAGACTCTTTTGGATAGGTGCAGATACCAGGTATTGGTCCTTCTTCTGCAGGGACTTCTCAGCAAAATTTACAGGAGATCAGTGCATTGGCCACAGTACAATCTAAAGGAAAAAAAAGGAGCCTGACATACAAGTATTTGAAAAATTCACAATGACAGAGCAACCTGAGACTTCTAAAGAATAGGGTCAAGTACAAATTCCTCCTATTTAGATCAATGAGCCAGAAATTTCAATTTTACAAAATCCTATCAATATAGAAAAAGGCAAGAAGAGAGATGTTGAAGTTGCTACCCCTGTTGGTGGATCTTCAGAACAACCTCATGCTAAAAGACAAAAATTAAATCCTCTTCCAGAAGTATATTTTGTTCAGGAAATTCCTGATAGCCAGAGAGAAGATTTGGATAGTCAAAAAATAGGTACAGTCAGTGGGGCATCCACTACTTTACAGAGAAAAGAGCTGCAAAAGCAATCGAGTGTTGAAATATCTTCTTTCAAACCACCAGTTAAAGATGCAGGAGATATAAAGAAAACCTTTATCAATATAAAAGCCAGGAATGATCCACTAAGACTCCAGGTTTACAATCAGTATTTGAAGATGGCTCCTAAGAATAAAGAAAGATTGATGTCAGCTTATGACATTCAGCAAGGCAAAATGATAATGAGTCACTTCAAACCAAAAGTGCAGCAACCTCAAACAACTGCAGATTATATTAGAACAAATTTTGAAGTCTTAGCAAAGGATATTCATCCTTTAGATCAGATTGAGTTACATAAGCAGACTGGTGAAATGATCTATTCTACTCTGACCGATAAAGCAATGGCAACTCAGAAGTTGCAGGATTCTTTGGAGAACACTAATGCACAATTGCAACTTGAAAAAGCCTCTTCTTAGGCCAAAGACAATAGGATAAAGACATTGGAGGAAATAATCATTGGATTGGGTCACAATCCTAAAGATGTCAAAGGTATAGAGGCCCTAATCAAGAAAAAATATGATGATATTGCAGCTTTGAGAAAGCAGTTGAAATTGCCAGCTTCAAGACATCCACAAACTGAAGAGATGATAAAGAAAAATTCTGAAGAAGAAATGATGGACTTGCTTTTGAAACTGAATGAGCAACTAAATGAAACAGAAAAAGAGCTTGAACGGGCATTAAAGAACAAGCAGTCTACTATTCCAGCATCAACAACAGAGGCAATTACAGGTACAGGTACATCCACAACAGGTCAGCCAACAGAGCTATCACAGGTAAATACTTCCAATTTGAGTTTTGAAGAATTAATAAAGTCAATGAATGAATTGAAACTTCAAGTAACAGAACTCCAGCACACAAAGTTACAGCTTATTAATTTAGAACAAAGATATGATCTCTCAAAAATGAGTGTCGCTGATAAAACAAGAGAGGTCAAAAGATTAGAAAAATTGGTTAAAGCATTGGAAAAGGATCTCACATTGGAGAAAACTTTAAAGGAAATAAATGAAATTCTTTGGGACAACATTATCCAATCAATAAAGGATGTCTGGTCTTCAATTCAGATTATGTATGAATAGAATGATTTAGTCAAATTGACTATAGAAGAAGTTCAAAGTACAAGAGAAGAATTGGGAAATAGGCCTGAGGAAGCCAATCAACTCATATAGTTTCTAAACACTCAAACCAGACACCAACTTGCAGAACTTGGTATTCAGGACAGGACCGGAACAATTTTGGAAATAAAAAGAGTTTTTACTAAGAGAACCCTTATGCAGAATCTAGAACGAAGGTGCTCAGATATGCAAGAAGAAATCATTTCCTTCAGAGAAAGATTTGATATTTTGTTGAAAAAAGGATTGCTCAGTCCTATAGTTTCAGAGGATAAACTAATGGACCTTGAAATCTATGTTGAAAAATTGGACAAGTATGCTGACAATCAGGCCAATTCTTCAACCAGTACATCAGAAGCAGCATTGCCAACAGGAAAAAATCTTCATGATAGATTGGAAAATTTATTTTATCTTGAGCATGAAGTAAAGCATTTGTTTCCAATTCAGCCTACCTTTTTCAGATATACTGAGGCTGATGAAACATTGAGAAAACTTCAACGGACCAAAATACCAGAAGATAAATGGTGGGAAGAACTGTTGGAACTTTTGTAAAATTGATCCTTATATGAAATTTTGCCTATTTACTTTGATTTTATTACATCCTGCCACAAGCCTAAATGTTTTATGATTCTCCAAAGACTCTTGGAAAATAATGCTTTCAAAAAATGATGAATATTCTTTAGTATCCAACGAATCATGTGATTTTTGGCTTGGAAATCCATTTCCATTTTACTATAGGGATGCCTCCTTTGCTTTTCCTTTCCTTCTAGATAAAATGAAAGCATTTTTTTCTAATATTTCCCAAGATACCAACAAGAATATAAGCTAGGGAATGCCAATATCCTGGTATGGACACTACTAAGGTTAATGTGCCACCCAAGGATAACCATATTGTGATTATTTTTCCCACTTTTTGATATGGAAAGAACCAATCTCCATACCTATAGTCATTAAATCTTAACATAAATCCCAAGTATTTGAAATGGGTGCACTTGGTTGATTGTTTTTTCTAACATATCTTCCAAATCATTGAAAGTGATGGTAGACTTGAGTAGGTTTACTTATATTCCAAATGAAACCCAAAATGATTTTAGAGCTTTAATGAGTCTTCACATACTAGTCCTATCTACTATATCCTGCAAGAAATAGGATAACATCATCCACCAATAGAAGGTGTGTAGACAATAGCATATGTAAATGTGTGAATGATCAAAATAGTAGCATTTCTTAATTTGTTTAGGCGTGTATCTCTTGTTTTTCATTTTCCATATTCAAAAACGAATCACGGATTTGGGTGTTGATGCCATGTATATTCTAAATGGATTGGTATCCATACCTTTCCAGATGCCCCCACACCTGCGACCGGGTAAATTTTATTTTTTTAACATACTAGTTAAATAAATATTGTTGTAATATATTTTCTAATCTCTCTCTCTCTCTCTCTCTCTATATATATATATATATATATATATATATATATATATATTATTTTATATATAATTTGTTTTATTCTAAGTCATAGGCATAGCTACTGTAACTTTAACACCCAATTACTACAACTAGATACAAGCAATAGTTTTATGTAACCATTGTTGCAACCTTAAGTTATTGTTGTTGTTCCATTACTCAAATAAAATAATTCTCGTATAAAGGTTGTTGTCGTGTCTCTATGCGTAAACTTCAATATTTACAAGGACTTGTTACGTATAATGATCTCTTAATATATATACTTTCTTTCATATATAATATTTTTTATTCTAAGTCGCGGATATCGTATCCCCAAGCCACAACTCCTACAACCTCAAGCCATAGTTGGCGCAACTTTAACGCATAGTTACTGCAAATATTTACAAGCAAATGTTCTATGGAACCGTTTTTACAACCTTAAGTTACAGCTATTTTTCCCTTATTCAAATAAAATAATTCCCGTATAAATATTGTTACCGTGTATTGATGCCTCAACTTCAATATTGACAAGTATTTTTCAGGTATAATAATCTATATATATATATATATATATATATATATAATGTGTTTTATTCTAAGTCGCAAATGTTGCATCCCCAAGTCACAACTTCTGCAACCTCAAGCCACAGTTGTTGCAACTTTAATCCATAGTTACTGCAGTCGGATACAAGTAATTGTTTTATGGAACCATTGTTGCAACCTTAAGTTACAACTACTATTCCCTTACTCAAATAAAATAATTCTCGTATAAAGGTTTTTGTCATGTATTTGTGCCTCGGCTTCAATATTTATAAGGACTTGTTAGGTATAATGGTCTCTTAATTCCCCATTGTTTTCAAAGTGAATATGGTTGATTGTAAATCCCACCATTTTCCTCTCACCATACTTTCCACTATCTTATAAATTAGTTGTGGGGAAGGGATTATGTCACTCTTTGAACTTCCACATAATCCAGAAATTTAATTCAGCATTTAAAATTCCTGCAAGTTTTTTTTGTAGACGGCCGCAGCCATATTTCTGTACAGGATTGTATTTAAACACAACAACCGGCATTAACGCAATTCACCAACCAGAAATTAAACAAACAGAAATTTACCCAACAGTTTTGTAAATTCAAAAGGAGGACACGTGGAGCATTAATATTGGATCGCATGAAATTGAAGGGAATCTGAAAACCTGAAAACCAGACCCAAATTTTTTATAAGGCACATTGGATTGAGAATTCGCGTTACAAATTAGGCAGACGTCAGCATCCCATTTTGGAACGCGAATTTGGTTTGAAATTCAATCTATTCATACTTTTGAAGTTCGACGGAAAGGGTTCTTTAATGTTTTGATAATTTAATTTTATGTATGCTTTAATATATACATATGTTTTAAACATATGTTATATATATATCATATGCGAAATGAAAGGTGGGCCATATAATTTAGTTTTAATTTTATTTTTTTAAAAAGAGGGTTTATTATAATATGTTTTATATGTTACGACATATAAAAATAAAAAGGACAAAAAAGCTTGGTAGTTTTTTTTATAGACAGTACGTAAATTTTTTATTACACAGCAGTGTGTAAAAAGTGAAAGACTGAGTGTAAATTTTTAAGTGTGTATGCACAGCAGTGCGAAAGGGAAAAACACAGCAGAGTGTTTTAGAGACGGAGTATGTTTGTTTTGAACAGACAGTGAGTTGGTTTTATGCACTGCGTTTTGTAGCAGTCATAATTTTGTAATCCCTCTCAGTGAGGAAGTAGTGTAATAGTTTTTTTTTGAGTTATTGAAGGGAATAGAAGTTTGTTTTCAAAGTATTGAAACTATGTCTCCTGTCAAAGAAATTTTTATTTTCTCTGTGTTAAAGGAAAGGAGATTTATTCTCCATTCATTGTTCTGGAATTTTTCAATATTCCAACATGTGCAAGAACAACAAATGTTGTGGTTCCATCCCCAGCTAAATCATTTGTCTTTGCCGCAGCTTGCCTTACCAACTTGGCCCCAATATTTTCAACTGGGTCCTCTAATTCAACCAATAAAAAGGCCAAAACCATAGCATTGAGATACATTTCATTACACTGTCAATAAAAATAAAATTTGACTCGGCCATAACCCTTTCCTTTTATTGTTGTGAAAAGCTTTATGCATTACTCTAATGTGGCTAGTCCATAGGCCAAGTAGACCACTAGGTAACAAATATGTTTCCTTTCACCTTTGAGTTTTCAAATTATGCCTACCAAATCTAAGACATTTAAGAGGGGGAACTAATACAACTTTAAAAAGAAAACTAGAGCACACATCTAAAAATTACCTCCTTAGCTATTGTCACACCATCATTAACTATTTTCGGAGAACCATGCTTGCTCTCCAATACAAAAATTTTCCCTTCGCCCCAAGGGTGACTCCAACAAGATCAGCAAGTTTGTTCACACCGCCTGCAAGACAAATTGACAATGCTTTCAGTAAGTGTGCAATTGAATGCTAGACCATATGCCAAAACAACCCTCCATGAAAAATTAAAATAACACATTAAAATCAAATATAAGTGGACAAGGAAAGATCCACCGCAGTGAAGTTTCACGTGCAAGTGACCTTCCTTTAAACATAATTTTTTCTCTAACCTGCAATTTTTTTGTCACTGAGCCATCCTTGTTGAAGTACAACTCCTTTTCCATATCTCTTGTATTAACTACCTTCTCTCTGTCACTTAATCTGAGAGTCCCTCTTATGCTTGAGAGATTAAAGGAAATGGGTGAAAAAACTAAAAGAGAAGACAATTGTCTGCCATAATTATCAAACATTGCACCCAACTTCTTCCCCTTTCCATTGTTACCCAATGAGGTAGATGTGGCAATTGTTGTCATACTGCCCAAAGTAGAGGCCATCTTCTCTTATCCTGAATATAGAATTACAATATCTTCATATTAGTATGAACCTTAAAAAACATGACTCCCATTGCTAAAAACCACTTTTAAGTTGTAACAGGCAAACTAAACAACTATCGCAACTTTTGGCAACTTCTGGAGCATTAAGAGAGAAACAACCAAAGAGAAATACAACCACAATCATCATTTTAATGAGACCGGACTATATATTTACATTAAGATAATAGAAAGAAATCACGACTATATTAAGGCTAGCACAAAACAATCTTTAACCAGTGTCTCTCGCGGCCTTCAGGTTGCCATGCTAGAGGTTGCATATTTTTAATTTAAATTCTTGACCTCTCGTGCCCATATATGAATGCATCCAATGGGATATCTACATCAAATGCTCCTTTATATCCCCAAAAACAAATTCCCTACTACAAGAGCACCGGTATTGATGGATCACCCCACACCATCCCACCCACTAGAAACGGTGAAAAAGGAAACCCGAGAAAACTTCTGAAATATCTCAAGATGACTATATGGGTGGTTCTTATGAATCAACCAACCATTTAGAACATGCTCATCAATCCAAACCATGAGTATTATGTGACTATATTCAAGCAGGCACTAAATCGGATTTTTGAAGCTATGTTAGAGAAACCCTAAACTCTCACTGAAAATAGGTGAAATGTGGCACCACTCAGAGATTGACATGTGCCAATTGGTACAAGTGGTAGACAATTTGCATGCTCAAACAACGAGGTGATGCAGGAATGACATGAGGGAGAAAATATCAGAAAAGCCCCAAATCTGGAGAACTAAAGCTCATCACCAACATGAGATTGACAACTTTACATGATGTAACCTATGAAATCGTAAATGGAGAAATCATAGTAACAATAAAGTAACCTATGTAACAATAAAGTCGAATTCATCCTGGGAGTGGTAATGGGAGAAATCATAGTGAACAACAGGAAACATGCAGAGTTGCTTACAATCAAATAGATGAAAAAAACACATACAAAAAACCTAGATAATAATCATGAACAAGCTTAATATTGAATTATGAACTGTAAAGGAACTTACAAAATGTGACATTACGAACCTGGTCAAGTGCACAAGAAAAAATATCTTGGACATGACCCTGGTTGACAAGTTGTATTGCTCATGATGCAAGAGGATTTGTACCTGCATTGCCAAGTCAATCAAAATCCATCATTATCTATACAATAAATACAAGTAATTGATGTAGTATTTTTTACTCCAAGATGCATTCTTATGATAATGTTAGAACATATGTTGAAAATGTCAAAACATACCTGAATAAGCTCCTCTTCGTTTCAAGAACAATTTATTGGAGTCTCATGAACTTGGAACAAGCCTCCCACGATCTGAAAGAGTAGCAACTAAGTCAACAATGACTTTTTTGTTGCTACGCTGGATCGAGGGAGGTTTGCTCCAAGATTAAATCTCTCCAATTAATTATTCTCTACTAAACAGGGCCAACCACATGAAGGTGGAAGCTCTTATGCCCCCCCCCCCTCACATCACTCTCAATTCCCCAATACCCAATCTATATTTCATTTTTTACTTTCATGAGCATAAAAAAAAATATTCAATAACTAATAAAAAAACAATTCAACAAAAAGTACGCAAGGAAACATTGCAATTAATGCTTGACATAAAAAATAGTATGATAAATGAGTTTTTTATATAACGCAAAAAACGTTCCAAGTATGGTAACGTTTGTCTTATAATAATACAATATTTTACATTATTGAATTTTCTTTTTCTTCTTCCTATTTTTAAAGCTCCTAATTACATCATCAATATCATCATGCTCTGCTCTTGTTTCGTTATTGGAGTCGCATGAACTTGGAACAAGCCTCCCACGATCTGAAAGAGTAGCAACTAAGTCAACAGTGACTTTTTTGTTGCTACGCTGGATCAAGGGAGGTTTGCTCCAAGATTAAATCGCTCCAATAAATTATTCTCTATTAAACAGGGCCAACCACGTGAAGGTGGAAGCTCTTATGGCCCCTCCCCCCCCCCCCTTCACATCACTCTCAATTCCCCAATACCCAATCTATATTTCATTTTTTACTTTCATGAGCATAAAAAAAAATATTCAATAACTAATAAAAAAACAATTCAACAAAAAATACACAAGGAAACATTGCAATTAATGCTTGACATAAAAATAGTATGATAAATGAGTTTTTTATATAATGCAAAAAACGTTCCAAGTATGGTAACGTTTGTCTTATAATAATACAATATTTTACATTATCAAATTTTATTTTTCTTCTTCCTATTTCTAAAGCTCCTAATTACATCATCAATATCATCGTGCTCTGCTCTTGTTTTGTGCCTTTCGACCCGCACTGCTGACCTAGTTGCGTAGTCACGATGTCTGGTCTCATCCAGTGACGGGGTATCGCCTACAAAAACAGATAATATTAAATTTTAATTGTCAGTTTTTAAATATCATTGAACTAGTTCGGTAATATTAATAAAAAAAATTGCAATGAGATTATTTACCTGAAGCACCAGTTGTCACTGCTGACCTAGTTGCGTAGTCACGATGTCTGGTCTCATCCAGTGACGGGGCATCACCTACAAAAACAAATAATATTAAATTTTAATTGTCAGTTTTTAAATATCATTGAACTAGTTTGGTAATATTAATAAAAAAAATTGCAATGAGATTATTTACCTGGTGCACCAGTTGTCACCGTTGACCTAGTTGCGTAGTCACGATGTCTGGTCTCATCCAGTCACGGGGCATCGCCTACAAAAACAGATAATATTAAATTTTAATTGTCAGTTTTTAAATATCATTGAACTAGTTCGGTAATATTAATAAAAAAAATTGCAATGAGATTATTTACTTGGTGCACCAGTTGTCGCCGTTGGGACTGTTGCCCTGTCTTCCTCTCTGGTGGTAAGATCCTAAAGGGAAACATTCTCTGTCATTTAAACAAAAAACGTTATAAGGACAACCATCAAGGTATAATTAGAAAAAATTATAAGTGGAAATTAATTACCATCACGGCCCTCACTGATAGTAGCATTGTCGGCCTGGTCCCCACTACAATGATCAGGTTGCACGTGAGGATCATCTACATCTGGCTCTAAAACTGGGTTATTTGCCTCGTCGATAGTGCTGCTCCCCTGATTTAAACAAAGTTGTTAGACATTAAATTTATGGACGAAAAAAAAAATATTGAAAGGTTAATGTTTTACCTTATCAGGCATTCTGGATCTTGGGACCTGCCCCAAGCTTCTGCGACGTTCAACTACAGCTTGATAGCCGAAACGGAAAGCGATATTTTTGTCTTCCTCTGTATTTTCTGTTCCAAAGTCATCACCCTACATTACATATGATTGTGTATTTTTAATCATATTTGATAGGATTACAAAAACGTTGGAAGGTGATACAATTAATTATAAGATGTTTAGCTACTTAATTACAATTCTTGCAGCTAATTTCAAGTAGCCACCCTAGCCTAGCTTGTGATGGCCCTTTTTTTCAATCCTAGATTTGGTTGCCTTTGAGGTGTCAGGAAACCTAGCATCAAAATATTGAAGTCAGATATGACGTAGCACATTTTTATTTTAGACATAGAGAAAATTAAAGCTATTGAATTCAAGTTGTAATTTACCTTGCGGGTCCAGTTGGCATTTTTCCTTCTTTCTTTTCCCTTTTCTCTTTTCCGTCATGGATGAGTGCTCTCCACTCACTCTCTGGAACTACGAGAGGATTCTCATATCTAGGGTTAAATTGCAATTGCGTCCTATAGGTGTCCCTGGTATATTTCAAATATTTGCCGGCTACCCGAGCCACCGCTGTTCTGTCAAATGTGCCGACCCCAAAAAGGGCTTCTAGATAATCTAGAAGTTCTTTTTTCAGGTTGGAACTCTGGGAATTCCACCCTATGCGTATGGTTGGGCCAAAAATTACCAATGCATGGCTCTCCAGATACCTGTAGAACTCATTGTTTCCTACACAGAAGAAAAAAAATAAAAATAAAAAATATTATCATTAATT
This sequence comes from Pinus albicaulis, assembly GCA_034641835.2. Taxonomy (NCBI): domain Eukaryota; kingdom Viridiplantae; phylum Streptophyta; class Pinopsida; order Pinales; family Pinaceae; genus Pinus; species Pinus albicaulis. The sequence goes on from CM076581.1 coordinate 1,572,993,679, forward strand.
TAAAAATAAAAATCATGATAAATATGTTTTAGATAAAGTACATGAAATAGTTAAAATATTAAAATTTACCTGGGAGTTGTACATGCTTTATAGGGACACCTTCATTGTTCACCAACAACGTGCCATTAATGGTCCCTGTGGAGCTGACACGTGTAGCTCCAGGAAACGCAATAATGTAGTTGGCCATATCAGCCTCATCATTGCCAACACGTTCAGCGGTTGGTTGGGTGTCTGCTTGGGCAGGGTGTGTTTCTTGGCTAGCACCTAAAGGAGTAGAAGGTGTACGAGAGGGTTGTTGGGCAATATCTTGCCCTTGTGTCCCACTACCACCAACACCGGGTTCAGCAAGTGCCAGAAAACGCTACATACAAAAGAACTTTTTGTTAGTTTAGTCAATGTAAAAATTAAAAATCAAACTATCACAATTCATCTCATGCAGAACAAAAAAAATATCCTTTTGAATTTTAATTATTACCTGATATGTTTCTAGCTGGCTCATAAGTTTTTTTATCCTCTCTTCTATTTCAGGTGTTTGAGGCCCGTCTATCAAAGTATTAAATTTTGACCTTGCATCTCGTGCCTTTTCTCGCAACAAGAACACTAGAGATAGGGATGAAGAAATCTCTTCCTCAAAGAGGGAATCATTAGGCGTACCATGGCTAGGTGTCTGCATATTTGAACAAAATTAATATTATTTCAATTATGTAAATAACTAAAATACCTGAAGATAGAGCAATGCTGGCACTTTACATGTTCTTCCACTGGCCTCTTTCCGCGATCATCCCGTCTCGGGGTTGTTCTTGCACTTCTCTGATCAGTCTGCCACATTGCAATAAAATTATAAATGTAAAAACTTGAAAACAATATCTAACTTGAAAACACAAAATGAAAACTGAAATAATTTCTAATAAGACACCGAGCAACAGAGTTAGAGTTTCAAATATGCCTTGCATTGAATTCAGTCCTGGAAACATGTCATTACACATTAAGGCACCCAAACAAGAGACGAGTTGACAATGAAGACCTTATTGAATATATTGTTGGAGCAACTTCTAGTAAACTTGTTGTGAAGACCTTGAGGACATTTTTGGAGCAACATTGTTGAAGCTGATGGTATATCATTGTTGGAGACGATCTTGAAGGGCCTTGAAGTGAAGCTTTTGGAGCAACTATTGAAAAATCCTTAGAGCATTTAAGTAAGGCACTTTCTATCTTCCATCGCCTTTTTCCTTTCAATATCCTTTAAACAATTTTGTTGATATTTAATGTTTGAAATCACATTATAATTCCTTGATTGTATGTGTTTGGGGACTTTCCCTTTGAAATTACCCAAAAATACCCTCGCAATTTTATCTTCAGGATGCATGTCTGACCCTATTGTTCAATATTTTGATTGATAGTAGTAAACATAGAGAGTTAGGGGGCTCTTGACTTGGTTTGGTTAGGCCATTAGATCCCTAACATCTACTAGGGAGAACCCCCCTTGAGTTGGAGGAGAGATAGCCCGAAGTGAAAAGAGGTTGGTGAGGTGACAATGGGGCTATTGAATTACACATGGTATCACACTTTAGCTTTAGGACTTTATCTTGAGAAGTGCGAGATTTGCTATATCAATTCTCAAATTGTTTACAACACTATTGTTAAGAACTAATAAGAAGTGATGTTGAGGGGTTTTTGGGTATAAGAAACAATACCATTTAAAAACTAGGGTTCTCAATCCTTGGCATTCCTTCACCTGGGCCTAGGGACACACAAGAATAATTTCACACTAAACCATGCAAACTTAAAAGTAACTTAACAGATCCATAAAGTAATAATAATCATAATTCCTAATTTCCTATTGTACGATATGATGCAAATTATTCAAACAAGAAGCAATGAAGACATGCAATGTCTGAATTTCAAGATTGATGAACCAATACAAGAAGTTAGAAACTACAACTTTGATTCAATACTCTGTGTCCTAACTCCAAGAAGGAATCTAGTTTGTAGTATAGAACATGCATCGTGTATTATCAATTCTTAATTGACAATAACTAAAGGTCATCTACCTCATCAATTCCTTCCCATTTTGTGTTTTTATGTTATATTCCTTATAAAAGTGTCAAATTTCTCTCAAAGTAAGAAACCACTGAATAAAATAAAAAATAGTTGTGATATGATTGAGAAATGGTCATTTATTTCTTGAAAGGATCTTCACGATTTCTTTGGTTGTTTTTCATCTCAAGAAACAAGAAATGACCTAAGAAACTATCGTGATGTAATATAAGAAACAACACAGTGCAATGGCCATTTTCAAAGCCAAATGATGTCCATTAAGGACATGGCCTTTATTTGGTTCCTGTTTCATAGGAGTTTCGGGTAGAAATGGAACTTTGTTGTACCATTTCCAGTAGTAAAAAGGGAAAACCTTCTTTTTCCATAGGAAATAATTTACCTTTCCTTTTTCAAGATAATCTAAATCACAAAAAATATGAACTATACTGCACACATTCTTGGATAATGTGAAAGTGGAAAAGGAATACCCTACACAAGTGATGCATACATGTACATTTGAACACTAATATATTTTTGTAGTTGAAATGCAATGCTTGTTTTCATTTAAATGTAGGGTTTTTAAAGCAGGGAGAAATAATGGCTGCCAAATTAATAAGCGTTTCTTTTGGAAAAATTTAAATCTTGTATTGGGTGATGAAGATAATAGAGGGTATTGAATCTTGATTCTTGACATCTAGAGAGAACCCTATAGCCTAACACAATCCAATGGAATTGACCAAAAAACCCAAATAGAGTCAACCCTACTATAGGAGGAAGGGCCTGCAGTAAGAGCTTACCATTTTGCAAGAGCTGAGGGCGAATGTTGTTCTGCAAGAGTTGAGGGCGAACGCTGAGGGCGAATGCTGAGGGAAAATGTTGTTCTGCAAGAGCTCGTGGCGAATGCTGAGGGCGGACAGCCAACTGCAAGAGCCTGTGGCGTACGTCGAGGAGAATGCTGTTTCTGCAAGAGCTCGTGGCGAATGCTGAGGGCGAGGAATGTTGTTCTCAAGTAAGAGCCGCAGGGCAAATGCCGAGGGGAGAATGTTTGCTATGCAAGAGCTGAGTGGCTTAATGCGCGCGTGATATCGGGGATGTTAATACAGCACACATGTACATTTTTGAACACTAATATATTTTTGTAGTTGAAATGCAGTGCTTGTTTTCATTTAAATGTAGGGTTTTTAAAGCAGGGAGAAATAATGGCTGCCAAATTAATAAGTGTTTCTTTGGGAAAAATTTAAATCTTGTATTGGGTGATGAAGATAATAGAAGGTATTGAATCTTGATTCTTGACATCTAGAGAGAACCCTACAGCCTAACACAATCCAATGGAATTGACCAAAAAAACCCAAATAGAGTCAACCCTACTATAGGAGGAAGGGCCTGCAGTAAGAACTTACCATTTTCCAAGAGCTGAGGGCGAATGCTGTTCTGCAAGAGCTGAGGGAAAATTTTAAGGGAAAATGTTGTTCTGCAAGAGCTGAGGGCGAATGCTGAGGGCGAATGCTGTTCTGCAAGAGCGGAGGGCGAATGCGCGCGTGATATCAGACGTTAATGTAGCTATTGCAACGGATACGAAACAATAAAATCATTTTTATGTAGCGCGCATATAAGTTTCGTATTTTTATTTAGCGCGCATATAAGTGTCGTTATACCGACGGCAGAAAAGGCGTCGCTATTGCGACGAAGGCCTCCAAACGTCGCACTTGCGACGTTTGGAGGCAGTCGTCACAATAGCGACACTTTGGGCCATAGTGTCGCAATTGCGAAGTCTTCCTCCAAACGTCGCAATTGCGACACTTTTCTAAGTGCCGGTATTGCGACACTTTTCTATAAACGTCGGTATAGCGACGATTTTGGGCGGGATGGAAAAAATTTGGGGAAATTTTTGACATTTGGTCAAAAGCGTCAGAACCAAGTGTGGGAATTTCTGCCAAATGTAGTAGTGTAGTAGGTATTTATAACAAATACTCACAAAGTGACCCTTAAAAAAAAGGTATAATACTTGCATTTACTAGCAAAGTTGCATATATATCACATGGTGTTACAAACCATTCAGCTTTGCATTTTCCACTTTCACCATGTCACTTGGTTCCATTGGCTTCTAACACCCTCGATATATTGAGAAAATAATACGAACAACTTAAATTTCTGTTGATAGATGGGGCTTCATTAATTAGGTCTCGATTGCTATATAACATTGACAATCAACTCCGCGAAATTATTCATACTCCAGCCTCCCCATTTGGGAACCTTGACATAATATTATGTGGTGACCTATGCAAAGCACAACCTATATGTGATTGTTGGATATTTGAACAACCACATCTTAAAGGAACTAGTTCTCCTTACAACTTTTGGAAAGAAAATATGAAAACTTATGAACTAAAACAAGTAATGTGACAAGACAATAAAGAATTTGTATCCATATTAAATAGAATCAGGACATGTTCACATATTGATGATGATCTTGCATTCTTGAACAAACATTATTATAGATTTGCACCAAATGATCCAACTTTTCCATACCTCTTTTATTTAAACAAGAATGTACATGAACATAATGAAAGAATGTTGTCTCTCATCAACAAAGAAGCAAATATATTAAATGCATATGATATAACCACTGAATCAACAAATATAAATCACAATAAACATATCAAAATGTAGTTTCCATATTCTATTGTGGTCAAAGAAAACATGCTTATTGAACTAATTGGCGTAAATTACAATATTCAGGATGGCTTGGTCAATGGTGTTGAAGGAATTTTTAGAGCATCAACGACATTTGAAAATGGCGCAATTTGGATCGAATTTACTGATCGAGTTGTTGGTACTATTCAATAGAAAAAAATGGCACATCTATATAAATATGGATTAATGTCTACGTGAACACTATTACTAGAGTTTGTAGGAATAATGAATCAAACAACAAAATTAGTTTTACAAGAGAAAAATTTCTTGTTCAACTGGCAATTCACAAACTATACATCGATCACAATGGTTAACAATGGACAAATTGGATTTTGACCCAAAAGGATTTGGCAACATGGACTTGTCTATATTGCACTTTCTCGTGTCAAAGATATTAAATCCTTGTATTTATTAAACAAATTAGAACATAAAAAATTTTCTCTCAATAAAAAATTTTTTATTGAGCTAAATAGACTTAGACAAAATGCCTCTTATGAGCATGAATATATCATATATCAAAGTAAAACAACTAATGATTTGACAATATGTTCATTGAACACTCATAGTTTTTCCTTTCATTTTGAAGATATTATTGTTGATTATGACCTAATGAGTGTTGACATTATTTGTTTCCAAGAAACAAAAGAAATACCACCTCCATCGAATCCATTATTTTCAAGAAAATATCAATACATACATTTATATCACTTACATGGAATTCTCACATGCTACCGAAAAAAATATTGTTGGGTTGAAAATCATTCCACTTATACAAAAAGCCAAATTGAATCAACAATTGCAACATTCCATGTTGAAAAAAAACCATTATAGTTGCAAATGTATATATTGCACCAAATACAAGTATTGAAGAAATAATTAATTTCATCAAAATATTTCTTCATTTGGTCTAATTCTGCAAAGGATTGTTTTGGGTTAAAGGACTTTTCTTGGAGGTAAATTCAAAGGACATTTTTGCAAAGGATCGTTTTGGGTTTAAGGACTTTTCTTGGAGGTACATTCAAAGGAAATTTTTGCAAAGGATTGTTTTGGGTTTAAGAAATTTTCTTGGAAGTATATTCAAAGGGAATTTTTGCAAAGGATTATTTTGGGTTTAAGGACTTTTCTTGGAGGTACATTCAAAGGACATTTCTTGGAGGTATGTGATAGATTTTTTGGATGTGTTTATGGCTTCATTTTTTTTGAAGTTATTTTGTTTTTAGAGGTTTTGGGCTTAATTTTCATTGTTTTTTTTTAAAGGTATTTTGTTTTCAGAAGTTTTGGGTTTAATTTTCATTGATTTTTTTTTTTTAAGTATTTTGTTTTTAGAAGTTTTGGGCTTAATTTTCAAAGGACATTTTTTTGGATGTATTTTGTTTTTAGAGATTTTGGGGCTTAATTTCCAAAGGACATTTTTTGGTTTTAAGGTATTTTGTTTTTAGAATTTTTGGGCTTAATTTTCATTGCTTTTAGAGGTTTTGGGCTTAATTTTCAAAATACATTTTTTTGGATATATTTTTTTTTGAGAGGTTTTTGGGCTTAATTTCCAAAAGACATTTTTTTGACTTAATTTCTAAAGGACTCTTTTTAGGCTTAATATTCAAAGGACATTTTTTGGAGGTATTTTTTAAAGTGATATTTTTTAGAGGCTTTTTTGAAGTATTTTTTAAAGTGGCATTTTTTAAGAAGTTGGAATTAATTTTCAATGGTTATTTTTTGGAGGTATTTTTTGAAGTGACATTTTTTTAGAGTACATGTTTTGGGTTGAAGTAAATCTTTTATAATGATTTTTTAAAATGAGTTTTTGTCTAACTTTTTAAATGAATTTTTTTTGCAGGACTTGGAAGGAAATATTTTGAGCTTCGTTTCATTTTTATAAGACATTTTTTTCTCGGATCTTTTAAAGTAAGTGTTTTGGATTGAAGTATGAATTTTTTTGTGAAAATTTTAAAATGAGTTTTTTTAAAATTAAATCTTTTGTGATGTTTTTTTTAATTGAGTTTTTGTCTAAATTTTTGAAGGAGATTTTTTGAACTTCATACTTTATTATCATGGGAAATTGAAGGAATTGCACGAGAAAATATGATTGAACAAGAGACCCTGAGGAACATAGAGAACAGGGGAGAGAATCTCGCAAAAGAAAGAGAGAAGCACTCTCAAATATTGAAAGGGAAAATCAACCTCAACTAGAAGTTGAAGTAGGTATGTAAATGTAAATATTATGAATTTTATATTTAAAATTTTCCTAGTGTAAAATGTGTTCAAGCTTAATTTTTATTTGATGAACTAATTTGAAAAATATTTTGCAATGTAAAAAGAGAGAGATATTCCTCAAAACATTGATGATGAAATACACAATTTTGAAAGAGAAAGTGAAAGAGATATTGAACCAATGATTGAAGATGAAATTCAAGTGAAGAAATTGAATCACAAGGTATGTATATATGTGCGTGTGTGTGTGTGTGTGTGTGTGTGTGTGTGTGTTGAACACATGCACGTATTATTGAAATTATACATATTTATTAATTTAGTTATTTATTGAATATGTAAACTTATTATGTACTATTCATTTGAATATGTACAGATGAAATCAATGTCAATGATGAGATGTTAGAAAATGTTGACACTCGCACATATGGAGATAAAAGAGCTAACCATGTTATACGATATCGTGTTAAATGCATTTTTGATATGTACTTCATAAAGGAAAATGTGACAGTTCAAGCCCAAATATTGAAAGGTCTCCTATCATTAAGGAAATTAAAATAAGCTAAGACTTTATTGGGTATTCGAAAATCAACAAAAGATAAAAAAATGAAAGAAAATGTGATACAAAATATAAATAGTGATATAAATTCAATTAGAAGATCTAGACAAAAAATGTTTCAGTTGTACGTAGAGCAATACATATGGCCATGGTTTCATCAAGTACTAAAGATAATCACTTGGTAAAATCTATGGTACGAGCATTAGGAACCTCACGAAAAACTTTGCATAAACATTGAAAAATTCGGTTGCAAATAGATGTAAATCATGAACTCGCTTGTTGGAGAGCTATTTGTAGGCAACCATACAAAGATAGACTTGGATAAAATGTTAAAAAAACAATATATGAATATTGGAAGAAAAATTCACGTGTTTTTCCAAATGCAATGGATGTGATGCAAAGAAGAATAACACGAAATCAATATGAAGAACATGAAAAAAAATTATTGTAAACCACTCAGATAGAGTTGTTCAACAAGTTCAAAGAAGAGAATCATGAAATTCATGTCTCAATCAATGCTTTTGTTCAACAAAAACCATGGTATGTAAAACCTATCACTGTACGCGACACTTGTTGTTGTCGTTATCATGTGGAATTTCAGTTATATTATGAAACAATCCTTAACTTTGGTAGAACATTTTGGAAAGATTCACCTCCTCCTTCCACTATCCATGATTTCATATTTCAAATTCTATGTGAAAGAGAAAGCGATGAATTGTGTTGGTGGTAAAAAATGCGATGATTGTGGAAATTTGACTAAATTTCAAAACAAATATCGTACTGATATAAATGATCAATCATTGTCCAACATGAAAGTGAAATGGAAGAGATATGAATATATCCATACATCGATTCAAGGTTCAAATAGTGCTAAAAGAATTGAATTACAAGAAGAAGAATTTTTGTGATAGATTTTTTGAGAAAGTTTGAGGTAGAAGTTTATAAATACACAAAGCATTCCCATAGAGCTTGATGGCAAGAATTTCAATTCAAAACATCGCGTGAATTTTTTCCACTAGGGACCATTTTGTTAGTAATTGATTTTGCAGAAAACTACACATTTGTTCCACAAAAATAAATTCAAAGTGAATATTATCATTCTGACCAAGTCTCCATGCTCGTCCATATTCTATATAGACATGCTGAACAAAACGTCGATCATATAGAGAGCACCAGTGAAAATCGACATGTTATTAAAGAATATCACGTTTATATCAGTGACGATCGTACACATGATATATAATTTGTGCAACACTGATTTGGTAAGATTTATGACTCCTTGAAAATTCATGGAATAAAATTCAATGAACATTGGATATGGTCAAATGGATGCGCAGGTCAATTCAAATCTTCACGATCATTCTTTTGGTTATGTTGTCTTCATAAGAAAACCTGCATTAAACATTGTTGGAATTTCTTTGAGACTGGCCATGGAAAAGGAGAACATGATGGTGCAGGGGCATGCATAAAATGAGCACTTAGAAGATATCAAATGAACCCCTCTGCAAACCGACTTGAGGACGCTAAAGAAGTTGTTCAATGGTGCATATTTTCTCTAAGCCATGAGACTAACCGATCAAGGGAAGTGCGATGGTACATTCAATTTAATTTTTATTGGATATCTAATTTTAAATAGTGTACATTTATCACAATGATTATCTTTGATGGTATTTTGATATCATATTTACATTCTTCTTTGAATTTTCCATATATAGGTTTTTTGGCATATTGGGATCGAAGATGTAGATAGATCAATTGGAAATGACGTTGAAACAATAAAAGGGACTCGAAAATTGCATTCAATTAAAACAAATTTGTCCACAAATGTGTTTGCATTGGATAAAAGAAAATATTCTTGTTTTTGTCATGTTTGCA
>CM076581.1:1573003148-1573172527 GCA_034641835.2 Pinus albicaulis
ATTTTTTGAAGAATTTCACATTTGAAGAGAAGTTTGCCATCATTGAAAACAACTATTTGAAGGAAAATTCAACTGCATAGTGTTTCAGCTGCACATCTACAAAATATTTTGCAGAGATTTTGTTAGGTCCCTATATTACTAGTATAGTACCTTATTGTTGTTAGTGTAACCCCTTTATTGTTATTATTGTACCCTTGTAACCCCCATTGCCTTTGGGCTAAAATTCGCCCCTAAAATTTTCCCTGGTGAAGACAAGTTTGCCATCATTGCAAAACAACTCTTTGAAGGAAAATTTAGCTGCCTTAAAGGCCTCTTGCACAAGTGTTTCCAGCTGCACATATTTTGCAGAAATATTGTTTTGAAGTGACATTCATTTGCATCTTCATTCAAGACTTTGAAGTGTATTTGAGTTGAAAAATTGTTGATTTCCCTCCATCATTTGAGGAGTAGATTTTGTACTTTGAAATTTCCATAGTTGGAAGTTCTCTTAAGTCATTTGTATTTGTTGTTGAATCACATTGTAAACAGGTGCATTTTTGGTTGAAGCCGACACCCTTTCATTTATTTTTGAGCCTAAATTGTTGAAAATGGCTAAAATCAATGAGACATTAGAGTTGTTGAATGACCTCATTCATTCCAATGTTGATGACATGATAAAAATGAGCAAGAATGCTCTTTGTAATATTCAGACTTGTTTACGAAATGCACAAGAAAAGATTGAGTTTTTGCAGTTGGAAACTTAGCTTCAGCAAGATGAACTTCAGCAAAAGAGTCACCATTCTGAACCTGTTTTTGTTCAGAACATTGTGAAGGACTCTCATAAGAAGAAAGAAGATAAAGTTGCAGATGATTCACATTCAGTTCCTTGCACTAGAGCAGATGTACATGCAGATGTAGCAGCTCAGCCTGCACCTCCTAAGCCCATCATCAGACCTCGGGAAGAGCTTGTCCACAACAAGCACCGAACTGGTCTTGGATATGACAAGGATGTGTCCTTTCATATTCCAGACTACACCAAGCCTATCAAATTTCAGAGTGCTGGATTCCTATATAACAGTTCACCTGGAGCTGTTCCAGATCCTGCTCCACTTCCACAACAGATTGAGAAATGTCAACACTGTGATCGAGTTGGCCATATGAAAGATCACTGTTTTGATCTTCATCCATGGAAGCACTGTGGTCGGCACACTCATTCTTCAGACAGATGCTTCAGACACAAGCCTCCTGCAAGAACCAAGATTCATCTTGGATGGATCGCTTCTTGGCAATGGGCATCAGCAGCCAAGAAGATGTTTATGACACATGTTAGAACTTGTTCACAGATATTGAACAAACTTGCAGTTGAGTTTTCGCCATCATCTCACCTTGTCCCTGACAGGGGGGAAAATGGTGGTCATGTACAAGCTTCGACGACAGATCAAGCGAGCCTGAGCCACAATCTCTCATTCCATGTTCAGAGTTGTAGCCAGAGACACAGCAGTTCAAGCGAGCCTGAGCCACAATTCATCATTCCAGATTCAGAGATGTAGCCAGAGACACGGATGCCCATGAGCATGCCTTTGGTTGGTGGACAACCTTAAACCACCATCTTTGGTTGGTGGATAACCTAAAACCATCACAGGTAATAGACCTCCCTTATTTTAGGTCAAAGGTCTCCCTTTCATATATGAGGAACACTTCCTCTAGCAGAAGCCTTTAGCTTCTTTCTAGCTTTGGTTGAGTTCTAGGAAATGCTTCAAAGAATTCTAGAGTTGTTGGTAATCCTAAAACCATCACAGGTAGTAGACCTCCCTTCTTTTAGGTTGAAGGTCTCCCTTTTTTATGAGGGACAATTCCTCTAGCAGAAGCTTTCAGCTTCTTTCCAGTTTTGGAAGAGTTCCGGGAATTGCAACAAGTTTTGCGTTCCAATGTTGTTGGTCATCCTTAAACCACCTCTTTTTTCCAACATTTAAGAGAGTTGATTCAGCCCAAGTGCTGCATGTATACTTCGCAGATTTGTATTACAACTCTTTTCTTGGACTCACACATACCCCTTCGGATTAAGGGGGGATGTTGGAACACCTAATCCTCTATGGGTAGGTGTGGAATGCGAAAAGTCACAATGGAGTCCAAGTGACCTTGGAATGTTTAACCAAGAGTCACACCATTGTACTATAAATGTACATCATGTATAATGGAAAAATAAGAAAGCCTCACGCTTATCCTTCATTGTGTGTTGAGTCTCTTGTGTGTGTGTGTTTATTTTTCTCATACACCGTGTGTGTGCTTAACATGGTGTTTAACAGTAGTCTTCTATATGTAACAACCTCCCGACCAGATGTTATGCAAGTAGTTGGAGAAGTAGCAAGATTCCAAGAAGCACCAAAAGAATCACATATTATTTCTGTCAAAATAATTCTTCGATATCTAAAGGGAACAATAGAATATGGCTTATGGTATCCCAAGGGTAACAATCTCATTATTTAAGCCTTTAAAGATGCAGATTGGGCAGGAAGTCTTCAGAGTACTCGTGAAGCATTTGAATATCTTCACCAGAAGCTTGGGATTCTCCCAAGTTCTCAGTAGATTTTCCTTATTCATAAAATAAAGGGGGTGTGAAAGTGTGAATAGGTTCGCAGGATGGTTGTGTGTTAGGGGGAGTTGCCCTTTTCCATTGATGTCAAAGGGGGAGAGAATGTTGTAGGAAGAGGTGTCATGATCGCAAGGGGAGTACTTGTGTTGTGGTCACTACCAAAGGGAGAGATTGTTGATCAGTGCTTGTCATTGATGTAAACCTAAGTAGCACCAGGGGATACCCTGATCTTGCATGGGAATTTCGACCTACCAAATTACTATATTCTAGGTCAATAATGTTTTAGATGGTTTCTACTTGTCGAGATGTTTCTTTTGATATATGGCACGCCACGTAATTCTTCACGGTTTGAGAGATATTTATGTTTGAAGTTTGTAACCCCAGTTAGTGGGCTAAAACCTCATGGGGTTGTGGCATGGGTCATTGAAAAGTCAATAATTAATAATTTTTAAGCTCCTAAAATCACTCCCACATTCACTTGTTGAAGACCCCCTCAACCTAAACATTTATATAAATTGTGATCCTCATATCCTCCTCATGCAAGGATTTTGCTACTTGAAACAGGTCATAGCGGAATTTGAGATATAATTTTTTTTATACGAAGGTTAAGAAGCTGAAATTTTTATGCGGAGAAATTGAAATCCTAAGGAAGCTCTTGTAAAAATTTCAGATCAAGGTGCGCAATATTTTCGGAGATATGATCTATGGAAGTCAGTGTTTTTGCAGGCTCTTGAACTTCATCTCAAAGAAGTGACCTTGGGAAAATCGTCACAACACTCTATCTGAGTATCGGATTGGAATTATGTAAAAAGTTGTAGATAGTGCATAGACTGTGGTTTTCGATATATCAATTTCAAAGCCGAATGAAGAAAAAGTGACACGTGGAACACCGTATAAGTTCGCTCTGCTGAACGAGTCCATAATTAGGTCATTGTGAGAGATTGGGCATAAATTTGCCTTGAAGAATCCAAATTGGGTCAGACCTGTGGCATTGGAAAGAAGACTCAGACGAATACTAGAGGACCAAAAATCACATATTGGGGATCTGAAATAACAGAGATACACTAGATTCAATATCGATCTCCTAGAGGGGAAAAAAATCTAGATCATGTGTTGTCAAGGGTTGCAAAGGACTAGAATTTCTAGGGCAGCAAAGCAAAGCAAGGTGCAGTAGAGGTAAGCTCCAGGTAACTATATTTGGTATATGCATCTTCATATCTTAATTTTATTAGGTTATTTTTATTCTAATTTCCTTTTTTGTTTTAGCACTAACATATGCTATGCATGATTAGGTAAGTTTTGATACTATCATGTCATGGGTATTTTCTTGAAGACTTTTTGCAGGTATTATATATTTATCAAGATAAGAATCAATGCATGACATAATGTTCTGAAGAGTGAGAAAGGTTAGCATGAAAAGAGCAACAATATAGGTGCATAACAACAGCAAGAAGCTTATCACATGAAGTCTTCAAGTGGGAAGCACTGCATACAGTCATTGTAAATGTATCATTGTACTAAGTCATTTTAAAAGCTTCATTGTAAAAAATTGTACAAGTGTCTATCTGCCAAGAGTTGAAGAGGCAGTGTCGGGAGGTATAGGATCATCATTAGGTGGTTGTGTCATAGTTGGGGTTATGGTCTAATGTGTCTTCTTCTTCTACATTATTATAGTGTGGACCATTTTTTATAGGGTGGTAGGGTGGTGCTAGGCTGGTGCATGAAGTCACCAACAAGTTCAAGCTTGTGAAAACTTTAGGGTGGTAGGGTTGTTGTAGGGTGAGTTGTAGCTCATTGGGTGTTGGGGCATCTGTTCAGTTGACTTCTGAAGAATCTCGGGCTTTGGGACATCCATCCAGTAAGAGCTGGAGAAGAATGATTTTCTAGATTCTAGGAAGTTGGAGCTTTATTTTCAATTAGTGTTGAATATTAAAGAATTATTAGAAAAGAATTCAGGTGGTTTTTGTCCCAGAGAGGGTTTCCACCTTAAAAACCATGTGCAGTTGTGTTCCTTTTGTTTACTGCTATCATTGTACAAACATTGATAATAATTGAATATTAACTAATGCTCTGAAAGATTAATAATAATACTAATTGAAAGGAATACTAATTCACCCCCCCTCTCAGTATTTCAAACACATATGCTATGTGGAAGGCCTTGACATATTTGTTTCAGAATAGTAGCGACCACATGAAGTTGGCGTTGAAATACAAGCTTAGAAATATCAAGATGGAGGAGGGCGAGATGATACCAAAATACTTGAAGAAGTTCACTCAATGTTTAGATAAGCTTGGAAGTGGTGGTATGAAAATAACCCAGGATGATTTGGTGAGCATAGCTCTTCTATGCCTTCCAAAGAGTTGGAGTAGTTACTAGGATTCTGTTGTGAAACCAGCTCCAAAACGAGAAGAAAATAGATATCAATGCCTTAGAAACCAGCTCCTTCCAAACATTTATTCACTATCTCTATTTGACCATTGGATTGAGGATGATAAGGTGAGCTATGAGCTAGTTGAGTATCCAAACAAGAAAATAATTCCGTCCAAAAATTTCCTGTAAAAATGGGATCTCTGTCACTTACAATAATCTTTAGGTTTCCATGTAGCTTTTGAATTGTTTCCATAAATGTCGTAGAAACTGTACTTGCTTTAAATGGATGAGATAATGCACAAAAGTGTGCATACTTGGTGAGTCTATCAACTACCACCATGATGTCACTCCTTCCTTCAGACTTAGGTAAACCTATGATAAAATCCATTGAAATCTCCTCCCAACGTTGACTTGGAATGGATAAAGGTTGTAGAAGATTTGGGGTCTTAATTGTATCAAGTTTATTTTGTTGGAAAACCAAACATTCCACCACAAAATTTTGAATATCAGATTTAAGGCCATCCCAAAAAAATTATTTCTTCACCCTATGGTAAGTTTTTAAAAATCTCGAGTGTCCTCCTAAAGGGGAAGTGTGCAATTCCAAAAGAATCTTTTGTTTATTTGGGAATTCTTGCAAATATATAAGTGATATTTGTACCAAAAGGAATAATTTTTCCAACTAAATGTATCAGATGTACTAGGATCTTGCTGCAAATTTTGAATGAGTGTCGACACTTCTTCGTCCTTCTTCCCTTCATCCCTTGCTTCGGTTATCCAATCTGGTTGGATAATAGAAATGGCACAAAGCAATGCTTCCACCTCTTCATCCTTTCTTGAGAGTGCGTCTGCAACAACATTTAGCCTTAGTTTCTTCAGGAGTCCATGAAAATGCATCTTTCTTCAATAATGTTGTTAGAGGTGCTGCTATTCTCCCATAATTCTTAACAAATTTGCGATAATACCCTGTTAACCTGAGAAATCTACGCAATTGCTTTATGGTTGTGGGGAATTTCCATTCCTCAATGGCTTTAATTTTGTTAGGGTCTACCTTAACACCCTCGTGAGATACAATATGACCTAGATATTCCACCTCTTGTACTCCAAAGAAACATTTGGATGTTTTTGCATATAATTGTTTCTCTTCCAATAGTTTGAGCACCCTGTCAACATGTTGAACATGATCCTTCCAAGACCTGCTGTAGATTAGTATATCATCAAAAAATACTAGCACAAATTTTCTAAGGAAGGGTTTGAAAATGGAATTCATCAACCCTTGAAATGTAGAAGGTGGATTGGTAAGGCCAAAAGGCATGACCAAAAATTCATAATGACCCTCATGAGTTCGAAATGCTGTTTTTGGAATATCTTCAGTCTTCATTCTAATTTGATGATATCCTGAACGAAGATCCAACCTGGTAAAATAAATTGCTCCATGTAATTCATCCAATAATTCATCAATCACAGGAATGGGAAATTTATCTTTAATGGTGAGCTTATTGAGCTCCCTATAATCTGGACACATGAGCCATGATCCATCCTTCTTGTGTACCAATACTACAGGAGCAGAGAAAGAACTTTGACTAGGTTGAATTATACCCGCCTCTAACATTTCTACAATCATACGTTCAATTTCGCTCTTTGGACATAAGGATATATATAAGGCCTGATGTTTGGAGGAACACTTCCTGGAATCAAATGAATAGCATGATCATGATCACGAATAGGTGGGAGTCCTTTGGGAGTTTCAAACACCTTGGAACGATTGTCCAAGACTTGTTGGAGATCTGCAGAAATAGATGATTTTGATGTTGGAACTTCTAGTGAGCATAATTGTGCAATTACACCTTGTTGTTCTTTCTTTAGAAGCTTTGTCATGACATTAGAGCTTATTATTTTTCCCGGATTCCCTGCAATACCCCGTAATTCGACTTCCTTTCCTTCTGAAAAAAAATTCAAGAAAAGTTCTTGAAAATTAAAAGCTACCGTCCCCAAAGATTGTAACCATTGTACTCCTAGTACAACATCAACATCTCCCATAGGAATGGAAAGAATTGGACTATTCAATACATATTCCCCCATGGTTAGCTTGATATTATGGCATTTTCCAGAGAAATTTATAGTTCCTCCATTTGCAACCATCACTTGACATTTTGGTGCTGGATATAGGAAACAATTCAATTCCTTGGCTACCTTACAATGAATAAAATTATGGGTACTACCTGAATCAATCAACACTATTACCTTTTTCTTCTTGATATGTCCTTCTATCTTGAGAGTTTGAGGAGTGGTAATTCCTGCCAATGCATTACACGATATGGTTGGACTCATTTCTTCTTCTTCTAGGGTTGGTTCCTGGTGTATATCCTCTTCTTTTGAAGTTTCTTGTTCATTTTCTTCCTCCTCTTCAAAATCTATGTAAAATAATTTCTTCTCAGCACACTTATGACCTTTAGTGTATTTTCTATCACAACTGTAGCAAAGCCCTTTTGCTATTTTTTCTTCCAATTGTTGTGGTGTCAACTTTGTAGGTTGTGGAAATCTAGGCGTAGCAACACTTCCTTCTTTATAGAATTGAGTGGTAGGCTTCCTTGTCGCCATAATTTTACATTCAAATTTTCTTGCCAACCTGAATGCCTTCTCCAATGAATCGGGTTCCAAAACGCGAACTTCATGTTGGATGTTATCCTTTAAAGTGCCTATGAAGAGATCAATCCTGTGTTCCTCTGGAATATCAGTTACCCTTATATTCAATTTTTGGAAGTCCTCAATGTGCTGCCCCACTAAACCCTTTGTTTGAGATTTATCAATTGGCTAAAGAAGGTGTTGCTCTTTGTATCCTCATAATGTGCTATCATTTCCTCCGTAAAAATTGACCAAGTGACAATTTTTTTAGGGGAGCAAAGCCATCGATACCATACAAATGTATTTTGTTCTAAATGTAAAGTTGCAATGCGTACCTTTTGTGTGTTTTGCACATTATTGAGATCAAAATATTGCTCCATCTGTAGTATCCATGTTATGGGATCCTTTCCATCAAATTTCCTCATATCCATTTTTGGAATATGGTGGTTCTTCAATCCAACATTAGAGTTTATGAAATCACGATTAACATTTTTTTTGTCCTCATCATGAGTTTCTTCTACTATCTTTTCACCATTAGGAATCATTTCTTGTATCAACTTTGACAAACCTTCCTTCAAACCTTCCATGTCTTCCTTCAAACCTTCCATTTTTTCTTCCATACCATCCTTCAAACTTTCCTTCGTAGCTTCCATACCTTTCTTCAAACCATCCATCTTAGCTTCCACGCTTTTCTTCAAAACATCCATTTCATTTTTTGTTTCTCTTTGCGAGAGAGAAATTTGGTGCATTTGCTCTTGTAATTTTGTTATGTCATGTTGCATTTCTTCATCTTCATGAGCCATAGTAGAGCCTTCTGAAGGCTTAATGGGTGTTGAATTATTTTTAAGGGGGATTTTAGAACCCAATATTGATATATATTCTACAATATGCCCTTGGAATCAATTCGAATTGATTCTTCAAACAAAACTTATGCAATTCGGAAAAAAATACACACCTTTTTCTTGATTTTGAGGAGCTCGATATTGAAATTGAATTATCTCTGTGATTACGGATTTTCAATATCTAAAATTTGGCCCTGAGGTAGCCCTCTGAATCCTCTTTCGAATGCCATAGGTTTGACCTGATTTGGATTCTTCAAGGAAAAATTATCTCCAATCTCCCACAATGCCCTAATTATGGACTGGTTCAGTAGACCGAAATTGTACGACTTGCCACATGTCACTGTTTAATCCTTCAGCTCTGAAATATATAGACAAGAAACTACAGTCCATGTACTTCCAACCACTTTTTACATAATTTCAATCCGATGCTCAGAGAAAGAGTTATGAAGATTGTCCCACGATCACCTCTTTAAGATGAAATTCGGGAGCCTGAAAAAGACCTAAATTCCACAGATCATATCTCCGAAACTATTACAAACCAAGCTCTGCAATTTTGCGATGATCTTCCTCAAGATTTTGGATTTGTGCTCTAAAAATTTCAGCTTCTGAACCTTCGTAGAAAAAACGTTATAGCGGAAATGCCATTATGACCTATTTGGTGTAGCAAAACCCTAGAATCCAAAGCTTCGATACCAAATGTTGTGAAACTAGCTCCAAAAAGAAAAGAAAAGAGATATCAACACCTTATAAATAAGCCACTTCGAGGGAGAAACCTTCAATACATTACATGAATGAAAAATTCTTGGATGATACAATTGAAAAAACCTCCTTTCTATATCTAGGAGTCCATGGGGCCACAATGTAATCCTAGTGGGGCCATAATGTAATCCTAGCCGACCTAACAATAATAATGTAAGGACACAATAATAACAATATGGGGGTTAAAGGGGTATAACAATAACAATAAGGGGGTTACACTAACAACAATAAGGGACTATACTAGTAATATAGGAACCTAAAAGACTCTGTGAATGGGAGGGAGAAGCTAATAGACTGGGAGCATTTGTGGTCCGACTTGGTAATAGAAGAGATAAGGTGGAGCATCAGAGATGGGACCTTCGACACAAACAAAGAAAAATATTTTTCATTAGTCGGAAAAGGAAATAAAGACAAGGGAAAGAAGTCCCAAGGCGAATAGGGCAAGAGAGACTTGTTCAATGTCAAGTGTTTTCACGCACAGGGACTATGCCTCGAAATGTCCATAGCAAGAAAAAATCTTCAGAAGCATATCAAGAAGTGAAGCTAGCTTCACGCTTGAGCTTCTGATTTTCTTTCATTGCATGCATGCCCAACACCGAGGGATGCATGTACTATCTAGATAATCTGTCTGCTCCATATGATGGGGAATAGATATCTATTCATGACTTGGAGGATAAGGACCTCCAATAGAACATAGAGTTTGGAGATGCTAGAGGTAATAGTATGACCCCGAGCATTGGTACCCACTGAGGGAGTGTGGCCTCTCTCATACCCACAGTGTTTTGTATTTTCCAAGAATAAATAATAACATGTTCGTAGCGGTATTGGAAGACCATGGCTATGATGTGATATTTAGAAAAGGAAAGGTTTTCCTTAGACACATTGCCACGGGACGGGTGAAACCGATTGATGTACAAGTCAAGAACCTATATTCTATCGAGGTCGAAGATGCATGCAAAGTTTTGAGCAGCAAAGCAGAGGTTAGAGACTTGGTGGTTGAGAGGGAGCATAAATTACCTCTCAACATGCAGCCTCAGAAGCAGTCTCAGAAAGTTGTGGAGCAGCCACAATTGGAGAGGCAGAGAGGAGACCGAGTGGAGGCATCCACTCAAGAAGAGACCTCTAGAAGGGGGAAATTTCGAGCCATATGGGCAGAGGGAGCACATGAAGCCATACCTCCAGGTGAGAGGTGGGGCGATGTGAAGACATAATCCCAAGAGAAGAAATTTGGGCAGGGTCCATTGAGATGGCATGTCTGATGGATCAGACTTGGCTGTGGGGAGCCCACAATATAGAGCAGCAGGAAGGATCGGTAGGATTGAGATGGGGATAGGGAGCACATGCGGTCATACCTCTAGGTGAGAGGTGGGGCGATATGAAGACATAATCCCAAGAGAAGAAATTTGGGCAGGGTCCATTGAGTTTGAGTGTATCATGGATCAGACTTGGCTACGGGTTGCCCATAGTACACAGTACCATGAATGATCGGTTAGTAGGACATAAATTAGAGTGACAAATGTCAGATACTGAAGCGTAGGTCAGAGTTGGCAGCAATGTTGAAGGCATAAATTCATATTCAACAACAATGCAAATTTTTTAGTAGACAATGAAGTTACTGATAGCAGTCAGAGACTCTGATGGCAGATGCATAATATTGATTCAATTTTTGGAGTCTATTCAATTTCAGGGGTTGTAGGAGCAAACAACGTTAGAGAAGTGTGCATGCAAAACATTTCAAAGGTACTAGATCATGATAGATTGAATTCCTTTCTTATTGAGAGGGAGTGTTGAAATTGACAACTGGAAACAATGAAAATGGCATCAAAAAATGACACCCAGAAATGGTACCATAGGAGGCTTCTTATTTAATTTTTCCTTAATTAAATTGGAAGCGAAATTGTAATTTCATCTCATGACAACTTGTATTAGTTAACTGAGCCAGGAAGATTTAGCTAGCTTAAGAAATTCAAGTTAGGGGTCAAATATGAGGCATGTAGAGTTCTCCCATGATTTAAGGGGGACCAATTACAAGTATATGTGAGTTGTAATTAGTTAACTCAATTAATCGAGTTAAAATAAATTTAACTAGTTCTAACTAAGAGATGATCTAGTGATAGGCCCAGTGAATTAAATCTGATTTAATTCACAATTAGTGGTCAATCAATTAACTAATAATTCACTATAAATAGTTGTTGCATGTCAGTTCTAAGGAAGACCCAGTTGAGGTTGAGGTTAAAGAGAAGATAACTATTAGTTGTATAATTAGAAAATTGTATATATAGTGGATGAGGTCATCAGGAAGGCTTGAAAGGATTGCACAATCATTAAGTGGGGTTTTCCTAGTTAATAGGGAATAAATTAGCCCAAGAATACGTAAGCAAGGAAAACCAGGAAAAGGCAAGAAAAAGGTTAAATACTGGACCGATTTTGCTTATATTGTATGCCAGATTCGTGCAGGATTAGAGTGAGACAATCAACATAGTGTAGAGGCTTCATATTGCGAGGAATAACATTGTATTGTTTCATGATCTCAAATTTATGCAATATAAAAATAACGGGGTTTTGAGCAGTTGCTTTCCACACATACATCTTGTGTTGTGCAATTGATAATTTCTTTCTCTTACTTATTATGTGATTGTGAGATCATGTTTTTGTTTCCGAAAATTGTAAAAGGATTCAAAATTTTGTTTTAGTACATTACAAGATTAGATTGAATCACATTGATAGATTTTCTACAAAACTTGGTCAAACTCTACAATCAACTTTGCGGTCAACCCTATGATTGGTCTGTGGTCAAAGTAAACAAAATGCCTCGGTTCCTATGCCAATAAATACGTCCTACCAAAAATGAAATTCTAACCAAAAAATCGCAGTCAAATGTGGTCAAAACACCGCTAGTCAACACTAGTCAAAACTGCAAAAAACTCTGAAATTTCGGCCCTATAATTCTTCCTTCTGCTGCCACATGTGGGAGGAGAAAAGATGCCCAATAAGATGTACGAACAAATCAGATGAGGAGAGAAGAATGTGTCAGATGAGATGATGCCAAATGAGGTTGGAGGTGTCTCTTATTTATACAAATCGTTGAGGGTAAAGTGACATGTCTCTTGGGCTTCATGAGCATACATGATGATGTACTGGCCGACCTTGACAATTTGCACATGTGAGGGCATAAATTCAAAAACGCATTTATTCTTATCCAAATTTGATGATATTTAGGTCTATTTGGGTCCCCTTGAAAACATGAATTCAATAAAATAATCATCTCCATCAAAAGAGCTATTCAAAGTGGAATTTGGCCCTAGTTTCCAATTTTAACACATTTCCATCATCATCCAAAGAATCAAGGTGATCCCCCTCTCTTTGAAGAAAGGATCACATCACAAGTTTATTTGAAGAAGGATATTTCGAGAAGAAGCATTTTCATTTTCAAGGAAGGAAACATCATCGTCAAAATCAAGAGGGCATCAAGTTGAATATATCACCATCAAGAAGCATCTTCACTTGGAAAGTAAATACCTCTATATTTATGTCTGAATTTGCTATCAAAATGACTTCATTTTGCAAGGAGAGAAACAAGTTGGTTGGGTCATCAAATTTCCTTGCATGGAAGAAGAGGACAAATTTGATCCTCATAGAAAATGAAGTCAATGGACATGTTAAGGGTTTAATTGTCAAATTGCCAAAGGAAGAATCTCAAGCTCTAGAAAATTATATGAAGGGAGATATAAGGGCTCAAATAATCCTTATAAAATAAATCAAGGATTCTCTCATCCCTTATGTAGCAGAGTTGGAAAATTCAAAAGACATCTAAGACAAGCTGGTAAAATTATTCTCTGTAAGCACTGAAGGATAAGTAATATCATTGAGAACAGAGCTAATTGGTGAAAATGTGAAGTT
Organism: Pinus albicaulis; assembly: GCA_034641835.2. Taxonomy (NCBI): domain Eukaryota; kingdom Viridiplantae; phylum Streptophyta; class Pinopsida; order Pinales; family Pinaceae; genus Pinus; species Pinus albicaulis. The sequence continues at coordinate 1,573,016,215 of CM076581.1, forward strand.
GGGTTACATATTTTGCCCATTTTTGAGAAAAAAAATTCATTTTTTTTCTGTTCTTCAACTTTCTGCAAGCCAAAACAATTTTTCTGTTTAGAATTTCATTTTGCGATAAAAATAAAAATTGTCAGAAATTTTATTAGCTTTCTATTACTTGTTTTTTGGAATTTTTTTTATACAGATTTGGTATGTCGACTTAGCGTTTCTTTGAGTGTGTATTTTTTAACAATCAAAGGATTCATAAAATTTCATGTTAATATGCGTTGGTGTATTCTTTGAAAACTTTGTGTTTTTGAGAAACAAAATGTGTTACAACAATCTATACAGAGTCTACTTTGGTTTCATTATATTTACGAAACCAACTGATGCATATCATAATTACTAGAATTTTTTGAACTGATCCAATATGAAAAAACTACATATTTTGAATATGTTTCGGGACGCACGAAATTTCTCAACATTTAAGTTATAAACTAAAAATCTAAAAACTACCCATTACAGACGACGAACCAATGTAATGCACCATAATTTTTTCAATTTTTTTTACATTGTATTTTTGAAGTTATAGAATATTATTGATTTAACTGAATCATAATGACCTTCAGAAATTGTTTGCACTCGTTTTATTACAAAATTAATTAAAATTAGTAAATATTTGTGAAATTCCATAAAAGTTATATTTCCTGAAAGTAGATTGAATTCTGCAAATTCTTTTCTTGGTTTCGACAATTAAGACAGAAAGTTTCATGGAGTTTAATTAGTCGAAAGTTGAAGAAATGTGGTGAGAGCTCGGCTCTACGTAATTGCAGACGTGTTAGTTCGGCCGAACTTTTAAAAAAAGTTCGGTCAAATTGTTTTTTGCCTCGACGACCTGTCAAGTCTAACGATACAAAAGTTTGACCGAATTTCTTACAAAAGTTCGGCCAAACTTTTAATTGACTTTTCGTCTGCCGAAAAATTCAACAAAGCCCCTCCAAAAGAAAATTTCGCGGCAACATAAATTGACATAAATGCATTCATTATTTTCGCATAATTTTGCACATTTCTTCATTTGGTCTAATTTTGCAAAGGATTTTTTTGGGTTTAAGGACTTTTTGGCATAACATTCAAAGGACATTTCTTGGAGGTATGTGATACATTTTTTGGGCTTCATTTTTTTTGAAGTTATTTTGTTTTTAGAGGTTTTGGGCATAATTTTTATTGTTTTTTTTTTTTGAAGGTATTTTGTTTTTAGAAGTTTTAGGCTTAATTTTCATTTTTTTTTAAGGTATTTTGTTTTTAAAAGTTTTGGGCTTAATTTTCATTGTTTTTAAAGGTTTTGGGCTTAATTTTCAAAGGACATTTTTTGGATGTATTTTGTTTTTAGAGGTTTTTGGGCTTAATTTCCAAAAGACATTTTTTGGACTTAATTTTGAAAGGACTCTTTTTAGGCTTAATATTCAAAGGACATTTTTTGGAGGTATTTTTTAAAGTGACATTTTTTTAGAGGCTTTTTGGAGGTATTGTTTAAAGTGGCATTTTTTAAGAAGTTGGGCTTAATTTTTAATGGATATTTTTTGGAGGTATTTTTTGAAGTGACAGTTTTTTAGAGTACGTGTTTTGGGTTGAAGTAAATCTTTTATAATGATTTTTTAAAATGAGTTTTTGTCTGACTTTTTAAATGAATTTTTTTTTGTAGGGCTTGGAAGGAAATATTTTGAGCTTCATTTCATTTTTATAAGACATTTTTTTCTCGGATTATTTAAAGTAAGTGTTTTGGATTGAAGTATGTATTTTTTGCAAAATTTTTAAAATGGTTTTTTTTTTAAATTAATCTTTTATCATGTTTTTTCTAATTGAGTTTTTGTTTAAATTTTTGTAGGAATTTTTTTTAACTTCATACTCTTATCATGGGAAATCGAAGGAATTGCACGAGAAAATATGATTGAACAAGAGACCCTAAGGAACGTAGAGAATAGGGGAGAGAATCTCGCAAAATAAAGAGAGAAGCACTCTCAAATATTGAAAGGGAAAATCAACCTCAACTAGAAGTTGAAGCAGGTATGTAAATGTAAATATTATGAATTTGATATTTAAAATTTTCCTAGTGTAAAATGTGAAGCTTAATTTTTATTTGATGAACTAATTTGAAAAATATTTTGCAATGTAAACAGAGAGAGATATTCCTCAAAACATTGATAATGAGATACAAAATTTTGAAAGAGAAAGTGAAAGAGGTATTGAACCAACGATTGAAGATGGTGAAAACGATGAAAGAAATTCAAGTGAAGAAATTGAATATATATATATATATATATATATATATATATATATATATATATATATGTTGAACACATGCACGCATTATTGAAATTATACATATATTTATTAATTTAGTTATTTATTGAATATGTAAACTTATTATGTACTATTCATTCGAATATGTACAGATGAAATCAATGTCGATGATGAGATGTTAGAAAATGTTGACACTCACACATATGGAGATAAAAGATCTGACAATGTTATATGATATCGTGTTAAACACATTTTTGATACATACTTCATAAAATAAAATGTGATAGTTCAAGCCCAAATGTTGAAAAGTCTCCCATCATTAAGGAAATTAAAAGAAGCTACGACTTTATTGGGTATTCGAAAATTAGCAAAAGATTTAAAAAAAATGAAGGAAATTGTGATACAAAATATAAATAGTTCTATAAATTCAATTAGAAGATCTAGACATAAAAATGTTTCAGTTGTACGTAGAGAAATACATATGGCAATGGTTTCATTAAGTACTAAAAAGAATCGCTCGGTAAAATCTATGGCACGAGCATTGGGAACCTCATGAAAAACTTTGCACAAACATCAGAAATTTTGATTGCAAATAGATGAAAATGATGAACTTGCTTGTTGGAGAGCTATTTGGAGGCAACCATACAAAGATATAATTGGAGAAAATGTTAAAAAACAATATATGAATATTGGAAGAAAAATTCATGTGTTTTTCCAAATGCAAGGGATGTGATGTGAAGAATAATAGCCCCAAATCAATACGAAACACATGAAAAGCATTTCTTGGACACCACTAAGATAGAGTTGTTCAACAAGTTCAAAGAAGAGAATTGTGAAATTGATGTCTCAATCAGTGCTTTTGTGCAACCAAAACCATGGTATGTAAAACCTATCACCATACGTGTTAGCCTGTGACCGCATATGACATGGAATAGTGTTCCCTATAAGGAAATAATAGAGCAAAGGCAGGGTAGAAGTTAGAGCAAAAAAACAACGAATGGCAAAGGCTTGAATGCGTTCGTGTCGAGAAGTGCATGCATGCAGGTCAAGTCGTGAAGATGGGAACAACTGTGAAAGGGGAAAGCATTCCACGAAAAAACATGTCATATTAAGCCTTATTGTTATATCATATATATATAACAAAACCCATTCAAACCTTTGGTGGGACCCAATCCTCACCTCCCTTTCCTTTCTGTTTCATTTTTCCCTTTGAAAAACATTAAACTTTCACTTTTCATTGCTTTTCCCTTGTTCCGCTTCCCAATTATTGATCGCGGTCAAAAGTGGGCCCTCATCACATTTCAAAAAATCTACGTGTTTGGCATGGAGACTAAAATCTAAATATTGTGATCACCGATTTGCAATTGCGATATCGCATTGCATAATACTTACCATTGTGCGCGCCCACAATTCTATCCATTTAGTTTTGTGATAAGCCGGCCCCACCTCCGCTGCTCTGCTCCCGCTTCATAAGCCGTTGCAATACATATAAATATCATATAAATTCCATAGAGTTTTTCGCTTTAAACCTTCGCCGATTCATAAAAACCCCGCCGCATAGCCAGTGGGCCCTCTCCCCCACATTTCACAACGTTTAAAAGATAACTGACGCAACTTGTAACTAAACGCTATACATCGCGATGTGTGATGCCTGGTGGGTCTGATCGCAAATCGCATGTCACAAGTTTTAAAGATTAAAGTGCGAAGGGTAAATGTTAAGTCCTGCGCAGAGCAAAGTGCGATGTTGGCGCGGATGCGATGTATTTCAGAACAAAGGCCTAAAGGATTTCAAGTTCGGGTGGATGGTTTTTTACATTTTTTGGCTTCAAAAGGGGTTGAAAACAGCCGAAGGGGCTCAAGTAGAAAAAATACAGAACGGGTCGAGTTTGGTCCCACTTGAACTCCACGTCATTTCCTTCCTATCACCCTCCATATTTCCTCCATCTCCGCATGCTCGCCGTACATCCGACGCTCCTCGCTGCATTTCATAGCTTCCTTGTCCAATACCACAAAACATCTCGCCCCCACCCCCCTCCAAAATCGGTTTTCTGGTTTGAAATTCAAGTACAGCATAGGCTTTTGTGTCGAACAAGCAGGGGTGGTCTATTCAGGGTGCTTAGGAGTTCTCTGCTGAAGAGCCAGGAACATGCAGTATGACTGGTAGTTCACAACAGATTGAGTGGAAATCAGATTATTTTCAAGTAGCAGGAGAAATCGTGTGATGACGGCCATGCCTTCCAACCTACAACTGCTCCTTGCCATCCCGTTATAAAGGCCCCCTGTAATTGGCCTCAATGGGCGACCATGTCCATTCTGTTTCCTATTTAATGCTGATGATTTTGCTGGTGAAATCTCAATTTCACCCCATTCCCCTTTTAAACTCTGCCCCACTCCCTTTTAATTCTCTCAGTACAGAAGTAATTGTTCAATGTACGCTCTGCAAGTTAGGTAGCATGCTTTCAGTTCATAGATATGGGTCGATCTTAAATGATTAAGTACCACAGACCCTCCAGGAAAAATCTATATATAGCAAGTTATAAGATGAAAGTAATGTTCTGGAATTTTGGAAGAATTTTGCTGTAATTTTGTATGACTGTGCTCCTTGTGCTCTAAGATACATTTTTGGGAGAGATGTTTGAACTCAATATAATATAGAGTTGATATTTGGATTCCAGATGGAGTAATGAGCAGTATGTATTTGTTTCCTTTGTTATCAGTAATCTCTTCTTCATGTGTAATCATCTTTCATGCTATTCTGCTTTGATGGTTTGTGTAATGTAGTTGTCGGTGATCTGCAATTTTATTCATGAATTCGTATTAGTATAATGATTAGGTGTTAACGCTCATGTAATTAAGATTTCTATATTACCTTAATTCATGCTCATGAACCTCTGTTGTTATCCATATTTCATTTATATGCAATTCCTCTGAGTTCGTAGGGGACAAATTCTTAAATCTCTTAAGCCTGTCTCTCATGGGTTCCTTCTCCATTCTCCGTCAACACCTCTGCATATTTTCAAGATTTCTTCTCATTTTTTTATACTTGGCCCACTTAAAAGTCACTAAGCCTCGCAGCCTCTTGAGCCCTCTCACAGTACAAGGAATTCACATGAATCGACTCCAAGACCTTCTCACTCCATGAAACACCAAAATCATTATTTCCTCATTCCATATTTTGTCAGAGGCATTTTATGCTGTTTTCCACTTTTAACCTCTGATTTTAAGATGTCCTAGGTACTGGTATTTTTCAACTCAAGGCTATCTCTAGGAGCGACAACATATTTTTGGTGCCGTTGCCGGGGAACGAATTAGAAAAACCTTTCCCTGGGATATGACATTATCTTCACCCTTCAATTAGGTGAGCACGAAGGGTTGAGAGTTGCATAGCCCTCACCTTGGCGAATCCACAGTCATCAAAGTTCAAATCAAGTGTAATCTTGGCTTACACTAGGCCCCATACCCGAGCGAATACCTCTCAGTAGAAGGCCTCTCCTGTATCTGATCCCAAAAAATATTATATTTAAGAGAGCCTGGAGAGAGAAGCAACCCATCCAGGTTGACCCACCCTCATTCTCTCTAGAAGATTCGCCTTCCTCTTCTCAGAGATCTGATAGCTATGGTCCTGGCTCCACAGCTCGTGTACTCGAGTACCCTATAGGAACCTCTACTTTAGCCAGTTCAGACATAATAAGTGAAGCCGAATCCACTGATATTTATTTAATCCCCTTACACCCTACTCCAGAAGGTGAAGAAGTCAAAGAAGTTATAGCACCTCAGATCTCATTACAGACAAATATCCAAAACGATACTCTCCAAACCTCTACTCACCATATACCTGTTGTGCCACAACCAAATCATCCTCAAAACTTACCACCACCCTTTATGGCTGTAACCGGCTTCCTCTTTAACAAATATGCCCCATTGGCTTTACCTCAAGTACTGCATGATATGCCTCAATATTACTTAAAGCTCTTGCATCAGTTCATCGGGGAAGATAGCACTTCTGCGCATAAACATATCAAATACTTTTGTGCCTTTGTTGAGAACATGAATGTAGAACACCGAGATGTGGTGTTGAGGATTTTCATCTAATCCTTGGATGGAGAGGCTCGAAAGTGGTTCAAATATCTTGCTAATAATGTAGTCACCACTTAGGAGGAGATGGAAAATTTATTCACACAAAAATGGGGAGAGAAGAGGGACCACTAGTATGTCCTCATAAAGTTCAACGCTCTTAAAAAGAGACAAAATGAGGACGTAACCGAATTCATAAAAAGGTTCAATAAGATTTATTATAATCTTCCTGTTGAAATAAAGCCTCCCCAAGAAACTGCTAAGGTGGTCTTCGCCAGAGATTTTGAACCAGAGTTTGGGTTCACTCTAAGAGAAAGAAAGTCTGCCTCTCTGGGTCAGATTCATACTGATGCACTGGAGGTAGAAGCAAACTTCGCTTCTACTGGTAAATTCAAAGGAAAGACAGAGCATGAAGCTAGAAGAAGGGGAAGGGAGGAGGCCTCCACCTCTAATCAAGAAATGGAATCACAGGAGTATAGGATCGAAGAGATGAATAAGCTGATCAAGAACCTCTCAAATAAGTTGGTGAAGCTTGAACTAGAGGCCAAGAATTCCCCTCCTCGTCCTAATTAAATGATTCCAATTCGTGGGTTTAATCCCCAGTACTGGAAGCCCCCTCTACAGTTTTTGCATCGAGAAAGGAAAGAGCAACAAGATCACATCCAACCCTCTCTATATTTAGAAGGGAGAATTAAGGGACAAGTCGAGGAAGTAACTGATAGCCAAGAAGATCAATTCCTTGCTTATTCAGAAGAAGGTGAACTCACCCTGCAAGATGAACTAGAAGAAAATGAATTTCCCACAGAGGATCAAGATATTAATAATTACTGTAGACAGTTTGCAGACTTCATGCAAGCTCAGCTCCATAAGAAGTATGAACTCAGGTCCTATAGAAAGAGAACCCGAGTGCAAGAACAAAATGAAGAATCAATACCAAGAGGACAAACCTTTTCTAGTTCCGCCAGTAAGGGGAAGAAGCCTTTAGAAGAGTCCACCCATCCTAAGGCCTCTATGCACACCTCCTCGAAACAGGGCTCTGATCCTCCCCAAAATGAGAGATCCACAACTATACCGTTGAAACTTCCAACCCTCCTCAAGGACAGTCCAAAGAAGTTGTCACAGAGAAATCTCCCACGACCTTTAGCCTCCAGAAAGAACTAGAAAAGGTCAAGATCCATATCCCCTTGACCGAGCTCTTAAAACAACCCTCATACAAGGCCCAAGTCTCTCAATTCATGCTGCCTCGGGGTGTAGGTCCTCTCCCTGACAGCCTCAATCTCCAAGAAGAAATTACTATGGTGGTTTTTGGACCTCATGTAGAAGATATGGATTTAGCCACTCCCCCATTCTACGTGACTCTAGTTATACATGACCTTTTACTACACAACTTCATGCTAGATTCCGGGGCGTCACATAATCTATTAACATTATCTATCATGGAGCAGTTGGGATCGCAAATCACCAGGCCCTATAAAGATCTATATTCGTTCGATTCCAAGAGGGTGAAATGCTTGGGCATGATAAAAGATCTAGTAGTAAATTTAGCCCAAATTTCGGCTAAAAGTGTGGTAATGGACATTGTTGTGGCCGATATCCCAGCTTGATTTGGAATGTTATTGTCCAAATCCTGGGGTACCAAGATTTGAGGATCCATAAAGCTTGACCTCACCTATGCCACTATTCCAGTGTTCGGTGGGGAGGAGAGAAGACTATATTGGGAATCCATATTTGTGAAGATGGTCACCAAAGCCAATGGTTCCACAAATTATTTGGTCTATGGTAAAGAGGGAATGTTCTCTTATTTTATGCTCAAGGAGGATGAATATTTCCTGCAAGAAACAAAGATTTTTCCTCTGATATGGGAGAATACTATGAGAAGAGAGGAAAGCAAGATATGGACCTTGCAGTTTGATGGACCTAACTCAAGAGAAGGAAATAGGGCAGGGGTACTCTTGATATCCCTAGAGGGATGCTTGGTTCCCCTCTCCTTTAAGCTCGAATTCAAAGCCACAAATAATGTGGCCGAATATGAAGCATTGTTGTTAGGGTTGCAGACAATGCGAAATATGAACAGACAAAACCTCAAGGTGTTTGGAGATTCAAAGTTGGTAATGAGACAAATTACGAACCAATGCAAAAATAAACACCCGCGCCTCAGAGCCTACAGGAAAGAGGTATGGGATTTAGTTGAGAACTTCTTTTCTGCATTTAATATTCAGTTCATGCCAAGGGATAATAACATAATCGCAGACTCACTAGCTGTGGCTACTATTAATTTCCTCCCCCCCCACATAATCCTCTGCTTAGATATGAGGTTGAAGTGTGATACTGCCCTTCCATTCCAGATAACATAAGGCAATGGCAAGTCTTGGAGGATGAAGAGCAGGTCCAACGTTTCATGGAAATGGTAGGCGAATTTTCAAATATGGTGATCAATTCAGTCCTCAAGGACGACTATGAAGAGCCAAAAACCAGGTGGGAGGAGACACTAGCTGGACACTGGGTTTTGCAATTAAAAAGAAATGCCATCCTTAGAGGGTTAGTGCCATTGGAGATATTGTTTGACAAGAATGACATCCTAGTAGACTCCAACAAAATTACCCTCGATGAGCCTATCATGGATGTTAATATTGGGACAGAAGAAGACCCGAAGGTGATAAAGCTGTCAAAAGGGGTTTGGGAAGAATACCGAGGTCAGTATCTCAGTCTATTCCAATCGTACAAAGACGTCTTTACCTAGTCATACTAGGATATGAATACTTTTTACATAGATATTATACAACATAAAATACCTCTGAAAGAAGATGCGAAACCTCATAAGCAGAAGCTGAGGTGGATCAACCCCCTTCTCCTCCTAGCTATCGAGAAGGAAATAAAGAAGCTTTTGCAAGCCAAGATCATTGTCCCTTTAAAATATTCTGAGTGGGTGGTGAACCTGGTGCCGGTAAGGAAGAAGAATGGTGAAATCAGACTCTGCGTGGATTTTTGCAATCTGAACAGAGCCTCCCTCAAGGATAACTATCCCCACCCAAAGATGGACCACATCTTACAAAACGTGGTGGGATACTCCCGCACGTCCATGATGGATGGATTCTCGGGGACCTTCATGTACGTCCAAATGCCCTTTGGCCTGATAAATGACAGCGCTACATTCCAGCGTCCCATGGACATTGCTTTCATAGGAGAGCAAGACAAATTTGTGGTGATTTACCTGGATGAAGTCACTGTATTTTCAAAGAGTGACACTGAACACATTAAGCACCTTCACCAAACCTTTGAAAAGTGCCGCAGGTATGGTCTGTCTCTGAATCCTCATAAATCCATGTTTACCTTGGAGGAAGGAAAGTTACTGGGGCACATAGTGACTAAGGAGGGAATGAAGATCGATCCAAAGAAGGTAGAGGCAATAGATGGCACCCCCCTACCAAGAAATAAGAAGGAAATCCAGGTGTTCTTGGGAAGAATTAATTTCCTCAGAAGGTTCATTCCCAACTATGCTGAAATTTTCTGAAACATCACTGAGATGCTGAAGAAGAACAATGAAGTTAGATGGACTCTTGAATCCAGGGACTCCTTTATCAGAATAAAACATGCCTTTGCAGAAGCTCCTGTGCTGTCTAGTCTAGATTATGGGAAACCGTTCTTAATTTTTTGTTTCGCATCTCCTCACACCATAGCTGCAGTACTTTCTATAGAAAAATGCCAAAGGACATGAGAAAACCATTGCGTTCTTCAGCCAAGTCCTGCAAGACGCCGAGTTGAAATACTATATCCTAGAGAAGAAAACTTATGCCTTGGTCAAATCCCTAAAGTCATTTCGGGTGTATGTATTATAGTCCGCTATAACTGCCTATGTTCCCACAACAACGGTGAAGGATGTTTTGGTACAGGGCGACAGTGAAGGAAGAAGGGGCAAGTGGATAGCCAAGATTCAGGAATATGAACTGGAAATAAAGCCTACCAAGCTCATTAAATGTCAAGTGGATAGCCAAGATTCAAGAATATGAACTGGAAATAAAGCCTACCAAGCTCATTAAAGGCCAAGGGTTGGCCAAAATATTCTCTGAATCCAACTATCAAGCTTTGGGGATAAATCTATCTATGACAGGAGGAGAGGCACAAGAGGGTACAAGTCCACATCAAGACATAGAGCCCTATTCTCAAAAAACACACATGAAGTACCTTCTCTCCCCATGGTATAAAGACGTAGTGGAACATCTTTTATCACTGAGATGTCCTCCTAACTATGATAAGGCCAAGTATCGCACCCTAAGATTGAAATCTCAAAAGTATATCGTGGCCAATGGGCGACTTTACTCGAAAGACCCGGCGAGGATCCTACTGTTGTGTTTAATAGAGCAGGCGGTGGACTAAGTGATGACTGAATTCCATGAAGGGATATGTGGTGGGCACTATAGCTGGAAATCCACCACACACAAGATCCTGAGGGAAAGTTTCTTCTGGCCTAAACTGTTTTGTGATGTACATGCTCGTGTCCTGGCTTGCGAGAAGTGTCAGCCATTCGCTGAAAAGAAAAAGGTATGCACCTTTCCCATTGATCTTAGTACATGTTGGAATTAATTTCATAAGATAGATTCACCCGGCCTCAAGCAATCAACATCGATGGATCCTCACTGCCACAGATTACTTCACCAAGTGGGTTGAAGCTGCGCCCACAAGAAATGCTACGGATTCAGTAGTGATCAAGTTCCTGGAGGAGAACATAATAGCTAGATTTGGATGCCCAGCTAAAATCATTACAGATAATTCCCAGGCTTTCAAGTAAGCTAAATTTGTAAATTTTTGTTAGCATTGCAACATCTTGCTGAGACACTCCACTACATACTACCCACAGGGCAACAAAATGGTAGAATCGTCTAACAAGACACCGATGAGAATTCTGAAGAAGACCATCAATGAAGATCAGAAGAACTAGAACTCTCAGCTCAAGTTCACACTCTGGGAAACTCGCATCACCACTAAAAGATCCACAAAAAAGTCCCCTTATGAGCTAGTGTATGGCAGAGCCGCGGTCTTCCCAATTTAGCTTACATTACTTGTGGCTCGATTCTTACAAGAAAGCGAGGAGGAGCCCAATGACCTTATCTGAAGAATGAATCATTTGGTGGAGTTGAATGAAACCCGGGAATAGGTAAGCCTTAGATTAGCAGAATATTGGGAGAAAATGAAAGGCTTATTTGACCAAAGAGCTAAAGATAGAGAAATATAAGTTGGGGATTTGGTGCTGTGATGGGATGTCAGGAGAGCAGAGAAAGAGAAACATGGGAAGTTCGACCCCCTCTGGTTCGGTCCTTTCAGGGTGCCAGAAGTCAAAGGTGTTGGGTGCAGTATAGGGTCTATAAATGTACCAACATTTAATTTTTCAATCTGGAGAGTTCGTGAACTTCGAGACGCAGCACTGGAAATGCCAGAGAGAGTCCCTGGTAACCTGCAAAACAAATTCTAGTCTATCTTGCGATTAATCTCGAAAATAAATGTAATCCTGCACTAGTGCGAGAAACACCAATCCAAACAATTAAAATCATGCGGGAAAGTAAAAGCAATTAATGCAAAAGGAAATCCTACTTGCAGGTAAACAGAAGAGAAATTAGAACTGGAAATCAAGCGGTGCCAGCACAATAACAAAAAGACTATAAATGATGGAATAAAATCAAAAGCAATTCAAACTATTTTGCTTGCACTAATTCTGCCTGCACTACTGTATATTATAATGTGCTTGCATTGGTGCAAGCATAAAACTTGCTTGCACTAATTATGTGTAAGAACAATCCAAAAGTTAAAGGAAACCATAATATTAATGAAGAATTTATCAATTCAAACATCTAGTTTCCGTATTTATAAATATCGGCTCAACAAATGTAAAAATCGCAACTTTAAATATAAATTAATAGATATGGATTAATTTACAGAATTAGAGTTAGAGCTCATAATGGCAGAGCCGATCTTATGGATTCGGACAATCTGGAGGGCGCAATCATTGTTTAAAATATTTCAGGTGCAAGTATAGTTAATAATGCAGCAAATGAAATAGAAACAAATTGCAGCAACTCAAATTAACCTTAAAACTTGGAATAATGGATTGCAGCAAATCAAATTAATTTAAAATCAAACAAACAAGAATTGAAATGCTATTTAAAAGATGAGAGTGGTGTCGAGCTAGTCTGGCGGCCAACCCAACCAACTTGCACCCTCTTTAAGTGACTGGTTCACATAGAAATCGAAAGAATTAGATGCAATAAATGAATAGACAAAGCATGAATAAAAATTGCTTCAATTAATTAAAAAAACAATCTTTTACATAATGTAGACATCGACTAATCCCAACAAGTAGGAGAAGCATTCCACATTGAAATCCACGTGCTGCTACATTGGAATGACCTCTCCTCCCTTCTACGCTATGCTTTCATGTGCATGCTTCTGCCCTCTGCTTAATTGATTGACTAAAATTCCCTCTCTAGGCTTGGAGCCATGGCTCTTTTCTTATAATTTTTTACATTCCAAACTTGGCATAAAACAAGCCAATCCTTTGCAAACATCATGGGGATTGAATCCCAACTAATTATCATTAATAGAATATCATTACAACTGTTTCCATACTGAAATAATGGAGATTTTCCACGAATTTCCCAAATCTGGGCATTTTCTAGAATTTTGGAAAAGTTGGTATTTTTAACAAATTGCCTCCAAAGCCCCCTTCGTATCTTCTCAACCGTGATGAATTTTGGAAAATCATTTTTCACTTAGTCAATTTTCTATATTGGGATAAAAACCCATGTCGCGAAATTTCTTTATTTTCCTTCATCTGCACAAAAATCGAGGTGGAAGTTAGCAGTCTGGAAACTTGTTGACTGTGTTTTCTAGAATTCTGGAAAAATTGGTATTTTTAACAAAATGCCTCCAGAGCGCCCTTCATATCTCCTCAACCGTTATGCATTTTGGAAAACGGCCCACAAATTACTCAATTTCCTATACTAGGAAAAAAAACCCATGTTTCAGAATTTTGAGATTCACAATGACTGGCGTGGAAATCGAGGAGTAAATCGGCTATCAGCAAATTGCTACAAATTCGGGGCTGTAGCATTTGTAAAACTTGCACTGGTGCAAGCACGCTTCCTGCACTGGTGCAGGAACGCTGTAATAACTGAGTTGGTACAGGAATCTATTGCATAATGCAGGCAAGTAATTGTAGGTTCAAAATATTATTAAATCAACTTTAACCTGCAACATAGAAACCTTTATTAAACTTCCATTAATGGTACAAAAGAAGTAACAAATACTTGCAACAATAATCATTTAATCAAATAGTATCATGAGATATTTTGAGTGAAAAATGAGACAAAACTGAGGTCCAACATCCCCCCATGCTGACCATATTGCATGTCCTCATGCAAGAAAATCCGATACTGTTACTCCTTTGCAAAAAAACAAAATTAGAAACATGTATAAACATTCATAATGATGTTCCTGCAATTCTGCATGATTACATTCCCTGCACTTGATAAAGCTTGCTCTTAAAAACAGAGTGTCTGCTAGACTCTTTATTTACTTAAACTGATTTCAAGAAAACCTAAAACGAAAACTACCATGGAAAAACTAAATTGCAAGGATGGTGTTATTACTTCAGAAAAATAGACAACTTTTAAAATTTTCAAAAATAATATCTTGGAGGTAGCCATGATCAAAAGTTTCACTTTAACATCCTCATTATAAACATGAGTGACATGATTTAAACGATATGGTGTTACATGTAGACATAATAATACCTTCCCATAATGATTATTTTATCATTATCCATGTATAGTTAAAGCTTCTCTTGTCTGGGCACAATGAATTACCAACACTAAGGGTCCCCACGTCCATAAAAATCATTCCAAAAGGATAGAACTCCAAGGTATAACAACAGAAGGATTTTAAAGTCGTTCTCAAAGAGATTGATAGTGAGTTCATGGAAAGCAAAATCAACCAAGTAAATTATAGTGTAGAGTCAACTTTAATACCACAGGCATGGCCGTGCTGCTAGCAGGTGTCCATAGCCTTGACATGGATACCTTTTAACCTTACGAAATGATTTCGTCCCACCTATTAGATATAGATTCAGAGTTATTTATGAGCATTTATTTTTTCTCTTTTTATAAGTTAATTGAAGGACATTGTCCTGTCTTGGTAACCAGCTAACGACAATGCCATTCATGAGAACTAACAAGAATGAATGAGCCAGCTCGTGATGAGACCTCTCGTCTTCTAGTTTTCCAACTGAAAGCCATTACCCTGGCTTGGTGACCAGTGCGATAATGTCATTCTCTTTAAGACCCATGATCATAGTAGGTCAGCTCTCAATGAGACCTCCTATCCCTCAATTAATTCATTTATGTTTTTAAAAAACTCTGATTATGATTAACCTCAGATGGATTACTTAATAGGTGGGGAAGCAAATCTACTCCTTAAGAGTGCAGGATGGCGGGAAAAGTTTTTAATTACTATTTTTTACTGGTTGGTCATGCTACCCTAAGAACTTATTAAAAGAGCATCTTAGATAATGACCAAAAATATTCCTTGAGTTTATCACGCTAGGGTTCTTTATGAAAGCTTATTAGATTTTTGTAGGCGTGGTCCACCATAGGAGGTTTTTCACTGGGCTCTTTGAAGAGGAATTTGAAAATATTTTCTGGATGACAGTTTGTTAAAATAAGAGAAAAGTATTACATGTAACTTATAACAATACATATTGATCCACAATCAAAGTCACTTTAAAAATGTGAAGCATTAAGTGTAAAGTACTTTTGACAAGTTTTACCATGAGAATGCGTAATAATAAAAATTTCAAAAGCTGTGCTTTTATGGAATCACAAGTTCAAGAGTGTTGTTATTCATCTTTATTCATTACCCTACCCTATTTTTAAAGAGAGAAATATCACCTTTAAGTGTAGGCGTACTTCCAATGAAGCCATGTGCGTAACAAAATGCTGATTATACTCACACTTAGTTTTAAAGAATAAAATTCAATACATACCAAAGCGTGAGAAACCAGTTTCTTTAATTGACATGGTACCAAGAGTTTTTGAATTATGAATGAATAATATGGGTTGATGGCTGCTCGAAACCAGGATTCAATGGAATCCAAGTATTTTTGATTCTCCAACTGGTGCAAGTCTTCCACAATTTGATAGTCATTCTCCTGTAAGAACAAAAAATCGGGTGAAGGAAAAAAGATAAATCCCTCAAGTTCAGGTTCAAATATTTGATTTTCAAATTCACAAGAAAGGTTGAGATAGATTCTAGGGCTTTGAGTTTCAACAACATTTTTAGAACAAGTTCCAATGAAATATTGATTCTCAAGTGGTATTTGAATTAAATATTCCCGGGGTAAATGTTCTGCGATAATAGGGGAAGTTTCCAAATTCATTCCCTTTCCCAATATGGAAGGTGTAACATCTCGTTCAATATGGGAATTAGCAGAAAGAATAGGAGGTTCAAACTGTTGTGCAACTTGATGGTTTCGATTAGGGTTTTGGTGAAGGCTTGGACTAAGGTTTGGATTGGGATTATGGTTAGGGTATGGATGAGGGTATGGACTAGGGTTAAGATAAGGTTGCACATGTAGCTGGGAACATGGAGGAGGATAACATAATGGTGTATTGGAAATAAATTTTGATTTTTGTTGGTGCTCATATGATTGAATTTGAATGGGAGATTTCCCTAGAGAAAAAGATCCAGATGATTCTTGAGGCCATGGAGATATTTGGATCGAGGATGAGAGCCAAGGAGAGGGCCATTGTGGCCATAAGGTGGGGTATTGAATCAAAGGAGGATTACAAGTTTTTCATGGAACTATAGGGTTGTAGATGTGTTTAGGAACCTGTTGGGGACAATAAATATTATTCCAAGTATTAAACGATGATGAGTTTTGAGTTATACCTGAAGGTCGATTTATTTCCTTACTTGATTCCTTAAATACCTTTTGAAAGCCCGACAGTGATGGAAAATAATTTGTTGAATGATTCTCCTTACACTGCTTCCATTATTCTTGCAAATCATCCAATTTTAAATTTAGAAAAGATTTTGTAGCTCCTATTTTTGTGGTAGAGTCCAAAAATTCAGAAGAAAGTTCTCGAGAATTATTACCGATCTTGGAGATTCCTCTTGAATAACTAATGCACAATTTACAAACATCATCATATGGTACGTGAGAAACATCACCTGCTCCTATAAGATATAAAGGTTCTAAAAATTCGTCTTTGATTCCTTTGAGTAGGAGTGTTTTCAAAGTATCTTTTACCAAATTATTATGTTTTGATTTTTGGAGGTTGTATCTAAATCGCTCCACATAATCCTCCAAGATTTCATTTTCCCCTTGTGTTATTCCAAAAATATCTTCACTGGCCTGATAATAGTTTTAATATTTCTCCAAGAATACATTCTTCATGTCTTCCCATGTTTGAATGCAGTTCCCACCAAGGCTCATGAACCATTGGAGAGTTGCTCCTTTAAGAGTGAGAGGAAATACTTGCAACTTTTGAGAATTATTACAATAACCATATCCTTTACAAAGTACTTAAAACTCAAATAAGAATGTATCTTGGTCTTCATTCTCCAAACCATGAAATTTTGGTAGTGCAGATGGGGAAATATTATGCATTTCAACCACTCCTAGATCTTTGATAGGAAATTCAAAAGTAACAATGTTTTCCATTTCTTACCAAAATAAAAGAGGTTCTCCATGTACTACTTCGAGACTCCTTCTTTGAACGTTTCTTCCGACTAATCAGTAAAATAGGTGCATTGAATGATTGAGGTTAGACTCAAAATCTTCATTGAAAAATGCCTCAAAATACCATTTTTCTATCTTCAACGAGACCACTGGTACATTTGTTAGCACATGAATAGTGTATGTATATATGTGTAGGGTGGGTGGGAGGGTTATTACAACATTGAATAAAATGAGAAACCTTAAAGCAAAAATGCAGGAAAGAAATAAATTCAAAGAACATAAAATTGCAAGAGAAACTAGGTGAAGGAATAGAAACCAAATGCAACAGGTCACCAAGGTCAATCCCCTAAGCGCCTCCCCGGAAACGGCGCCAAAATTTTGGGTGAAGTATAGGGTCTATAAATGTACCAACATTTAATTTGTCAATCCGGAGAGTTCATGAACTTCGAGACGCAACACTGGAAATGCCAGAGAGAGTCCTTGGTAACCTGCAAAACAAATTCTAGTCTATCTTGCGATTAATATCGAAAATAAATGTAATCCTACACTAGTGCGAGAAACACCAATCAAAACAATTAAAAGCATGCAGGAAAGTAAAAGAAATCAATGCAAAAGGAAATTCTAATTGCAAGTAAATAGAAGAGAAATCAGAACTGGAAATCAAGCAGTGCCGGCACAATAACAAAAAGACTATAAATGCTGGAATAAATTCAAAAGAAATTCAAACTATTCTACTTGCACTAATTCTGCCTGCACTATTGTATATTATAATGTGCTTGCACTGGTGCAAGCAGAAAATCTTCTTGCACTAATTATGTGTAAGAACAATCTAGAAGTTAAAGGAAACCATAATATTAATGAAGAATTTATCAATTCAAACATCTAGTTTCCGTATTTATAAATATCGGCTCAACAAATGTAAAAGTCGCAGCTTTAAATATAAATTAATAGGTCTAGATTATTCTACAGAATTAGAGTTAGAGCTCATAATGGTAGAGCCGATCTTATGGATTCAGACAATCTGGAGGGCACAATCATTGTTTAAAATATTTCAGGTGCAAGTATAATTAATAATGTAGCAAATGAAATAGAAACAAATTGCAGCAACTCAAATTAACCTTAAAAACTTGGAATAATGGATTGCAACAAATCAAACAAACAAGAATTGAAATGCTATTTAAAAGATGACAGTGGTGTCGAGCTGGTCTGGCGGCCAACCCAGCTAACTCACATCCCTCTTTAAGTGCCTGGTTCACACAGAAATCGAAATCATTAGATGAAATAAATGAATAGACAAAGCATGAATAAAAATTGCTTCAATTAATTAAAAAAACAGTCTTTTACATAATGCATAGATCGGCTAATCCCAACAAGTAGAAGAAGCATTCTACACTGAAATCCACATGTTGCTACATTGGAACAACCTCTCCTCCCTTTTCCGCTATGCTTGCATGTGCGTGCTTCTGCCCTCTGCTTAATTGATTGACTAAAATTCCCTCTCTAGGCTTGGAGCCATGGCTCTTCTCTTCTAATTTTTTACATTCCAAACTTGGCATAAAACAAGCCAATCCTTTGCAAACATCATGGGGATTGAATCCCAACTAATTATCATTAATATAATATCAGTACAACCATTTCCCTACTAAAATAATTGAGATTTTCCACGAATTTCCCAAATCTGGGCATTTTCTAGAATTCTGGAAAAGTTGGTATTTTTAACAAACTGCCTCCAGAGCGCCCTTCATATCTCCTCAACCATTATGCATTTTGGAAAACAGCCCACGTAATACTCAATTTCCTATACTAGGAAAAAAAACCCATGTTTCATAATTTTGAAATTCGCAACGATCAGTTTGGAAATCAAGGAGTAAATCGACTATCGGGAAACTGCTACAAATTTGGGGCTGTAGCATTTGTAAAACTTGCACTGGTGCAGGAATGTTGTAAGAACTGATTTGGTACAGGAATCTATTGCATAGTGTAGGCAAGTAATTGTAGGTTCAAAATATGATTAAATCAACTTTAACCTGCAACATACAAACCTTTATTAAACCTCCATTAATGGTACAAAAGAAGTAACAAATACTTGCAACAATAATCATTTAATCAAATAGTAGCATGAGAGATTTTGAGTGAAAAATGAGATAAAACTGAGGCCCAAAAAAAGGCAACAATACTTTTGCCTTGGAAAACTTAGAAGGAGATATACATGAGGCACCCGTAAATGGGAAATTCCTCAAGTTGTACTTTCATCACTGATAAGGGCGGATCTAGCTCACTGTATATATCTTTTATTGTGTATGTCATTCCACTGTACTCCCTCTTGTTTACATTTCTCCCATTTTCATCTTCCATGTCATATTCTACTGTTCCATTTTGTTTCATCCATAGCTGGCTTTTTCATTTCATCTTCCACATCATCCTCCATTTCATCTTTCGTTTTGAGTCCACTTGACCATTGGTATAAAACTTTGTCTAATCAGTGTACATTTGTGACTCCATATACCCAATAAAGCACAGGCATTCAGGTTTGCAAGTTCTCAAAGCACTGAAGAGCAACACGTTGTCCCTAGATGGGGCCAATGTTAGCCTATGACCGCACATGACATGGAACAATGTTTCCTATAAAGAAATCAAAGAGAAAAAGGAGATAAGTAGTTAGATAAAAACAACAGTGGATGGAAAAGGCTTGAATGCATTCATGTCGAGTCATGCACGCATGCAGGTCAAGTTGTGAAGATGGGAAAAACTGTGAAAGGGGAAAGAATTTCACGAACATACATGTCATATTAAGCCGTATCGTTATATATATATATATATAAAAAAACCCATTCAAACCTTTGGTGGGACCCAATCCCTGCCTCCCTTTCCTTTCTGTTTCATTTTCCCCTTTGAAAAGAATTCAACTTTCACTTTTCATTGCTTTTCCCTTGTTTCGCTTCCCAATTCTTGATTGCAGTCAAAAGTGGGACCTCATCGCATTTTGCAAACTCTATGTGTTTGGCATGGAGACTAAACTCTAAATATTGCAATCATCTTTTTGCGACTACGATATCACATTGCATAAGAATTACCATTGTGCGCTCCCGCATGTCTATCCATTTATTTTTGCGATAAGCCAACCCCACCTCTGCTGCTCTGCTCCCGCTTCATAAGCCGTTGCAATACATATAAATATCATATAAATTCCATAGAGTTTTCTGCTTTAAACCTTTTCCGATTCATAAAAACCCCGTCGCATAGCCAGTGGGCTCCTCTTCCTTGCATTTTGCAAAGTTTAAAAGTTAACCCCCGCAACTTGTAACTAAACGCTATACATCGTGATGTGCGATTCCCAGTGGGGCCTGATCGCAAATCGTGCGCCGCAAGTTTTAAATATTAAAGTGCGAAGGGTAAATGTTAAGTCCTACGCAGAGCAAAGTGCGATGTTGGTGCATATGTGATGTATGTCAGAGAAAAGGCCTAAAGGATTTCAAGTCCGGGTGAATAGTTTTTTACGCTGTTTGGCTTTAAAAGGGGTTGAAAATGGCCAAAGGGGCTCGGGTAGAAAAAAGATAAAACGGGTCGAGTCTGATCCCATTTGACCTCCACGTCATTTAATTCCTATCGCCCTCCATCTTTCCTCCATCTCCGCATGCCCGCCATACATCCAATGATCCTCGCTGCATTTCGTACCTTCCATGTCCAATACCACAAAACATATCCCCCCCCCCTCCAAAATCCATTTTCTGGTTTGCGATTCAAGTACATCATGTGCTTCTACGTGGAACAAGCAGGGGTGGTCTATTTAGGTTGCTAAATATTTCTCTGCTGAAGAGCCAGGTGCGTGCAATACGACTGCCACTTCACAAGAGATTGAGTGGAAATAAGAGGATTTTCAAGTAACAGGAGAAACCGTGTGATGACGGCCATGCCTGCCCACCTACAACTGATCCTCGCCATCCCGTTATAAAGGCTCCCTATAATTTTCCTCAATGGGTGACCATGTCATTTCTGTTTCCGATTTAACTTTGATGATTTTGCTGGTGAAATCTCAATTTCACCCCATTCCCATTTTAAATTCTCCCCCACTCCCTTTTAATTATCTCACTACAAAAGTAATTTTTCAATGTACGCTCTACAAGTTAGGTAGCATGCTTTGAGGTCATAGATATGGGTCTATCATAAGTGATTAAGTACTGTAGACCCTCCAGGAAAAATTTATATATAGCAAGTTCTAAGATGAAAGTAGCGTTCTAGAATTTTGGAAGAATTTTGCTGTAGTTTTGTATGACTGTGCTCCTTGTGCTCTAAGATATATTTTTGGGAGAGCTGTTTGAACTAAATATAATACAGAGTTGATATTTGGATTCTAGATGGAGTAATGAGTAATATGTATTTGTTTCCTTTTTTATCAGTAATCTCTTCTTCATGTGTAATCATCTTTCATGCTATTCTACTTTGATGGTTCGTGTAATGTAGCTGTCGGTGATATGAAATTTTATTCATGAATTCGTATCAGTATAATTCTTAGGTGTTAATGATCATGTAATTAAGCTTGTTGTATTACCTTAATTCGCGCTCCATGAACCTCCGTTGTTATCCATATTTCATTTATATGCGTTTCCTCTGAGTTCATAAGGGACAGATACTTAAATATCTTAAGCCCGTCTCTTGTGGGTTCCTTCTTCATTCTCCCTCAACACCTCTGCATATTTTGAAGATTTTTGCTCATTGTTTTATACTTGGCCCACTTAAAAGTCACTAAACCTCATAGCCTCTTGAGCCCTCTCACAGTACAAGGAATTCACATGAATCGACTCCAAGACCTTCTCACTCCATGAACCACCAAAACCATTATTTCCTCATTCCATATTTTTTCAGAGGCATTTTATGTTGTTGTCCACTTTTAACCTCTAATTTTAAGATGTCCTAGGCACTCGTCTTTTGCAACTCAACGCTGTCTCTAGGAGCGACAACAGTACACGACACTTGTTGTTGTTGTTATCATGTGGAATTTCAGTTATATTGCGACACATTCCTTAATTTTGGTAGAACATTTTGGAAAGATTCACCTCCTCCTTCCACTATCCGTGATTTCATATCTCAAATTCTGTGTGGAAGAGAAAGTGATGAATTATTTTACAAAAAGAAATGTGTTGGTAAAAAATGTGATGATTGTGGAAATTTTACTAAATTTCAAAAAAAATATCGTACTGATATAAATGATCAATCATTGTACAACCTGAAAGTGAAATGGAAGAGATATGAATATATCCATACATTGATTCAAGGTTCAAATAGTGCTAAAAGAATTGAATTACAAGAAGAAATTTTTTTTGTGATAGATTTTTTGAGAAAGTTTGAGGCAGAAATTTATAAATACACCAAGCATTCCCATAGATCTCGATGACAGGATTTTAAATTCAAAAAGTCCGTGAAGTTTTTCCACCAGGGACCATTTTGTCAGTAATTGATTTTGCAGAAAACTACACATTTGTTCCACAAAAATAAATTTAGAGTGAATACTATCATTCTGACCAAGTCTCCATGCTCGTCCATATTCTATATAGACATGCTGAAAAAAACGTTGATCATATAGAAAGCACCAGTGAAAATCGACATGTTATTAAAGAATATCACTTTCATATTAGTGATGATCGTACACATGATACATATTTTGTACAACATTGTTTTGGAAAGATTTATGACTCCTTGAAAAGTCATGGAATAAAATTCAATGAACATTGGATATGGTCAGATGGATGTGCAGGTCAATTCAAATCTTCATGATCATTCTTTTGGTTGTGTTTTCTTCATAAGAAAACCCGCATTAAAAACTGTTGGAATTTCTTTGAGATTGGTCATGGAAAAGGAGAAGATGACGGGGTAGGGGCATGCATAAAATGAGCACTTCGAAGATATCAAATGGACCCCTTTGCAAACCGATTTGTGGACGCTAAAGAAGTTGTTCAATGGTGCATCGCTGTACTAAGTCATGAGTCTAACCGATCAAGGGAAGTGCGAAAGTACATTCAATTTAATTTTTATTGGATATCTAATTTTAAACAATGTACATTTATCACAATGATTATCTTTGATGGTATTTTTATATCATATTTACATTCTTCTTTGAATTTTCCATATATGTTTTTTTGGATATTGGGGTCGAAGATGTAGATAGATCCATTGGAAGTGATGTTGAAACAATAAAAGGGGCTCAAAAATTGCATTCAATGAAAAAAAAGTTGTACACAAATGTGTTTGCATTGGATAAAAGAAAATATTCTTGTTTTTTTCATGTTTTCATAGACAACACAAAATCCAATGATGTTTGTGAAAAAAAAATGTATATAAAATATTGGAAACATACAGAGCTAAATACAAAGGGGAAAATGTCTGTTGCAATGTTTAAAGAAATGCAATCAGAGGAGACTACAATATCATCTGATGGTGATCGAGTTCTGATCTTATTAGAGAAGGTAACATTTGAATTTCTTTCAAATGATAGGGATCTAGAAATAGATACTAAAATTATTTTAAAGTTAAATTTTCATGTTAATTATGATCTAAATTTAAATACATAAGTTTGTTTTATTGTGCAGGAGATGTTTTTTCTGTAATTGCACCTACTATCAACGATGAAAATGTGAAGTATTATTTGATGCGTTGCACTAAAAGAATGATGAAATTATTAGAAAACTATAATGATCATGAGTTTCCATATGACAGAGGGTCTATTATAATGAAAGGTTATTTTTTCAAACAAACTAATCAAAGTGGGGATTTTGTTTACTTTGAAGACTATGAACTTGATGTCATAAGTTGTCAATATATTCACTTGGTGTGTGCAGCACGCATAAAGTTGATAGAGGTTCAATCAAAGAAAAAAACGAAAATTAAGAAATGGAAAATGTCAAAATCCGATCATGAAAAGATCATTGAAGATGGCATTCCACTGGATTTTTTTTGATTGAACTGCCCAACAATTTCTTCTCTTTGGATTCATGTTTTAGAAATTTCAGAACTCAATTAAAAATTGAACTGCCTTGTTATGTTATCTGTGCAAGTGTTTGCACTTGTACATTGTTTTGGTACATGCACACTGGTATCAACTGAAAGTAGCTTTTCTATGTGCATTGATGAAAAATGTTGCACATACTGGATATATGTGTTCTAGAATTTAATTAACTGAAAGTAGCTTTTCTATGTGCATTGATGAAAAATGTTGCACGTACTGGATATATATGTTCTAGAATGCAATTAAATGAAAGTAGCTTTTCTACGTGCATTGATGAAAAATGTTGCACGTACTGGATATATATGTTCTAGAATGAAATTAACTGAAAGTAGCTTTTCAATGTGCATTGATGAAAAATGTTGCACGTATTGGATATATATATGTTCTAGAATGCAATTAACTGAAAGTAGCTTTTCTATGTGCATTGATGAAAAATGTTGCAAGTACTAGATATATATGTTCTAGAATGCAATTAACTGAAAGTAGCTTTTCTATTTACATTGATGAAAAATGTTGCACATACTGGATATATATGTTCTAGAATGCAATTAACTGAAAGTGGATTTTCTATTTGCATTGATGAAAAATGTTGCAAGTACTAGATATATATGTTCTGGAATGCAATTAACTGAAAGTCTCTTTTCTATGTGCATTGATGAAAAATGTTGCACATACTGGATATATATGTTCTAGAATGCAATTAACTGAAAGTAGCTTTTCTATGTGCATTGATGGAAATTTTTGCACGTACTGGATATATATGTTCTAGAATGAAATTAACTGAAAGTAGATTTTCTATATATGCATTGATGAAAAATATTGCACGTACTGGATATATATACATTATAGAATGCAATTTTAAAATTTTATGATAGTTTGACACATCTAACAAGACCTAGAATCTTATGATTGTTTATATATATATATATACACACACACACACATGTCGATATGTATTGTACTTCAATCATTTTAACATATATATTCAAACATGTACTTAAATCATTTCTACATGTACATATATTCATGTGAAATTTTTTTTGTTTGGAAAATGACAACTTGAATTTTAAAAACAAAACGTTATATCATAATCACATGTCAAATGTAGTTCAACCATCCAAAACTTGAGTTTTAAAAACAAAACATTATATCACAACATTACTTCACATGCTAAATGTATTTCAACTATCCAATAAAAACAAAACATTATATCATGCAGTCACATGCCAAATGTAGTTCAACCATCCGTAACTTGAGTTTTAAAAACAAAACATTATATCACAACATTAATTCACATGCCAAATGTAGTTCAACCATCCAAAACTTGAGGTTTAAAAACAAAACATTATATCACAACATTATTAAACATGCCAAATTTAGTTCAACTATACAATAAAAACAAAACATTAAATATCACAATCACATGCCAAATGTATTTCAACCATCCAAAAATGGAGTTTTAAAAACAAAACAAATTATATCACAACATTACTTCACATGCCAAATGTAGTTCAACTATCCAACAAAAATAAAACATTATATCATGCCAAATGTAGTTCAACTATACAATAAAAACAAAACACTATATCATGCAATCACATGCCAAATGTAGTTCAACCATAAAAAAATTGAGTTTTAAAAGCAAAACAAATTACAACACAACATTACTTCACATGCCAAATGTAGTTCAACCATCCAAAACTTGAGTTTTAAAAACAAAACGTTATAGATCACAACATTACTTCACATGCCAAATTTAGGTCAACTACCCAATAAAAACAAAACATTATATCACATTCACATGTACCAAATGTAGTTCACATAAAATATGTCCAAAATTTGTATCTCACAAGTATCAAGTTATATATGATTTCATCTAGATAAGACTATATATAAAAAAGTAAATTTAAGACTAAATCTATTGAAAATATAATGTTGCACGTGCATGTGCATCATCCATCAAATAGTGCATGTGCATCATCCATCAAATACAGATGGATGCAGTGTCTCTCCTAGTAAAGTCACGATCCTCGAGCTATCCTATGAAGCATGGGGAACCTGTACACAATGTGTACAAACATTAAAATTTAATGTTTTAAAATTTAATGTTTTAAAATTGAATGAGAATATATAGAACTTCATGTTAAAAAAAAATGTAAATAAAAATCATGCAATACCTCATGAGGTTCCCTCTCCATTTTTTGCTCATCTACTAAAACTTCCCCCACTGGAACATCTTCAACAGTAAACTGTACAATATACATGTACAAGTATATACATATTAAAAATTTTCAAATGAAAATGCATATATAAACTTATTTTCAATAATATTAAAAAAAGTTAGACAACTTGTTCAAATGGTTGAAATGGTGTGGATGTTCCCATCTCCATCATACACTCCATCACTAGAGTCTGTGGAGAAAAGAAATCCTCTCTAGGAACCTAAAATTCAAAAAATTTTAAAGTATAAAATAACTCAAGATCTTGATCTCAATTTATAATAAAACTTTTGAACTTGAATTTATAACTTATAACTTAAAAACATATATTTAAATGAAAAATTGAATACTTGTGCTGGTGGATTTGGCACATCTTCTAATAGAGGCTCCAAAAGAAAATCTCCAAAAACCTAAAATTCAAAAAAATTAAAATAACTCAAGGTATAGATCTCAATTTATAATAAAACTTTTGAACTTCAATTTATAACTTATAACTTAAAAACATATATATTTAAGTGAAAAACTGAATACTTGTGCTGGTGCATTTGGCACATCTCCTAAGAGTGGCTCAGAAAGAAATTCTCCAAAAACCTAAAATTCAAAAAATTTAAAATAACTCAAGATCTAGATATCTCATTTTTTAATGGAACTTTTTGAGCTGGAATATATAACTTAAAATCATATTTAAAAGTGAAAAATTGTTCATACTTGTGATGCTGGATTTGGCACATCTCCCAAGGAAGAAGAAGGTACCACCATCCCAAAAACATCAGACGGAATCAGAATTTGTTAAAACATTTTATTATATGTATACATGTCTATGAGTGCACAATTATTTATTATAAAAATATCTCATCATGTTTCGATATATATAATAATAGATAAAAAATAATTGTACATCATCCTGTTCTCTTAAAAAACACTAACATTTTCCAATATATCTTGATGGTGAGAACCATCTTGATTGTGTGATTGATGGTGAGACCCATCTTGATTGTTTGAACCGGAGGTTCTAATCGTGATATTAACATTTGCTTCATTCATCAAACGTGACAACTGCAAATGGTGTTAACATATAATGATACATTTTTGTTATATTAATGTATACAAATAAATGTATGTATATATGTATTTATTACAAAGTGTACATGTGTTAAAATAATCACCCTAACCATTAACACATATCATTTCCATGCCCTCTTTCTCATGAAAAATTAGGTCCTACCAACCATTGTGACAATTCTTTGTATATGTTTTGAGATCTTCAACATTCATGTTGTCAATCTCTTCATCTGTATAATACACAAAATTAGCGCGTGCATTCTCACGTGCTCTTTTTCGATTCAGACAAACATCGTCTCCACCCAATCCACTGTGAACATTGTCAATGATGGCATCCATTGCTTTTCGACTAATTTTAGAAGTGACATCCATCTCTGACTGCAAAGTTTCGATACAGAGAGGTTGACTAACTAATGGTGGCTCAGGGCAAGGAAAATCAACATCACGCCTAGCGCCCCTACGGTCACACAATCGACCTTTCCCAGGACCAAAAAATTCAGAGTGAAGGTCATTGTAATTGGGTTTCGTTTGCAAAAATAATTTTTCAAAATAAAGCAGAACCTCGTCGTTCCATGGGAGTCTTCCATAGGCCGCAAGGTGTCTATCATAAAAATAGCCAGCTATATGAGGGTGCTTGAAATATTGCACCTTCAAGATATTTATTTTTAGCCCTTATTTGAAATTAAACATAGGCTTGGCCATTTCTGTTCTAACTCTTTATTTAACAACCTCCCATGTATCAGGACCCATCACTATTTCTTTTATTTTTCTCATCATTTCTACAAAATTATCAGTGGTTGGCCCAAGCTTTAGTTACACATATAATCGTTTGATTAAAGAGTGAGTAACTATTTCCAAGCTTTGTCGACTCTCAGCAGGGAGAGTCAAAGCCACGAGATCTCTCTTCAATTTTTCATGAAGATGTTGACACCTTTGTAAGGTGCATTTCTGCATGTTTGATTCCCAAGGTATATCAGAAATGTCAGATGGATAAGTCATGGTTGGTGTACAACCTTCTTCTTGAATGACGCGTTCTGTCCTACGTATTTTTTGAGCAACATTTGGAGCAACATTTTCAATCTCTGCATTAATATATAAAATTTCATATATTAAAAAAACACATGTAAACAAATTTGTACAAATTGAATGAAAATAATATTCAAATTGATGGCCACCTCGATATGGTTGGCTAGCATCTTTCCCATCCTAGTACTGTTGAGAACCAGAACGACCCTATTGAGAACCAGAATGACCACCATTTGGTTGAGAACCAACATGACCATTCATTGATTGGCCTCTGGGGGAATACATATTACTACCTTCACAAAATTCCCCAACACCTATTGATGGCCCTCCAAGGGAATGTGTACCACCACCAACCTCACGAGATGAGAGGGAAGCTTCATAAAAAAATATGAATTTATAATCAATTCAAAAATACATTCATACATATAAATACATGTACATATTCATTGATTAAATTGCATGAACCATACCACGATTGCGTGAACCATGGCCATGCTCCATTTCTGGAGTAGACACCCTTGTCCTTCTACCTCCTAAAAATAAAAAATTAAGCTTATTAACAACTAATTTAACTTACAAAATTGATAAAAAATCAATTCCATATGTACACACATGTATGTATATGTATGGAGATTTAAGATTATATTTAAATGTACCATGAACATCCCTTGATCCCTGATCTCCCTCTCTCGTAGAGATATGAGATTCTGTTGATCTTCACCTTTCATCCTCCATGATATATATATATATATATATATATATATATATATATATATATATCTGTAGATATATTTACAGTGGACATTTACAATTATTTTTTTAAATTACTATTTAAAATAAATTGAAAATAAATTTCAAAAAATTAATGTAATTTAGTGTACACAAATGATGTGAAACATAACTTTCAAAGCACTAATTGATGCGTGAAACTCAATTTAAGCAAACTTTTTATAAAAATGTTAAGTTCAAAAAATTGTGCTTTACATG
Organism: Pinus albicaulis; assembly: GCA_034641835.2. Classification (NCBI taxonomy): domain Eukaryota; kingdom Viridiplantae; phylum Streptophyta; class Pinopsida; order Pinales; family Pinaceae; genus Pinus; species Pinus albicaulis. Next base: position 1,573,045,583 of record CM076581.1, read on the forward strand.
GTGGGAGCACACTTGGTATATTATTGAAAAAAACACATGGTCATTAAAAAAGAAGCGTGAACTCCATTTAAACAAAAATTTGTTGAAGTCCTCACATTTTAATTTTATAAAAATGTGAAGTTCACCACTTTTTGCAAATGTGAAGTTCACCAAGTTGCTCTATACATGGTGGTAGCACACTTGGTATATAATTGAAAAAAACACATGGTCATTAAAAAATACGCATTTATAAGTACAAAACACACACATATCCAAGATATGTTACAATGTCCGTCAATAAATTTTGAAGGAGAGCATCTCAACACTAATTCATCTTTGAGAGATGAATCTTGAATTTTTGAAGAAGAGCGTCTCAAAACTAATTCATATTTGAGAGATGAATCTTGCATTGGCATTTCCATATATAATTATAATTCATCTTTGATATATGAATCCCGAATTGGCATTGCCCCACATAATAGATCAACAGAAATATTATTAACATTTGCACAATGTATTATACTAAAAAATTGAAATTGGCTAACAATATTGTTTGCTTTTCCAGGCAGTTGTTTTAGCCTCTCCTTCCTAACTTGGTACACGCCTTTCATCTGGTTGCACACAAGTTTAGAATTGGTGAAAACTACAATTCCATTTGATTCATACTCCCTAGCTATTCCCAAGCCTTCTATCAATGCAATATAATATGCCTCGTTGTTTGTTGTACTTCTCGGTATATTCATTTTCCTTTGGAAGACCTTTCTAGTCGCAATATTGCAAAGAAAATATGTAATCACTTCTTTCCATGGATTGGGATAGCAAGAAACATCTATGCATAATGTCCATTTTTCAACCATATTTAGTGGGTTATTTTTTATCCCTGAAAAAAAATTCAATAAAATATATTAAATTAAAATTTATTGCAAATGCATGGGAGAAATGACACATGTGCATGAGATGAAATGTGCATGGTTTATCTTAAAGTTTGACTTAAAGTTTATGGTAGAATTCACATCTAGAAATGAGATGCGTTAAAGATTGCATTGCCTAGAGTTTAAGGGAGATTTATGACACATGTACATGGTTCGTGCATGGTTTGCCTTAAAGATTTCCTTAAAGTTTATGGCAGAAATCACATATAGAAATGACATGCCTTAAGAAAGGATGAGATCCAAAGGCTACCTAGCCCTTTACAGACTCCTTTAGAACTTGTAGAAGTTAAGACTCAACAAACAAACTAAAATCCTATTGAAGTTAAACCACTTTAGGTTTAGTTTTTAGGCCTTAAAGTTTGCCTTGAATTAATGGGGGAAAGGCTTGAGTTTGGGGGATCCTATCCTATGGAAGTTCAACTAATTTAGCTTTAGTTTTTAGGTCTTAATTTTTTCCTTGAATTAATGGGAGAAAGCCTTGAGTTTGGGGGATCCTATTCCATGGAAGTTAAACTACTTTAGGTTCACTTTTTAGGCCTTAAAGTTTTCCTTGCATTAATGGGAGAAAGCCTTGAGAAATGACACATGATGTAAAGTTAATGGGAGAAAGCCTTAAGAAATGACACATGCTTTAAAGTTTGCCTAAGAGTTTATGGGAGAAATGACACATGTATGGGAGAAACGAAACATGCACACGGTTTGCCTTAAAGTGGTAGTGGTTTATGGATATTAAAATGAATAACTTCTATTTATATCTATTCCAGAGATTGATTGTAGGGGAATTTACTAGATATGTCACCTTTCAGAAAAGATGAGATCTAGAGGCTACCTGTCCCTTTACATACTCTGCCTTTAGAACTTGTAGAAGTTAACATTCAACAGACAGACTAAAATCCTATGGAAGTTCAAACAAACTAAAATCCTATGGAATTTCAGCCACTTTAGGTTCAACTTTTAGGCCTTAAAGTTTGCCTTGAATTAATGGGAGAAAGCCTTGAGTTTGGGGGATCCTATCCTATGGAAGTTCAACTACTTTAGGTTCAGTTTTTAGGCCTTAAAGTTTGCCTTGAAGTAATGTTAGAAAGCCTTGAGAAATGACACATGCTTTAAAGTTTGCCTAAGATTTTATGGGATAAATGACACATGTATGGGAGAAATGACACATGTACACGGTTTCCCTTAAAGTGGTAGTGGTTTATGGATATTAAAATGAAGAACTTCTATTTATATCTATTCCAGAGATCGACTGTAGGGGCATTTAATAGATATGTCACCTTTCAGAAAAGATGAGATCTAGAGGCTACTTGGCCCTTTACAGACTCTGCCTTTAGAACTTGTAGAAGTTAACACTCAACATACAGACTAAAATCCTATGGAAGTTCAAACAAACTAAAATCCAATGGAAGTTCAAAAAAACTAGGTTAATTTTTTAGGCCTTAAAGTTTGCCTTGAATTAATGGGAGAAAGCCTTGAGTTTGGGGGATCCTATCCTATGGAAGTTCAACTACTTTAGGTTCAGTTTTTAGCCCTTAAAGTTTTCCTTGAATTAATGGGAGAAACCCTTGAGAAATGACACATGTACATAGTTTGCCTTATAGTATATGAGAGAAATGACATTGACTTATAGTTTATGGGAGAAATGACATAGAAATGTCAAAGAAATGACATAGAAAAGACACATGTATGAGAGAAATGACACACGTACACGATTTGACTTAAACTGGTAGTGGTTCACATTTACTTAAACAACTAGTGGTAGTGGTTGATTAAGTTATGTCAAAAGTCACAACTTTATGAGTTTGTGGGAGAAATGAAATGTGCATGGTTTAAAAAATTATTTTATGCACTTAGTAAAACAAATAATGGTAGTGGTTGATGAAGTTATGTCAAAAGTCACGCCTTTATGAGTTTGTGGGAGAAATGACATGTACAGGGTTTTCCTTAGAGTTTAGTTTGCCGTTTATTTTACCTTGAAGTTTATAGAAGAAATCACATCTATAAACCTTTACTTTGACATCTATAAATAGGCTAAGAACATTAAGAAATAATTTTCAGCTTACAATTTGAAAATGATTTAGCACCTATCAAATTGTTTAATAATTTATAATAATGTCATTTTTGGCCTGTACTATCATTCATCCTTGATATGTACAAGAATTACATCAACCTACATTATCATCATATCACTGTAGCCATGTCAATATAGATTATTTATATCCATTACATCATAAAACACTATAGTTTTAACATTTTACAAGATTAGAAGCATCATGGAAGGTGTAAATTTAGGTACATTAATAAAATACAACCATGTCAATATAGATTATTAAGATCCATTACATCATAAAAAACTCCACTTTTAACATTTTACAAGCTAAGAAACATCATGGAAGGTGTAACTTTAGGTACATTAATAAAATACAACCATGTCAATCTAGATTATTAATATCCATTACATCATAAAACACTCAACTTTTAAGATTTTACAAGATTAGAAGCATCATGGAAGGTGTAAATTTAGGTACATTAATAAAATACAGCCATGTCAATCTAGATTATTAATATCCATCACATTATAAAACACTCCATGTCAATATAGACACATAATATCCATTACTTGTTTCTTGTTGTTGTTTTATGTGATTACTTTGTTTTGTACTAGTTTTCAGCACATTATCTCTTGGTTAGGATGATTCAACTTGATGCAAGAAGTTTAAGGTTCTTCATCTAGTTAAATTATATTTGAGGGTGTTATAATTAATCAGAAACAATTTGGAGATAAAATCCCAAAAATAGATGGGAAAAAATAAGATTTAAATAAATTTAGCCTGAATACCATCAACACCCACACATTTTGCACCCACAGAAAATTGCAAATTTGAAAAATATTTTAAAAATGAGATAGATGACCTCAAAAACAATTGAAATATATTTTAAAAATCAGACAGATGACCTCAAAAACAATTGAAAAATATTTTTAAAATGAGACAGATGACCTCAAAAACAATAGAAATCTCTGTTCAAGCAATTGAGTTCCAAAAGGTATTTCTGAAATTTACAATATGAGTTAAATTCAACCTGAAATTTAAAGAGAATTTCAAAGTTTTAAGCAAGAATATTTTAGAATCAGACAAAAAAAATAAAAAATTCCTATCAGTTTTTCAGAATTTCAAAATCAAATTAAGTTTAACCTGCAACATATTTGGGCTCATTTGGTATGATCTTGGTTAGGATGATTAAAAGAGTCTGGGTTATTCCTCTCTTTCAGAATTCTAAAATAAAATTATGTTCAACCTGCAATAGAGTTGGGCTCATTTGGTATGATCTTGGTTAGGATGATTCAAAGAGTCTGGGTTATTCCTCTCGAGTATGTGAATGTTTTGGAGCAACTTATTAGTTATTGAATAGGTCATTCGTCTCAATTATTTTCTTGCAATTGGGTACACATTGTGTAAATGAATGAAAAGACCATCAACACCCACACATTTTGCACCCACAACAAATTGCAAATTTGAAAAATATTTTAAATAAGACAGATGACCTAAAAAAAATTTGAAATATATTTTAAAAATGAGACAGATGACCTAAAAAAGAATTGAAAAATATTTTTAAAATGAAACATATGACCTCAAAAGCAATAGAATTATCTGTTCAAGAAATCGAATTCCCCCATACATTTTACACCCATAACAAATTGCAAATTTGAAAAATAATTTAAATAAGACATGTGACCTCAAAAACAATTGAAATATATTTTAAAAATGAGACAGATGACCTCAAAAGAAATTGAAAAATATTTTTAAAATTAAACATATGACCTAAAAAAATGGAATTCTCTATTCAAGCAATGGAATTCCAAATGGTATTTCTGAAAGGTAACATACTATTTCGAATTCCAAAAGGTATCGACTAGGATGAAGGGTAACATACTAGTATAAGCAAACCAGTAACACAAACAATACACTAATTGCGAACTTTGTAATCACTAGTATTATATGTAACAAAAAGTTGAAATGGTTGGGATATTAATCACTGTGATTACATAATGAATAACCCTTTTTTATAAATTCTGATATGGCTTGATTTATTACTAAATTGGAAATTTGTGAAGATTGAAGAAATGGCTTGCTACTGGCGAATTTCTCTTTTGCTGGGCCTACTGATAGAGGCAATCCTAAAGCATATCTATGTTAGTTTTCCCAGCAAGAGAAGCAGTAGGAGATAAGAGCACTTGGTCAAACCTAAATCTATGTGGAAGAGCGTAGTTTATGAAATGTAGAAGTGCGAAATTGAAGCCTTTAAATGTAAAATAGATAGAATATAAAACATATATAATATGGTTGCAGATCACTGGTGAAATGTCAGTCCTTTCTGGGAAACACTTGATGGATGGTAAACCATTTCATAGCATAGGCAACAACGCTACTCTACTGACCTTAGCACAAGACTCTTTCTCTACCGAGGGAAGATAGACACCCGTAATCGAAGCACCATATTGCATACGGATCAACAACTACCCAAAAGAGATACTCTGCCCCCACGGGGTAATAATATTCTGTAAACAAATAGGGAGATAGGAGGGAGGTTTATGCAAATGGCCTTCTTTCTGTGAGTTGGATAATGCCTACTTATTTGTAAAATATGAATAAATTTTGGTGTATTCTATTCAGTGATGGGTATTTTTGAAAATGTGAGGTTACCAGGATATATTAAACCAATTATTCATAGGGGTGTTTTCGAAAAAGAGGTTCATGTTCTAGTCAGACATTTATTTTCCCTAGCTTAAAAACTAATGAACTGTAATGATGATTGATCACTCGTCTAGAACAACTGTGTGTAAAATATTAAACATGTATCTTTTTCTTTCTGTGTCTCCTTATAGTGTAGATCTTAGTGGTCAAGCACTGCCTTATAGGAGAAAGTGTATGGACCTCAATACTCAACCAATTTTGTAGTTTTTTCCTTTTTTGTTGATTTGCATGTCCTAAGAGTCTCTTTTGTAATTTTTTTCCTTTTCTGTTTATTTTCATGTCCTAAGAGTCTCTTGATTTTTGAGGTGTTGAACCTATTTGATGGTAAATCGTAGATTTTGAAAATATTTTAGAATATAGCAATACAATTGTTCACATTTCAAATTATTTCTATAATCTTCCATCCAAGAAGAATAATGTGATTTATTATGGATCAACATATACCCAAAAGAGAGACTCTACCCCCACGGTAGTCAGGATATCCATATTTTGATATTTGTAAACTAGTGAAGTTGCATGAAGTAATGAGATTTCAGTTATTCTTATTTAATTTGTGGGCTGAGGAAGCACCCGATTGAGTAGTACATGAGACTGAGAGGTAATTAAATTTATTATTAAATTATAAATACACAGAAGAAATTATAGAAGCACAAAATGCCATGGAATTAAATCCTAAGCATATGACAATTCAGAGATGTAGGAACTTGGAAATTTGGAGACGTCGAGGCCGCAATGAGAAGAAGACGTCAAGGCCACAACGAGAAGACAAGCAGGAGGGCGAGAAAGTCATAGATTACAAATTACCTGCAAAAAAAAAAAAACTATAAAAAAAAATCACAATGAAAACAAAACATAAACCAACAATAAAAATAATTCACAACGAAAACAACACAGAAAACCAACACCAACAAATTTCTCAACTGCGCTTGTGATCCTGCAACTACGCCTATGACCCTGCAACTGTGACCCTGCAACAACAAGAAATTATGACCCAAGCAACAACAGGCGCCTGTGATCCAAGCAACATCAAGCAACAACAACAAACAATGGTAATAAGCCTGAAACCCATCCATGTTTCTGGGCTAGTGTATTTATAAACTAATGTTCGACTAGATTATTTTAAATTTTCGGCCGAACATATAGTTTGGCCGAACTATTAGTTCGGCCAAAATTTAGTTGCCAGTTTCCTCATTTTCGACCAAAAATATGTTTTCACACATCGTCAATACTCCATCAATGTAAACGAAAAAATGAATTCGGCCGAACTAATCTCAAAAGTTCGGCTGAAATCTAAGATGGTTCAGCCAAAATTTTATAAATGTTCGGCCGAACTGTTGGGAAAATGACTTTTCCGCCCTCGATTCTCACAAAAGTGTAACCCACCTTCGTGGGTTTACTCGAAAGATATTTTTCACTGGATTTCAATTTACTTCTACCATAATAGTTAGGTTAAAAATGTTTCTTTATATATATATATATATATATATATATATATATTATTGAATTCAAATCTGACAAGATGTTTTCCAATTTTTATATTCTATATTTTTTCACTTTGTTTTCAATATTTAAAGGATTTTTATGAGGTTGGTGTATTACCCACTACCTATAAACCCTTTTGGATAATACATATATACTTCTTCAAAATCTCATTTGAGGAAAATATCCAATGAAAATATGTTGCAATAGTTGTAACAAATTTGAATGTTACCAACTTTTCTATTGAAGAAAATGTTTCATCATAATCCATTCTCTTTTTTTTTTTTATGTAAAATTTATGCAATCATCCTTTTTTGTGTTTCTCTAGCAAGACATTTGCAATATTTGTATTTAATTTGACTGTTGCCAAGTTCCCTATTTAAAAACATATTTCATCAAAATCCACTTTCCTCTTATTCTTTCATCTTATTTTGTTGAAAAATGTAGCAATCAATTCTCAATTTGATTTTTCCTTGATTAAATTGAAAAAATCCGAATTTCCACATAAGAAAAAATATTGGAGGTAGTTAACTAAGGTGACATGGCTCTTGTCACTTATTTAACTCATTTAATTCAAGTTGGAGGGCTTGATTTCCATTAAGCATGAGTGATTTCTAATTTGTAGCAATCTAATTCAAGTATATTAAGTTGTGTTCAATTAAATTAGTTCTAACTGTTGAAGGAACTAATGGAAGGCCAATTATGTAAGTGTGAGTTCATTCAAACTCAATGATCATTCAATAAACTACTCAATCAACCTAAAATAACTAATGCATGTAGAGAATTCGAGTTACCTAGTTGAGGTGGAAATTCCAAGGTAGTATAACATCAGTTGTAGACTATTCCAGAGTGTACAAGTGTCACATGAAACTTTATGATCAACTTGAGGAATTCCACAATCCATTTTAGAGAAATTCCTAATAAATAGGGGCCTAATATATCTAGAAATTGTGCAAGGAAATAGGGGCTCAAACATAGGCATGATTTGAATAATTATGGGTTAGATCTTCTGAGTGAGCAAAGAGATAGGTTATTCACTTGCAGGTTGTGCTAAGTTGAACAAAAAAATTGTAATACATCTCTATTTATCAGATTAATGCAAGCAAACGTTGGGGTTTTTAGCAGATTTCTTTCCCCGAGAAAAAACTGTGTACATGTGTGTTATTTCTTATTGCACGTTTGAGATTATTGTTCTAAATTGTGACTTTATTTTCGCAAAACAATAGAGTAGGTTTTTGTCTTTTGATTTTGATTAAAAATTCATGATCAATTGCAAATATACACCATAATTTCTACATGATACCAGAGCAGGATTCACATTAGAGAAAAAAAATTCAAAGTTGTTTCTCTGTAGAATCGGATTTGCAATTATGTGTTTTAGGATCTCTTCAGAGTTGGAAATATGAGCTTCACAGGGTTGAGGCTAGAGTATGCCTTGGAAGGTAGATCTTATTTCATTGAATGGAAGGATCACATGGAAGCGGTATTGGATGAAAAAATATTGTTGAAATATGTCAAGATAAACATTCCAAGACCACCATTAGCTGATGTCTAGGACTTGCTCAGTGGAACAAATATGTAGCCAAGGAGAGAAGAATAATCTTGGAGGGAGTACGAGATCATATTGTCTCAAATATCGACGGAAAAGTAACTTCATTTTCAATGTGTAAACTACTGACATAATTGTTCGAAGAACAATAGTGACCACGGAAAGCTGACACTCAAGGATAAAATTCAAAATATCAAGATGCAAAAGAATGTTACTATTTTTCAATATTTGAGTACGTTCACACAATGTCATGATGAAATTGTCGCTGTTGGTGTTAATGTTATAGAAGATGACTTGGTAATCCTATCCCTTCTGGGCCTTCCCAAGAGCTGGGATAGCTATCAATATTTAGTGAATGGAAGGGAGAAATCACCGATTTGGGAATGCTTATGGTCCGATTTGGTACAAGAGGAAATAAGGCAGAATACTAGAGACGAGACTTCATCCAAGGGCGAGGATGAAGACAAATTTGCATTGGTTGGAAAAGGAAAGAAATATCAATCCAAACCAAAGTCTAGCCAAGGGGGCAAGAAGAAATATTTGTCCAAAATTTAAATGCTTCCATTGTCACGAATTCAGGCACTATGCCATAAAGTGTTTACAAACAAATACAAGCAAGAAGATCTTAGGAGGATCAGCAGGTGAAACCTTGGCTTTATAGTTCAAGCTTGAATTTAATCTTATCGCATGGATGATCAACACAATGATGGGGAGCGTATGGTACTTTGACTTAGGTGCCTCGTTCCATAGGATAGGGTGTAGAGGTTTTTTTAGGGACTCGGAGGAGAAATATTTTTAGATGCACATCGATATGGGGGATGATGGAAGGCACAATGCAACCGAGATTGGTACAATCACCTTTTAGAGGGAGTCAGGATCCCCTCTCAGACTCAAGGATGTCATGTTAGTTCCAAGCCTAATGAAAAATCTCATCTCTGTTGCAGTTTTAGAAGACCATGGTTATGATGTGATATTCAACAAAGGAAAGAAATTCCTGTGACACATATTCATGGGAAAGGTGAAGCAGTTTAGGGTTCATGTGAAGAACCTGCATAAGCCATATGTGGAAGACTGTGATGCATTAAGAAATAATGTGAAGAATGTGTAGAGTCGTGATGTCGATGAACTTTGGCATAAAAGACTTAGCCATTTTCATCACGACACCTTGAAGATTATGCATCAGATAGCCACATGCCTCCCCAAATCACTTAAGCAGCATAATGTATGCAAAGGGCATACCTAGGGGAATTATACAAAATCCACATTCCATGATTGAGACAACAAAGAAAATGCAGTCCTTGAAATGATCCACTCTGATTTTTGTGGACCTTTCTCAACATCCTACACTTCCATGCACAAATATTTTGTCATTTTTTTATGACTTCTCAGGGAAGTGTTGGATCTTCTTCATTTTTTGTCTGCTCTTGTTCCAATTTTTGTTTCGATGTCAAATACCTTCCCAACATTCCGACCAATTCGTACCACCAACTCAAACTATCATTCTGATTGCTTCTAGCTCTCAGCCGATAGTTACACGACCCCCACGCTAACATACAGTTTGACCACTGTGCCTCCTATCCTCGTTGATCTCCTCCATTTTCTTTGGACCCTGACTGACACGTCTCCACTGCCATTAGTCACCAAAAATCCATCACGTTTTTTTTCAAACTATTTTCCATTAAGTCGTAACCCTTGTGTTATAACACTTAAATCACATACACACACACATACATGTTGATTAAATTAAAAAAACAATTATATAATTACATAGAATTACAAATATGTATTATATATATTTAAAATTATATAATTAATTAATTAAAAAAATAATTGGTTCCACGAAGAAGGAAAAAAAGTTAAGATGGGGAATAATAATGATGATTATTTTTTTTTTCAAGAAGAACTCAATAAAATGCGATGATGCCTCGATAATATGGAAAATAAGCAAGCAGAGTTAGGAGAGGGTCAAAATAGGCTACTTGCGACTCAAGAAGAAATGGAAAACAATATTAAAAAGGTAAATAAAAATGAGAGAATGTTTCTAGGCATACATATGCAGTTATTGGGAGGATTTAAACCAATTTGTTATCCTTTAATTACTCAAGAACCAAAACAAAGTCCCAAGACTCCAGAAGGTGAATATTTTCCTAGTCATGAAATTCTACAAATGCCACAAATACACTTCCAAGGAAGTCGATACTATACAAAGCTTACAAAAAAATACTACTAATGAATTAAAATAGAATTACCTAAGTACGATGGTAAATATAATAGAGACACTATTGTGTAGGTTAATAAAACAGAGGCCATTTTTTAGTCAAACCCCCCAATAGGCGAGCGAGATAAGATCATTACTGCATCTAACAAATTGGAAGCTGAAGCATATGATTGGTTCCTATGGTGGTCCAACAAATGTGAAGCTCGTTCATTCATTTAGAAGAATTTCGTGGATCCTATACTAAAAAGGTTTCATGATGAAGAAGAAGATCATATCTACGGAAAATTCGTCCATCTCAAGCAAAAGTGGTATTTAAGTGAATACACCCAAGAATGGGAAGTATTAGTTGTAATACAAAGAGAATTTTCTGATGAAGATATGCTAAAAATGTATAGATGTTGACTTAAGGAATATATTTGAGCAGAATTGAAGTTGTACAAGCCCAAAACTATTGAACAAGCCAAACATGAAACAATAATAATTGAGAAAAAATATAAATTCCATAAAACACCATATGCCAGTAATGAAACATGAAGTAAATACTCAAAAGTGAATGTTGGACATTGGATAAACCAACGCTCCCCGTGTGTTTCGTGACATGGACTAACCGCCTCATGTGGATCCTTATCTCTGGCGATGAGATCGCTGACTAACACCTACGGGTTTTGGTCTAACAACAATCATGATTCCAAATAAGTGGTATCAGAGCATAAGTCACGAGTTCGATAGACACTCGACTCACGTTGGGGGGGGATATTGTTGGAAATTGGATAAAGCAATGCTCCTCGTGTGTTTCACGACATGGACTAACCGCCTCTTGTGGATCCTTATCTTTGGCGATGCGATCGTGGACTAATGCCCGCGGGTTTTGGTCTAACAACAATCGTGATTCCCAACAAGGAAGTCAAGTAAGTCTTATCTAGATAAGTCTAGCAAGTACGTTGCACCAGGAAAAATAGGGGGGTGATAGGGGGGTGACATCCCTTCTTGTCTGGGGTTTGCAAGGGGGAGGTAGCTCACCTGGGACAACGCCCTAGGATTTTTTATTTTTATTTTTATGTGCACCCAATAATAGTTGGGTGGACCCATGGATGGGGGCAGACCCAAAGATAATTGGATGAACTACCCATGGTTTTTTGCATGGATTTTGCATATGGTTTTGGGCATGATGGTTTTCTTCCCATGATATTTTGTAGATCTGGTCAAGGGAACTATGGTTATGTTCTAATACAGGGTTAATGGATTGGGGTTTATGAATGCTTCGCAATGTATATATATGTATTGCAAAATTGAAAGAAATATAATAAAAAATCAATCTAGTAGTCCCAGTTTTCGGATCCAAGGGAAAATATATGTGTATATTTATTTTATGTTTTCACCATTATTTATTTTTCTGTTTTAAGAATTCATTTGCAGGTAATTTGTGTATAGGGTTAAAAACTACATGTGACACTTCAGGATTTGGGATTGGAGCTGTATTAATGCAAGATAGTTTCCCCATAGCTTATGAAAGTCGAAAGCTTAATAAAAGGGAAAGTTTTAAGTCTACCTACCACAAGGAGATTTTGGCCATCATTCATGAATTAAGAAAGTGGCATCAATACTTATTAAGAAGAAATTTTCAATCCACATAGATCATAATAATATTCAGTTCCGTTTACAACAAAAAAGCTTATCAAGAGAATAATAAAAGTGGATATAAAAACTGGTCGCATTTGACATGGAAATTTTTCAGAGAAAAGGGAAGGGTAATGTGGTTGCCGATTCTCTCTCACATAAGGATGAAGAAATTACAACATGCTCCACATTACTAGTAGTCCCTGATTGGTTGGACAAGATTTGAATTGAATATGCAAAAAATCCAAACTCTTGTTCGATAATAGAAAACATCAATCAACATCTTAATTTTGAATGGAAAAATGACATACTATGGTATAAGGGTAGGATTTACCTAAGTCCTTCATCCAAATTTAAAATAAAGGCTCTGAAGTAATAACACAACTCCCCTACAGTTGGGCATGTTAGGTTCTTTAAGACATACTACAATGCAAGTCAATTGTTCTATTAGAAGGGAATGAGTAAGGAAATTTAGAAATACGTTGCCGAATACAAAATCTGTCAAATAAGTAAAAGTTAAAACATCTCAAATCCTGTACTATTACACCCCTCACATGTTCTAAATCAGTAATGGGAAGAAATTTAAATGGATTTTATCAAAATTTTACCTATGTATCATAGTAAGGACAATATATTTGTTGTAGTAGATAGACTAACAAAATATGCACACTTTATGGCAGTTAAGAAATCATACTCAACCAAGAAAATTGTGGAGGTACTTTGCAAAAACATCTACAAGCTACATGGTCTACCTAAAGTCATTGTTAGTGATAGAGATGTAAGGTTTAAAGGAAATTTTTGGAAGGAATTTTGTAACCAAGTCAGAATAACCCTTAACATGACTTCATCCTACCATCTGCAAACAAATGGTCAACCAGATATAGTAAATAATTGTTTAGAAAAATATCTACGATGATTTATATTTGACAAGAAAAGAAAACGATCACAATGGCTGCATTTAGCTGAATGGTGGTACAATACCACCTCTCATACCTTAGCCAAAATGACCCCATTCTAGGCCCTATATGGTTATGAACCCCCTATATGGAAATATTTTGCATTAAATGACACTGAGGTTCAAGTAGTGAAGAACCATGTGCAAGAAAGTCAAAATATTATCCAGATATTAAAGGAAAACCTAGAAATTTCCAAAAATTAAATGAAGCAACAAGCTTACCAACACAGTTCAGAACGAGAATTTGAAGAAGGAGACCGGGTCTTCGTAAAACTACAACCTTACAATCAGTTGTCCTTGAAACAACAAGGAAAGAACAAGCTGGATCCAAATTTCTATGGGTCTTTTAAAATAATTAGAAAGATCAATGCTGTTGCTTATGGATTGAAACTACCAGACAATTTCTGAATCCACAAAGTATTCCATGTTTCGTGCCTAAAAAATGTACTAGGTCAAAACTAATCTTCTCAAACTAAGATATTTGAAGTCGATGAATAAGGAAAGATTATCCTAGAACCCAAAGGCATTATCTCAACCATTGAGAAGGTATTGCGCTGTAAAATCATAAGAGAATACCTCATCAAGTGGAAAAATATTCCAAAAGAAGATTCATCATGGGAAATAAAAAGTTTTGACAGCAATACTCCTCGTTACTCTTTCTTTGAGGAAAAAGTAATTTTTAAGGGTGGGGTAATGTTATGAATAATTAATTCATAAAAATAACAACAAAATTAATAACGAATAATAAATAAATAAATAATTAAGTTAATCTATTAAATATTTTTAGTTATGAAAGGGTTATGATCAAAAGACATGACAAATCAACCTTGTGACCAGTCATTTCCTATTTAGGCATATCGTCCGAGGGATTATAAATCATCATATGAATATTGAATAAAATACATATTATTACCAGTGTGAATTATGTCTCTTGTAATTAAATCTCAACAATCAAGTTTTATTTTAACTACTGCCATGTATCCAAACAATCAATGAAGAAGCTAGAACCGATAGCAGAGTTGGGGGTATTTGTGGGTTACACAAAAATCCACACAACTACTGTGTGTACTTTCTATCCCTCATAATCAAAATTATGCGAGGGGATGTAAAGTTTGATGACAAGAAAGCAACGCGGTTCTCTCTTGAGAGGGAGCTTCAGATTTCACTAGAGGAGGAGATTTTATCTCTAAAGGACAAACCTCAGAAAGTTGTGGAGCGACCACAAATTACAGATCATAGAGTGGAGACAACCACTCAAGTAGAACCATCCAGAGAAGGAAAGAAAATAAGTAGGGAGTGGAAATAATTGCACAAGATGCGAGGGAGAATGAGGGTGCTCCTTCAAATCAGTTCAGGCATATAAGGTCACCTAATATATACACTGAATACATGGATATAATGAACAAGCTTGTAGAGACTGCACCATCCTCTTTTAAGGAAGAAATAGAGAAACCTGTATGGGTCGATGCAATGATGGAGGAATAAGAATCCATTGTAAAGAAAAGTGTTTTGGAAGTGGTCCCAAGGCCAAAAAATAAATTAGTTGTGGGTTCCAGATGGATCTTCAAGGTAAATCATGTAGCTGATGGAAGCATAGAGAAGTACAAGGCCAAGTTTCTGGCCAAGGGGTACTCTCAAGTTGAGGGAATTAACTATGAGGAGACCTTTGCTCATGTAGTAAGGTACTCATCCATTAGATCAATTATTTATCTGACTATGCAGATGGGGTGAAAGATCCACCAGATGGATGTAAAAATAACATTCCTCAATGGAGTTATTGAGGACGAGGTGTACATTGAGTAAAAAAAAATATTTAAGACATTTTATTGAGAGTCTCATGTGCGCAGACTCAAGTAATCAATTTACGGTCTCAAACAAGAACCCTGTCCTTGGTACCCTAGGATCGATAGCTATCTCACTAGTTTAGGCTTCACCAAAAGTGAAGTGGATGCACACCTATATCATATCTTGGTAGAAGGTAAATTGATTATTATTGTCTTATATGTTGATGATTTGATTTTACCTGGTGATGGAAAACTGATCAGATCTTGGAAGGAGGACCTTGCAAGAGAGTTTCAAATGAAGGACATGGTTCTCATGCACTACTTCCTAGGTTTCGAAGTATGGAAAAGCGATGGGGAACTGTTTATCTCTCAAGGAAATTATTCCAACAAGATACTTCAGATATTCTGCATGGATAGTTGCAAACCCATGGAGACACCTCTAGCGACCAACTGGAGGGCAGAAAATTCCACTTCAGGGGAAGAAGTGGATGCTACCATTTATTATCACCCAGTGGGTTCACTAATGTATCTTGTGAACACCCAACCAGAAATGTGTTATGCAGTTAACTAGTTGAGCCAAGCCATGTTTAGGCCAACCAAATTATTTTGGAAGGAAACTATACATGTTTTATGATGCCTCAGAGGCACTACCCAGTTTGGACTATGGTACAAACAGACATAGGGAGTGAAGTTGCGTGGCTTCATAGATGTAGATAGGGCATGGAGTCCATCAGAATAGAAGAGTACATCAGGTGGAATTTTCAGTTTTGGGTCAGTGACAGTTTCCTGGTATAATAAGAAGAAAATATCTATGGAATTCAACTCGGTAGAATCATAATACATGGCTACAAGTCAATCAACATGTGAGGCAATCTGGATGAGAAAGATACTTGTGGGTCTGTTTAGTCAAATGATGGATCCAACTGTGATATACTATGATAATTAGAGTTGCATTAATCTCTCTGAGAATCTTGTCTTTATCGATCGATCCAAGCATATAGATATCTAGTATCACCATTTACGAGATTGTGTGTAGAGGCGAATAATGTTGCTAAAATACATTCCGACAGAGGAGCACGATCTTGAAATTCTGAAAAAGGCCTTGTCAAGAGGGAAGTTTGAGTTCCATAGGGGATGGATATGGTGGATGATAATCCCTTTCTTCTTAAGAGGGAGTGTTGAAAAATGCAGTAATAAATTCTCAATTTGATTTTGCCTTTATTAAATTGAGAAAATTCGAATTTCCACATTAGCAAAAATTCTTGGAGGTAGTTAACTGAGGTGACATAGATCTTGTCACTCAGTTAACTCAGTTAATTCGAGTTGTATGACTTGAGTTTATTTAAGCATGAGTGATTGCTAATTTGCAGCAATATAATTTAGTTATATTAATTTGTGTTCAATTAATCAAGTTTTAACTATTGAAGGCACTAGTGGAAGGTTAACTGTGTAAGTGTGACCTTAGTCAAACTTAGTGATCATCCAGTAAATTGATAAATGAACCAAATATGTCAAATGCATGCAAATAATTTGAGGTACCCTGTTAGGTGGAGATTCCAAGGTAGTGTAACATCAGTTGTAGACTATTCCAAAGTGCACATGTGTTGCATGCAACCTGATGATTAACCCGAGGAATTGCACAATCCATTTTCGAGAAATTCCTACTTAATAGGGTCATAATTTCTCAAGGAATTATGCAAGGAAATAGGGGCTCATGTAGAGGAAAAATTTGACTAATTTTGGCTCAGAGATTCTAAGCGAGCAAAGAGATAGGTTATTCACTTGCAAGTTTTTCTCAGTTGAGAAAAAAAATTGTAATACATCTCTATTCATCAGATTAATGCAAGCAGACATTACGTTTTTTAGTAAATTTCTTTCCACGGGAAAAATAATATGTGCATATGTGTTATTTATTATTTCATTTATGAGATTATTTTTCTATATTTTAAATTTATTTCCATAGAGTAGTAGAGTAGGTTCATGTCTTGTGATTTTGATTAAAACTTCATGATTAATTGCAAATCTACACCATAATTTCTACATATTTTGCAGAATCTTTTGCAATCATCTTTGCTTGGTGTTTATCCAACAAACCATTTGCATCATATTGTCTTAGGAACCTATTTTCAATGAATGGAATTATTATTTGTATGTATTCTCTTAACATTTTCATATAATTATTCATTGGTGCATTAAAGACCATGGCCTTTCCCACATATCATACCTTTTGGAATTATTATAATTTTGAGCTTTCAAGAATTTTGAACCACTGGGTTAAAGATGAATTAACATGTTCCATCTACTTTCATTCTTGGTATATTTTTTCTTAGTGGGGGAAGATCTTCCAACCACTCCCTTTAAGGTGGTATTGTACCTTTAATTCTTGTTTATAAGTCATTTTCACACCTTTAATAATAAAACAAGTTAACATGTTGTACATTCTTTTCTTTATTAACAAATCTTTCATTCGGTGGAGGAATATCTTCCATCCACATCCTCTAAGGTGGTGGTGTACCATTCGTATTATTTTATAAATTATGTTGTTAAAATTGATGCTACCATTAACATGTTTTGGAGTGTTTTCAAACCCATCTTCTGTTTTTCATCATATACTAGCTCTGTATCACTGTCAGTAATCTTGCACTTTCTTGTCATTCAAATTGGTCAACGTATGAACCTAAAAAAACCACCATCTACAAGTGATATTTTAGATCCAAATCAAGTTGGAAAATAATTACACTATGATTCCATTATTTGACACTTAGGTTAGTGGTCACATATATAAATCACAGAGTCTTGAAAAGATCACTTTTATAAATGTTGATTTTTGTATTTTTACAATAAAATTATGGTTTTATATCAAAAGGAGGTGTGTAAAACTGGATAAAATATATTGATAATGTTGAAGCCATATGCTCATAAAGAAAAAATGATCCAAGTTATACTGAGGAGGGTTAACCATATGAGAAAACCCTATGTTATTTTTGCATGTGTATTGTTTTATGTATTGTTGTGGAAAACATATTACTCAAAAAAACATATTAAAACATATACGAGAGAGGAGATTCCAGGTAATTGGCCTTTTTTGGGCCTCTTTTACTCTATGCAGTTTCATAGTAGTGCAATATGGGCCCTTTAATTATGCTCCTTTCCATCATCGACTTGGAAGGAAATTCCTTGTTATAGTTCCAACGTCGAGGATGTAGAGGGTCATTGAAGGCCTAGGGGATTTTATTGTAGGGGAAGATAATACATGAGAACGTGGGTTAACCACATTGTTTGGAGTGCCACAAAATTTCGACACATTGCTGTACCATAGATGTTTGAATAAATATTAGATTTATACTACATTGAATGCTCATAAACACATGCAATTATTTTATGAAATTTTCAAATCTAAGACATGCTTGGTTGCATCAATAGTGTAGTTATCAATTGCAAAATTGTTTTGTTGAGAATTTTTGTTCCAATTATTCCTAGAATTGCTCCCATTTTATCATAGCATTAACAATTCAACATTGGTTTTCTTCATTTTCCTTTTTACATCCCTTGATACATTTCATCAATTCCCCCAATTCATAATAAATGTGACGCTCTTAAATTCAGTGACAATGTACCATCCTCTTATAGTGTATAAAGAGACCAGAACAAGACCATAACATAACTAAGATAGAATTGGGGTGAAACCAAAGCACTTGGTAATGAAAAAGCACAAATGTTGTAGTTAAGAGAGGGGCTCCCTCTAAGGCTCAAATTTGTATAAAATAGAGAAGTGTTTGAAATAATAACCAAAGTCTTGGGATAAGTCGACATAAACACATCTTACCCTAAAAACTCACTTTGAATTCCTAATTGTATTGCAATAGTTTTTTTATTCTTTGTGCAAGTACAAGGAGAAGTGGAACCATATAATATTTTTGGTTCATAAATATATGTCGATTCATAGTCATAATATCTCCCAAGTCACTTATGTTATTACCTTTCATGTTTTAAAAACTCATTGTTGGGGTAGGTGGAAAAATGTTCCCCCATTTATAATACTAACCCCAAGATTCAAACCAACACCCACATTTGCTTGAGTGATTTGTCAAGGTGTTTAGATATCTTAGAACATGGATGAAATCATTCTATTCAAAACTGCATGCTTTTAATAGTATGTTTTTCACAAGACATGTTAGGAGATCTTGCCTTTGTAGGGTTATGAATTAAAGTGCTTGAAGAACTATGAATGAGTATCCCGTCACAGATTTTTTTCTTGCCCTATAAGCTTTAAGTATTATTACCTTTAACCAAAGCTAGAGCTTGTAATTCACAATTCATAACAATCCTAATTCATCTTGGTTCCCTCTCAAGTCAATAATGATGCACCCCACAATCTCCACTCCAAATAAATGTCAATTTTTTACATTTGGAATCCAAATTTGTTTTTTTTTCTTCTAGGACATTCATATGCCATCAACCCAATAGTTTTGTGGTCATTGACCATTTGGTTAAATATTGGGGAAATATACATATATGGTTCCTTCATCAAAAACTTACTTGGAATTTTCCTACATTGAAACATACCCTTAGTTGTCCCAACAAGTATGTAATTTCTTTATTTATAACTCCATTTAGTGGATAAATTTATCAAACAAAAAAAATTGGCTTTGATGGTGAAAATTCAACATATTTTTTTTGAATAAAATTCAACATAATACCTTCATGCTTATATCACGTGTCTTTATGTCATATTACCACAAAGTCTTTAGTCTTAGTGAAAATGCATTTATTTCTTTATAAGAAAATATCCCATTTTTTATTAATAAAATCATCCATAAGAAACAAAATATCTTGCACCAACCACTAAAATTATCCTTACAAGAATATATATATATATATATATATATATATATATATATATATATATATATAACTCCCTTTTCTCTCTAATATTTTCCCTCATCATAGAAAATACATATGGTTTGCATGAATTAATCCTTATTATACAATGTTTCCCATTTTAACCACAATTTTACCTTTTTCTTAGTGAGGGAGTGTTTTGAGAAATAAAATGTCCATACCTTTGATTTCATAGATTGATGTTTTTTCTTTTCATTTCTTGCCTCCAATGAATGTGATTCTGCCACTTCACTAAAGAATACCTATAATCATTTCTCCTTTATACCCAATGTGATATTTTGAACCCTTTGTTAATGAAACATATTTCTTCTCGAAAATTATCATATCAAAAAATGGATCATGCTTTGCAATTTCACTATCTAAAGTAAATCTTTAATAGAAAAACACAAATTATATCTTAAAAATGCAAACTTGCCTTTCATAGTAATTCACACTTTTCCTTGGCTTTTCACTAAGTGATATCTACATTTCTAAAAATGATTGTGTCTCACTTGATTTTTTTTTCTACAAAGACAACAAACTATTCATTCATATTAAGATCATTTTTTATATGCTTTAATATAATAAAAATAAAATATGTTTTTTCCTCACTAAATAAGTCACACAAGCATAAATTTTTTTCTGTTAACGTTCAATAACAATAACTTCTATATTTCAAGATTGTGCATGGTTTTGTCAAACATTGCATAAATTTTTACTGCATTCTTTCTTATGTGACCAAATTTCCTATGGTAAAAGAACTTTACATTCTTAGAATATTTTCCTAAAATTGTAGGCTTATGTCCCCCTCCTTTTTTCCCTTCTCTTAATCTTTGTTGTAGAGGGGCTCTTGGATTTTTATTTCTTTTGAAGTGTTTCTTCCCCATATTTATATGATAATTGATTATGCAACTTCTCAAACTTGATCTCAATTAACGTTTAAATGAAATTCAAAGTTCCAATTAAATTTTGCTAAAGGAGATAATTTATTTAAGTATTCACTGCGAATTATTATTCATCTACTTCTTTTCCAATTGATATAATTGAATCACAAATATTTTTCAATTTCAAAAAGTGATATGAAATTGAATAACCATAAACTTTTCCCATTGAATAACAACATACTCTCAAGATAAAAACCCCTTCTTCATCAAAATTTTCATGATTCTCTCTCAACCTTGACAATATTGTTAAAGTATTCTCTACACCTTGCATTTAATGATGCATTTTATTTCTAATTTGAAATTGATATGGGAATTGGATCTAGTTTTACTTCAAACAATGGGGTTGAATTCAACATGCAATAGTTACTAGAACCATAAGGAAAATGTTGCAAATGTAAGCATTTAGAAAACAACATTTTTACAAATCATGAAATAAAAAAATGCATAAAATCCCTAAAAACATAGCTCCCAGAGAAGTGCACAAGTAGGTGCACATGTTGTTCTAGAGGCAGGGAAGTGTTAAATTTGATCTCATATTTTTGGCATAATGAAGGCATACAAAGTAGGATGGGATGAAATTTATATCATCTTAAGATGGCACCAATGCACACATGCCCACCCAAAAATCAACCCTAAATTGGTTTCTTTACACGTAAAGTAAACAAAATTCATTGGTGGTAAAATTTTGATGACATGGAGCTAATATCAATATTCATGTGCCCACCAAGTTTATGTATTAGAATCCTCTGTTTCGACCTCCAAATGATGAAAATACATTGAGGTATAATCATTAGAAAATGAAGGGGAACCTCTTGGCATTCTCGGAAGACAAAACATTTTGGAATTATTCCAAGGATGAATAAATGAATTGGGGATGAAATGAGTGGAAATTAGAGCCAAGAAAAAGAAATGAATGGTATTTAAAATAACCATTAGTATAAAAGATAAATAACAAAAGGTTGTAAAAATAGTGGAAGAGAGGTTGTCCTCTTCGTTTTGATTCTTAGGCTTCATGGTGAAAGAAGGGAATCAATGCGAGGTCAAGAAAGTGACTCAATGGCACTAATGGCCATTGTAGAAGCTAAAAAAAGGGGGTGATCTAGGAGTGTGTTTCTAAAGGTTCAATTGATAGTATGAAGAATCGGTATTAATGTTGAATCTAGAATTATTAAGAATATATAGGTAGCAAAAAAAAAAAATGTTGGTTGTTAGAAAATGTTATGAATTAATACATAAAAAACTAGAAGTACTCAGGATGTACACCAATGTGAGTGTGGAGAAAAAATCCATTGTAGATAAGAGAGATAAGTTACACAAAAACTGTGTAAAGAATAGGAGAAACTCCTACAAATACATTCATAATACATATGTATTTACACATTACATGTGAATTTAACCCCATGTATGCTCTCCTTGGGTCATATAATATACATTTACACCCATATATGCCACCCATGGGGTCATATCATAGTACCCTCCTTTAATTTTTTTTTTGTCAAATATTTGCAATTAAGGATGTTACATGTGACGAAAACAAATAATATGATTTTGTTATATTCTTGCATTCTTATTTACATTATGATGACCCATGTTGGATGTTGCATAATTTTCTTGTTAAGATGTTCTCTTTCGAGGTAACATGAGTTAACTTAAGCTCAGTCAGTTGATGTCTAGTTAGGCAAGACAACTAGGATTGAAATTTAATAATTCTAGTCGGTAAGAATAGACTAGGGATAACATGTTGATGGGATGGTCAATGTCAAGAATATGGGAATAAAAATAAAATTTAAATTTGAGAGAAGTTACCTTAATAAAAGTTAATTGGAAATCGAGCAACTGTGAAAAGTCAATAATCAACTAGTGTAGTCGAAGGGATCACAATACAACATACACATAGTCGATACAGATTAGTGGTTTAAGGAAATGAATTATAGTCAAAGCTGTTGGAAATATTAAGAGGGGGATGAATATGTATTTATCTTACAATTAGTTAATTTTTCTTTTGCAGAGCATTAATTAAATTCAATCCATTTCCTTTAGGATAACATAAACCAAAATCAATTTTTCCTTTGAGATATCTGAAGATCCTTTTTACAACAAGGACATGATATTATTTTGGTGCGTGTTGAAATTGTGCAACCGATCCAACTACTTGCATCAAATCTAGTCTAGAAACTATCACATAAAGTAGGCTACCAATCATTGATCTGTATAGTATCTGGTCAACTTCCTTAGATTCATCATCCTTGCTTAGCTTGCAACCTGTCACCATATTAGTGCTAAATGGTTTGTAATCCTACATTCAAAGTTTTCTCAACATGTCTATGATGTAATTATATTGAGAGATGAGTATTACATCTTATTCCTGAGAAATTTGAAGTCCCAAGAAGAAATTTAATTCTCCAAGTAAGGAAATATCAAAACCCTTATGCATGTCACTGAAAAAATTCACACTCAACTACCAAAAATGACATCATAAACATATAATTCTATGAGTGTCAATCTATCTTGTTCTATCTTAATATATATTTTATTTTTGGCACTTCCTCTTCTGAAACCTTGATTCTAAAAATATTTGTCCAAGCATACATACCATGCTCTTGGGGCTTGCTTGAGATTGTACAGTGATTTCTTTAACCTACAAACATAGTATTTATTATCAGTAAGTATAAATCCTTTAGGGTTATCTAGATAAACTTCTTCTTGCAAATCTCCATTTAGGAAGGATGATTGTATCCATCTAATATACTTTGATCTTTCTTGAGTAAAAATTGGATAAGAACATCTGGATGGATTCCATTCTGGCCACAAGTTTGAAGTTCTCTTCAAAATAAATTCCTTACACCTATGAATATCATTTGTATACAAATATAGATTTATTCATGGTAACTTGTCCATATTCATTCATATTGTTCCCGAAGACACATTTTGTGCCTGTGAAATTTTTGTCCTTTTGTTTTCGCACCAGTTCATGTGTGTCATTTTCAATTTGATCAAGTTATTCATTCATGGCCTTGACCTAGTTCTTATCATTGTTAGCTTCATCAAAATTTATAGGCTCAAAGGTGGATATCAAGGAAAAATTCCTTTCTTCTACCACATGAGCTTGCTGCCTTCTTCTAGTTCCAATTCCGACATTTATGTCTCCAATTATTTGTTTTGACGAGTGATTTTTCTCGTACCATTTTTAAGATGATTTTGAAGGTGCTTGTGAGGTTTTCTAATTATTTTCTCCTTTATCTTTTGTTGGTTCCCCCGTTTCTTCTTCCTTCACTGCCACCTCTTTCCTTGGTTCTTCAATTTCTTATTTTTCTGAATCTTGGTTTTTTTATGTCCTACAAACTTCATCAAATGTCATGTTGATGTTTTCAACTATTTTTTTGAGCCTCAAATTATAGCACTTGTATGACTTGATTATGGTGGATTACCCAATAAATATTCCTTTTTCCACTTGGGAATCTAACTTTCCAATTTTTAAGTCATCCCTCTTTATGTAGCGTTTACCCCTAAAGACCTTGAAGTGCTTGACATTGGTTGGTATTCCTTTCCATAATCCATAAGGGGTTTTTTCCCTGTTACTCAAAACATTATTCTATTTAGAATATGAATTGCGGCTTCAATTTCTTGAACAAAAAATGTAGTGCTTAAGTTTTATTCACTTAACATGGTTATGTCCATTTCAACTACAATTTTGTTCTTCCTTTCTACAACTTCATTTTGTTGAGGTGTTCTAGCTACTGAGAACAACCTTTTTATGCCATGTTATTCATAATAGTGATGGAATTCTTTATATGTAAAATCACCTATGTTGTCTTTTCTTAAGCACTTTATCTTTAGATCAATTTCATTTTCAACCATTTCTTTTTAGATCTTGAAATTATTAAAATCTTCTGACTTCTTATTAATTCAACTGATAGTTGTCACTCGACTATAATCATAAATAAACAACATTAAGTATATCTCACCTTTCATCCCTTTAGTTTTCATGGGTCCACATAGGTTGGTGTGCACTAGTTCCAATGTATTTGAGGTAGAATGTTCCTTAGTCTTAAATTAGACCCGCGTATGTTTTCCATGTCGAAAATGTTTGCATATGGAATTTGTTGGTTTTTTTATTTCAAGCATTTATTTGAATCCTTCCTTCTTGCCCACTTTGACAAGGTTTTCAAAGTGACTGTGACCCATTTTTATGTGCCAAAGCTAACTTTCATATTGATTTCCTATGAAAAATGTTTCCTTTCTAATTTCATCTAGATAATATAAGTAATTATGTTCCTGAGATGATGTAGCCACCACTTTACCTATATTTTTATTTCTTCTTTCACACTTTTTGTATTTGAAATGAAATGTGTGCCCCTGGTCAAACATCTGACTCACATTCAACAAACTGTGATTCAAGCTCTTAATGAGCAAGGCATTTTCTTCCTTGACAGCTTTACCTCCAAGCTTAATTGTGCCTTTTCCCAAAAATTTGGATGATCCTTCCAAATGATGTTGTTCCATATTTGTCATTTTGCAAGTCTATAAACCTGTCCTTGTTTTTTGCCATATGATTTGAACAACCATTGTCAACTAACCATTCATGTTTCTTGCATTCTGTAGTGAACACAAGGTTACATATCTCATATTTTCTTTTCCATAATTTTGGAGGAGCATTGTGTTATCACCAAATCGTGTCCTGTTGGGCTACTTCAATGGTCAACTTGGAGTGACTATTTCAAACCAACTTGGAACTGGAAATTAGCCTTTCCAGTCTGAGAGGGTTCTCTCAAAAGGATAAATAATATTCAATGAATAACTTCAAAGCAGACGGCTAACTCTAAATTGGGTTGAATGTTGTTATTTTAGTGTAGGTGAAAGATGTAAAGGGTTTACTACCATTGGGCTTATGGAGTCAATATGAAAACTAAGTCACAAGTCAACTTATCTCATGGAAGTTGAAGAAATTGCATTCGTATTAAACCACACATAAAGGAAAAAACAACAAGCTATATGAATACAAAAATTTGGAGCATGTCACCATGAATTCCAAGTGATTATACATAAGAAAACTAATAAAAAATGACAAAACAACAGACTAAGTGTATAAAGGAAGTTGGAGCATGTAATCATGAATTCCAAGTGATTATACAAATAGAACACCAGAGAGAAAGTAAACGACTGATATAAGAAACATACACAAGAATATAGATAAGAATATTAGGTTTGAAATAGGGTGTTGCAACTGTATATTACTGATAGACAGAGATTACAATGGTGGTAGTGTCAATTTACCATCTCTCAACCTGGTCTCATTCGATCTCCTGGCTATAAATATACCTTTGTTGAATACATAAGATATACCCAGTTGGATAGATCATTGATGATCTGAAAATGGTATGGATAACTTGTATGTATTTCAAGAACCTACCACTCAGTTTAAATTAAATGATCTAGCTTGTACTTGACAATTTTGCATAATTATTTACTTGAAAGTGGTGTATGAATTTTTACTGTTTATGTATCTTAAGTTCATTTTTTCTTGCTAAAATTTAACATTTATATCAGCAACATAATGCATCAAATAAATCATTTAAACACAACAACAAACTTAATCTAGGAGTTCACCCGAAATCTCGTGGGCTATGTCTCCTTTGAGCTTGGTCATCTTGACTCGACTCTTTGGGATTATGGTAAGATGTTTTAAAAGTAAATACCTAACTCCAAAAAAAATAATCCAAAGGACTGAAAATACCATCAATAGCCCTCTAATGGTTTTCCAAATTCTGCAAACAGCTTTAGGTTCTTGTTGACACGATTCCTTCTGTCGGTGCACTAAGCTAATATGAGCTTCTAAATGGCACAAAATCCCTTAGAATTCTGTTTCTGTCACTGAAACCACTTCTGATATATACAACACACATCCGACATCAAATACCAACTGATAAATTTCTCAAATCGAGCATAACATCCCCAAACTAGGCTATCCTCCACAGTTTGCCTAGGGCTGCCCAAAACTTCACATGAGATTCTTGAGCTCTAGAAGCTCTCAAAATGTTCTAAAACTACTTCCATTGGTTCCAAAATGTCTGAAATAGTCAATATAGACTTTTCATTCATAAAAAATGGCCTCTGGATGCTTCGGTTTCACCTCAATCACCTATCGGCACCCCTTGGTACTAGGGTCAATGAAAAATTCTCTGATGAGTTTTCGACCTCTATAAGTCTTCAACACTTGCTGAAACCTATGTCATTAGATTCCAAATGATTTTTTAAGTCAATAATGACCATTGGTTCACTACATATGGTCTCAAGCAGCTCTGGCTAAGCCTTGCATTGCTACTGGAAAAAGCTGGCACTAATGGCCCCTAGAACTTTATTGAAGCTTTTTGGCCTTCAAACGTTCTCTACAGGCCCTGAAAACCATCTCATCAGATTTTTAACATCTTAATTATCCAATTTAGACTATTGGAACTCTGGAAAAGGACTCCAGCTCCCCTGGCTAGGCCTCAAATTGATTTTGTCTCATGGTGGCCCTTATGGCCCCTTCATCTTCCTTGAAGAAAAAAATTCTGAATATGACCTATGTTCGACCTGAAAACTATGCAAAAATTCTCAGAATGTTGAAGAGACCCAAAATTGACTATTTTTGCACTCAATTTGGTTCAATAATGAGAGAGTTATGGCAGAAACAAAAAAAATGCCCAATGTCCCCCAAAAACCCCACTAAAAATGGAGGAACTCCAGTTAAAATCCAAAAATTGGCGGACGGGGCCGAACTGGTGGAAACACGCCCTACATTGGCGGAACCATTAGAAGTGGCATTTAATGTCAGGATAGGTGATCACATGTCCCCCTCCGTGGATTAACCGCCGACTTAACCGTGACTTTAACCATTAAACGAACCATAACATTTATTATAAGGTTGTGCTGGTCACATGGAAACGGTTATGAAACTGTTAGTTTCGGCGGATAATATTTAAGACCGTGGTTTTGAGCGTGATGGTCTTATGCTATTGGGCTATCCTTGAGGGGATAGCCTTAATTTTTTCGCCGAACAACATTTGAAACAATAAATAGATGTGCCGTCGCAATGTAGTTAAGAACTACGAAGTAGCCCGGTTGGTCGGGCCTTGGCGTTTGCGGGCACGATGACCGGGTTCAAATAATGCCACTACACCAAACATTTTAATATTCCAAAACCTTTTCTTCGGCCTGGGGCCACGTGGCAGCCTCCAGGCAGACCACGTGGCACCCACTGAGGCCTAAAACCCAAAAGTCAATTCATCATCGAATTAAATACTGCCACTTGTCAGCATATGATACGTCCGAATGGAATATTCCAGAGAATAATCTGGGGAATATTCTAAGGAATATTTCTAGAATATTCCTTGGAATATTTTTTTTAAAATTTTTCCAAAGTATAAAAGTCAAACTTCGTCAACTGAATTTTGGAGTTTACTAGACGATTTCAAACCTCAATAACTTTTGCATATGACCTCAGTTTTGAGAACCGTTCACGGCACCAGAATCGAAACGATGAGAACTTTCCAATCATTCAGATTGCAACCATTTTTGAGAACTTTCAGTTTTGAGCATTTTTCATAACTTGGACATGATCTCCAGATCACACCTCCCCATTGGGAATCTTTTGGACCCCAAAAGACTGATATACTGTTCTGTACAGTAAATGAGAGTAAAAAACCCTCTTTTATTCAACCTCCAAACACTTTCCTTGCATGGCTAGTGACTTTGAACCACAACTAGAAAGCAATTCACACTTCCCTTCCTCGATGCGCTTGCCCTCCTGTCAAGAACTGTCTTTCTTGCACTCACTCAGAAAATTTCTGGCAAGAAATTTGCAGAAGGAAACTGAACATCACTGCCTTGATCAATGATCCAAGGTGGCTCAAAAAAATGAGAGATTACAGCATAAAATACATGCATACAACCGAAATTTGCATATGTACAAAATGAGTATGTCTTACTGTGCTAAGAAGTTCATCCACTTCTTACCAAGTCACTTCCATGGCGAATTTTGCTGCTGCAACTCTTCTGCATGTGAAACATCCATTTTCACATCAATAATTGAATCCTTGGTTCCACTTGCACCAATCTTTCTATCCTCTTGTTGCATGTGCTTGGGACGACTAGTTGGATGCAAAGTCAAACAATGAGAGAAATCATGTCCCCTCTTTTGGCAATATGTGCAAATCTTATGCACCTTCTTTGAAAGTCGTATTTGCTTCATCTCCTTCCTGTATGCCTTCTTCCTCATCCAACATCTCCAAACATTATGGTTAAATCGACCACAATATGTACAACAAATATTTATTCCATTTAAGCGTGAAAAATTATCGTGCTTTGCAGAAACACAATCAAATTGATCATGGAAATATTTATACCTCTTGTGTTGCTTTGCATGTTCATCCTTTTTTCCTTCATGAGGAGATGAACTAGTAGAGGCTCCAGATTTCATTTGTAGACTAACATCATCGTTATTGTCTTGAAAACTGTCTGAACTCGCATACTTTTTGAAAGAACCAACACATCTTTCTAAAGAGGAAAGTGAAGACAAATTAGAGTGGAATACCTCTTCCTCAGGCATGTTCCTGGTTAACACCTCTTGGGCTTGATGGAGCTACATCTCCATATAATGAAATCTTTGAAGAATTTCTTCCTTCTCTTGCTTCATGGAAAACAATTTCTCACGAAGCTTAGTGCTTTCTCTTCTATCCTCAAACAAAATCTACACCATGTCCTTTGATATAATAAAGTCATGCTTCATATCTTCATCGAAGAATATTGTGAAGGAGGAAACCTCACTTGTAGAAGTTTTCATTATGATTTCAATGAAAAAATTAATTTCAACAAAGTTCTCAAAGCGTTTCAAAACAAATGACAAAGCTTTTTTAACCAAATGGCTGTAGAGACAAACTCTTATTCAAGCATCCAAACAACAAAAAAACTCCAAGAGCTTCTTAACAAACAATCGTCAAGAGGGTTTTTTCCAAAAGTGACCTTGAGGTCCCTTGGGGTAAGGAATATGCCTTCATGCCTTTTCTTCCTTTTTGTCCTCTCTAGGACTTAGCTAATCAGTAGCTATCCCCAAATCTAAAGCAAACTCAAACAACAATCAGTTTGCAAACAGTAAAATAGTCAATATTTTACACTGTTTAAACACCTTTCAAGCTATACAATCAAGCAACCAAGTGCTCTGTCAAGAAAGCAACCAAGTGCTTTGATACCAACCCGATCTGAAAATGTTCTGGATAACTTGTATGTATTTCAAGAACCTACCACTCAGTTTAAATTAAATGATCTAGCTTGTACTTGACAATTTTGTGAAATTATTTACTTGAAAGTGGTGTATGAATTTTTACTGTTTATGTGTCTTGAGTTAATTTTTTCTTGCTGAAATTTAACATTTATATCAGAAACGTAATGCAGAAAATAAATCATTTAAACACAACAACAAACTTAATCTAGCATTTCACCCGAAATCTCGTGGGCTACGTCTCCTTTGAGCTTGGTCATCTTGACTCGGCTCTTTGGGATTATGGTAAGTTTTTTTACAAGCAAATACTTAAGTCCAATGAATAAAAAAATGATCCAAAGGACTGAAAATACCATCAATATCCCTCTAATGGCTATCCAAATTCTGCAAACAGCTTTAGGCTCTTGTTGACATGATTCCTTTTTTCGGTGCACTAAGCTACTCTGAACATATAAATGGCACAAACTCCCTCAGAATTATGTTTATATCACTAAAACCACTAATTATTTATCCAACACACATCATACACCAAATACCAACTGATAAATTTCTCAAATCGAGCACAACATCCCCAAACTAGGCTATCCTCCATGGTTTTCCCAAGGCTGCCCAAAAATTCACATCAGCTTCTTGAGCTCTAGAAGTTATCAAAATGTTCTGAAACCACTTCCATTGGTTCCAAAATGTCTGAAATAGTTAATATAGACTTTTCATTCATCAAAAATGTCCTCCGGCTGCCTCGGTTTCGCCTCAATCACCTATCGGCACCCCCTGGCACTAGGGTCAATGAAAACTTATCTACTGAGTTTTCAACCTCTAGAAGTCTTCAAAACTTTCTAAAAACTCTATAATTAGATTCAAAATGATGTTTTCAGTCAATAATGACTACTGGTTCACTGCATATGGTCTCAAGCAGCTCTGGCTAAGCCCTGCACAGCTGCTGGAAAAAGCTGGCACTAATGCCCCCTGGAACTTTACTGAAGATTTTCGGCCTTCAAACGTTCTCTAAAGGCTCTGAAAACCATCTCATCATATTTAAAACATCTTAATTATCCAATTTAGACTATTGAAACTTTGGAAAAGGACTCTAGCTTCTCTAGCTAGGCCTCAAACTAATTTTGTCTCATGGTGGCTTTGATGGCCCCTTCATCTTCCTTGAAGAAACAAATTCTGAAGATGACCTCTGTTCTACCTGAAAACTATGCCAAACTGCTCAGAATGTCGAAGAAAACAAAAATTAACTATTTTTTCACTCATTTGGTTCAATAATGAGAGATTTATGGCAGAAACAAAAAAAACTGCCCAATGTCCCCCAAAAACCCCACTAAAAGTGGAGGAACTCCAGTTAAAATCCAAAAATTGGTGGATAGGGACAAACTGGAGGAAACGTGCCCTAAATTGGTGGAACCGTTAGAATTGGCATTTAATGTCAGGATAGGTGGTCACATGTCCCCCTCTGCGGATAAACCATCGGCTTAATTGCGACTTTAACCATTAAACGAACCGTAACATTTATTATAAGGTTGCGTTGGCCACATGGCAATGGTTATGAAACTGTTAGTTTATGTGGATAATATTTAAGACTGTGGTTTTTAGCGCTCCTGTCTTATGCTACCAAGCTAGCCTTGAGGGGCTAGCCCTTAATTTTTCCGCCGAACAGCATTTGAAACAATAAATAGATGTGCCTCTGCAATGTAGTTAAGAACTACGAAGTAGCCCGATTGGTCAGGCCTTGGCGTTTGTGGGCACGATGCCTGGGTTCGAATCCTGCCACTACACCAAACATTTTAATATTCCAAAACCTGCTCCTCGGCTTGGGGCCACGTGGCCTCCGGGCAGGCCACGTGGCGCCCACTGATTGGCCTAAAACCCAAAAGTCAATTCATCATTGAATTAAATACTGCCACTTGTTAGCATATGATACGTCCAAATTGAATATTCCATAGAATATTATGGAGAATATTCTAAGGAATATTCTTGGAATATTCCTTGGAATATTATTTTTAAATTTTTTTCCAAAGTATAAAAGTCAAACTTGGTCAACTGAATTTTGGAGTTTACTAGATGATTTCAAACCTCAATAACTTTTGCATACGACCTTGGTTTTGAGAACTGTTCGCGGCACTAGAATTGTAGCAATGAGACCTTTCTGGTCATTTAGATTGCAACCATTTCTAAGCACTTTCAGTTTTGAGCATTTTTCATAACTTGGACATGATCTCCTGATCAATTGAACTATGACTTTGACACCTATCATAACTGTAAACCACTTTCCTGGAATCGAAAAAGACATCTAGTCTCTAAAAGACTTATACTTCTGTTGAAGCTTCAAAAATCGTTGCTTCAAACACTGGGGGAAAACCACCTGGTACGGACCTTAGAACAACTCCTTACCCATTTGGGATGGTGGCTCCGACTGGATTTATAGGATCAATTTCCTAGTAATGAAAAAGATTGATGATGGGGTGTTTGTGCAAGTGAATAATGGAAATAACTAACTGAGCTAATCTGTCTAACTTAATCTATGAATTGCAAATAATTCTAAAACTAACTTGGGTATTAAATATGAATACGACTTAAAGATTGTTTCAATTAACAAATAACCATGAAAATGTATTATTTACTTAAAAGAAAGATGCAATATCATATAATGATAACTCTATTTAAGAAATTAAACAGAGTTATAATAGCACATCACATTCATAAATTTATATCGTTTACACACACTATGAAAGATGATATCACTCTGTCTTCAGAAATGATATGATAAAGAAATATTTGAGAAACAAGTATATATAAGCGATATCAAATTTTAATGAGAATATTTCATCACATAAAGAAAATAAAACAAAATCGATAGAAATACAAGATACATTTGATATCTTCTTGATGCAATTTGATATTCTGAACCTGCGCTTTAACTTAGAAGAATATTCAAGGTACAGAAATGCAACTCTAAAAAATAATTCACCATGAAATCACAGGAATCTTGCACTTTAACTTAGAATCAATCTTCAAGGTACAGAAATGCAACTCTAAAAAATAATTCACCATGAAATCACAAGATATGATCCTTTATAAAAATAAGATAGTCAAGGAGTACAGAAATGTATTGTCCAAGCCCAAAATATTACAAATTCGGGAACCTTTCTAAAATGCTTGAAAGCGGTTTAAATAGGAAATTCAGAAAACAAATTAACTACAACTTATGCTAGAAACAATCATGGGAGATCCGAGAATAGATTTGCAATATCCAATAAAACAGATTCATTGAATTTCTTCAATCCCCAATGTGCTAAGCTTGCAGATTTTAAGCATATCTTTAACTTTGGTTGGATGACTCAGCCTCAAATGCAACTGACTGGTGTATGTGGCATTCGAGAGCTCTGGAATGATGAAATTGATGGCATTAGAAAGGAATTTGATTGCCATCTGCTGACTGTGTGGTTTAATAAAATATGTCCATAGGAAATCCCATGTAATTTCTTGTACTTTACTGATTTTTTGATTCTAATTGATTGATTCCTACTTCCACCTAGTATCAGTTTCTTTTACCCTTGGCAGATTTCCTGGAGTACAATCTGAAATTAAATTAGCTGCATATAGACTATCATTAACCAATTGTGTCAGATTTTTCATTATGGTTCTTTCTCTTGATATGACACGTTCTTCTTTAATCAACTGTGTTTCCCATTCAGCAAATAAAATCTCTTTATGCCTTTCTTCAATTCTGGGAAGATTTTCAATTTTTCCCTGTTCTGAGTCCTGCCATGAAATAAATTATGAAATCTTATGATCTGAATTTTTAAATTCTATTCTTATGTTGACTGCTTCATCGATGAGAGATGATGTTATTTCACACAGAGGTTATTCTTGTGCAATTTTTTGACACATATCATCCAACTGTTGAGATAACAATTTACTTGCTTCCAGAGCTTTTGTTTTGAAATGGTCAATTTTAGGATATTCCTTGAATTTATCCAATCTTGATTGAAATATTTTACCTTGCTCTTCTTTGGTAGTCTTTTCATTTTGTAGCAATGTTTGCAATTTGGATACCTCTTGAGACAACTGTTGTTGTTTATTTAAAGCTTGTTGATCAAGCTTCTTCTTTTCAATACTCAATTGTTCTTCTAATTGTTTGACTATGAGTCTTTCTTCTCCCAAATGCTGATCTAACTGTAATATCTTTTACTGATCACATGTTGTTCTTTCTTCTAATAATTCTATCTGTAAGTCTTTTTGTTTTACCAATTGAGTGACTTCAGTAGCTTTATCTATAGTAGCTGCACTATATGCACCTGCATATTGTGATAGTTTGATCAGATCCTCTGAAGGATTTACTTCAGTGTTATTCCAAACAACATTCATTAATTCAACTTGTGAAGTTTCAATTGGTCCTTGATCAATCCTCCTCCTCTTTCTTTGTTTTCTGACAACAACCCTATGCTTAGGGTTGTAAAAGATATCCAGAGGAGGTATGTCTTCAACTCTCAGCACAATTTCTTCAGATGGATTTTCAGGAATGATCTCAATATCCTGATTATTTAGATTATCAACTTAAGGATTGTTTTGTTCTCCTATTTGCTGAGCGAATTGTTCATACTGTTGTAGCAAATGGGGAGTAATAATTATTTTAGCAGAATTTCCCTCTCTCTGTGAGGCGTTTTCTCTTTCAAGTTGATCATCAGGCTTATTACCTGTATCTTCTTTTTTAGACTACACATCAGGTTTTCTACCTATATTTTCCTTCTCTGACTGCACATCAATTTTACTGGTTGTCACTTCTTTATCTATTTTTCTGGCTCTATCTTCCTTTTTCTTTTGTTCTATTTCAATACTTTTATTTTCTTTTAAAGGAATCCTCAGCTGGTCAAGGGGAACTTTAAGTAATCTCTGGCTCCTGAACTGGATAAATTTATTCATATCTTCTGCTTGAAACTTAGATTTAGCTAGATCATAAACTTGGGAAAATTTCTCAATTGAGACAAATAAATCATCAAGGTCATCAGGCTCATGCTCAAACTTAGCAATTTGGACTAAAGTTGAAAAATCAAAAGCCACTTTATTTGGATCATATTGTCTTCCTGGAACGGTTGCAAGCTTGAGATCTTGTATCTTAAGGACTTCTTTTTCAGCATGCTTAAAATCATTAAGGGTATAGGTTCCACAATGGAAAGGAAAGGTAGGCCACATCAATTTTTTGGAATTCTTTAAACACCTGAACATCCCTTTTTCTGTCAACTAGTAAGAAATCTCTTGGGCTAAATTTTTTATCAGGGACATATAGAGGTAAGACATGAGGCTCAAAAATGCTTCCAAATAATCTAATATAGGTGAACTTCTCTTCATTGAACCAATTTCTGATTTGGGATATGTCAAGTTTTTCCTTATCAGAGAGTCGAGGAGGGGGTTGGTTAAAAATGTTCTGGTAAATAGGCAACATGTAGCCATGGAAAATTATGTATACATGGTTCTTAAAATGGGCTTTCCACAAATGCTTATGGTAGATGTGTATAGGGATAGGATCTTGAGGAGTCCATTTCCAACCCAGAATAGGAAATTCAGAATCAAAACAGAAGGCATCTACAATATAAGCACATAAATGAAATGGGGGAACATTTCCAATATGCTTATTTCTTCTATAATCCATAATCTTATTTGCTATTTTGTCGGATAAAATAACTGACCAATCCATAATAATAGAACAAACATCGGCCTCAATCAAGGGTACCATTTGAATAGAAAACCTTGCAAAATTATCATTCCCAAAAAGTCTGCACATCATGGCAGCAACATAGCAATACGAAGGTGCGAGAGAATCTACAGAATACATACTTGAGGTCTCATGCTTATGTTTGTATGCAACTCGTCTCCATTCTTTATTTGGGTCTGATTCAATTTCATTGTTTGAGGTGAAATATTCTATGAAGGCTTTGTTGTATGTCTTTTGAGGATATGGCAGATGGTACATTTCTTTGATGTCTTCTGCTCTAAAGGACCCGAACATCTTTCCCCAAACTATTATGGATGTTCTGTTTGTGATGGTGGTGTTTTCTATCACCCATCATATTATGTCGCAATATGGGAATACATTCGCCCGAGCTACAATTCTATGAAGAAAAGAATTTGCGAGCTCTTTAAGGGGATTGTCATCTGAATCTGATTCTTCATTTGGAATTGTTGCCTTTACCTCTGTAACTGTAGGGTCTTCTTTTTCAAAAAAATTATAGACTTCTTCCCAGGAAAGCTTCCCGAGACCCTGGCATGTAGTATCTGTAACTAGCTTTATCTTGGCTGGCTTTTCTTTTGGCATTGTGGTAATGGTAGCAGTCTTTGAGGTGGCAACAACTCTTGATTTCTTAATTTTCTTGGACATTTTCTTCATCTGGTGTTGTTTCACTAATTTGGCGACCGAGAGGGTTTGATGTTCTACAACTCTGCAAATGAGAAAAACCTTTCAGAAGCAGGAAGAAATGGAGTTAGAAGACCCATCATGTGAAAATATTTTATTAATGATACCAAATTGATTAACTCCTTCTTAAAATTGAATGCCTTAAAGAAAATTCGCACTCATGCATTCATAATAGAATTGATTACCATAATTCATTTAATTTTCAAATTAATGATGCTCGTACAATCGGAGATAGGCGATATTGAAATATTAATGTAAAAAATGTCCTTTTGAGGCTTCCGATTGCGATAGGTCGATAAATGATATATATGAAGTGCAAATAGCGATTAGTAAATACTGATGATTCATCGCTACAGAGTTTTCAAAAGGAGAAGAAAAACAACATCTCATGTTTTCCCGATTTGCGATTTGTGATAAAGTCATATCGCATCGGATATTTTCAAATAACTTGAGTTGTACGTGATCTTCGCCGAAATGCGATTGCGATGATGGTGGGATCCATCGCATCAGATCTTTTATAAAACAAGTAGTTGTGATGTTGCTTTTTCGAAATGCGATTGCGATTATGACATCGCATCGGAGTTTATCAAATAGACCCGAATGACTTATTCGAAATGTGATTGCAATAAGTCACATCGCATCGGAGTTTTGCAAAGAAACTTATGAAAACATAACACTCTTCCGATTTGCGATTGCGATTTACTTTATCGCATCGGAATTTTTAACATGAAAAATTTTATACTTTGTGCCGATGCGATATAAGTTTTATAGTTGATCGGGTCGGAATAAAATTAATGTTACATTTGTTTATTTGCATTCGAGATATGCGATATGTGATACATGTTTTTTAATCAAAAACCTTTTTATTGTTTTATTTTATAATGATCGGATTTCCTCAAAGTTTTTTATTTCTATCTTAAAAAGAAAGGGGACCCATTTATAAATGAAATTTCTTCTAAAATTTTCAAATGGGGAGGGTTTTTGTACAGTACAACAATTGGCGATTCACTGGAAGAAATAGTTATCTCTGAAAAAATAAAATGAACACTATACTTTTAGTAAGTAAAAAGTTTTAAAGATAATGAAAACTATTTTAGAAAAATTTAAATAAAATCTAACTCTGAAAAAGAAATAAAAATCACTTACAATCTCTTTTTAATTCCTCAAAAAAAAAAAAAAACATTTTTTGGTTTAATCAAGCTTTGATTGTTTGATAAAGATAAAGTAGGGGGCCTCTCCGCTCTTAGCTTTGTGATTTACTCTATTGTCACAGGTAGTGCCTCTGCTGCCTGCAAATGTTCATAGTCTCGACAGGGTTACCTTTTAACCATTAGTCATTCATTGTCCCATCCATGTAAGAGCATGAATCTTTAAAAGATAAATTCGTAAGATATACTATCTTGTGTTTTTCTCTTTTTCTTTTAATTTAAAAGCCATTGTTCTAGTTTGTTAGCCAGTTGATAACAATGCCACTCACTAGTTGTAATCAAACTGAACAAGCTGGCTCGTGATGAGACCCCTTGTCTTATAATTATAAGCCATTACCCTGTTTTGGTATGCAGTGGTGGTAATGTCAGTTTAATTACTTCTTATGATCATGGTAAGTAGGCTCCTGATGAGACCTCTTATCTTTTAAATAATTTTTTAGAATTACATTCTGAAAAATCACAACCTTAATGGATGGGGTGAATTATTTTCTCCCTAGGAGTCAATGGATGACAATTTTTTAGAGTTTTAAGTGCCAAAATTGGAGAAGTATTTACTTTTTATAGATAACTTTTCTCTGCTTAACAAAATTATAATGATTTACAATATTTTCAAGGTTTCGGAAGATTTTGCAAATGTTTTAAACAGATTTTCAAAGTTTAATATTTTATTTTAACTATCCAAAATTGTAATCATTTCCTTAAAAATTCTTATTTACATAAATAAGTATTTACAATATTTTCTCAAAGTAATTTTCAAATAGTAAAAAGTCAATTAAAGACTATTAACAACCTTATTTGTAAACAAAAAAAATTGCATAATGGAATATGTACAGGTAGGAAGGGGTTACCTTCTTAAGAAAATAATTTTTTCAAGATAAGCCCATTCACAGGAAGAGATTCTCTCTTTTTTGTTAAATCTTGCAATATGAATGTTGATGAGCCTATCTTTTCAACAATCTGAAATGGTCCAAGCCACATATTTTGAAATTTGGTATGTTTACCCTTATCTTCATGTGCTTTGTCCCATTTTAGAACAAGATCACCAATTTGCAAAGTTCTGGATCCAATAGAGCTTGAATCAAAAGAAGATTTTATGAGTTGTTGATGTTTGGTATGAACACTTTTAGCTTTCTCTCTATCTTCTTCTAACTTAAGAATTTGATCAAACCTCAATTGAAGAGATGATGAAGGATTCTCTTCAATGAATTGGACTAGGGCTAGAGATGGAAGTACTAGGTTTGATGGTATAATAGCTTCCTTTCCATAGACTAGATTAAAAGGTGAAGTACCTATTGAAGCTTTTTGAGTTATGCGATCAGCTCATAGTGCAAAAATTAAAGACTTATGCCAATTATTTTAACTCTGATCAATTGTTCTTTTGATGATTTTGATGAGATTTTTATTTACTGATTCGGCTAAACCATTACCTTGTGGATAATAATTTGCTAAATATTTCAATTTGAAACCTCTTTTGATTGCAAATTCCATCATACTATTTCTAGAAAAATAAGATGCATTGTCAAAAACAAGGGCATTACGTACACCAAACCTGGTAATGATGAACTGATCAATGAATTCAATGATTGCATCAGAATTGGCTACCTTTAAAGGAATTGCTTCTACCCACTTTGTAAAGTAATCCGTTGCTGTAAGGATGTATCTGTGTTGTTTGGAAGAATGTGGAACAATTTCTCCAATAATATCAAGTCCCCATTATTCAAATGGTTGCTCAATATTTACTGGTTGTAAAGGAAAGGCTAGTTTCCTTTGTCTCCCACTATCAGTTTGACAAGTCTCGAATTTCCTTACATAGTCATGTGCATATTTGAACAAGGTAGGCTAATAGTAACCATCATGGATTATTTTGTGGGCTGTAGTGTCTCCTCCAAAATGTCCACCTACCGGTCCATCATGTAATTCCTGCAATACCTTGTGTGCTTCAGGTTTTTCAAGACATCTTAATAGAATGGAATCATAATTTCTTCTAAATAACACATCATCAATGATTTCAAATTGTTTGTCTTTTAATCTTAAAGCGCGCTTGTTTTTATAGCTGAGATTAGAAGGAGCATACCCATTTTTCAAATAAAAGATCAGATCAACATATTGAGATTCATAATCTATAATACTTATCTGATTTACTTGAACAGTATTCTCTTGATCTCACTAGTACATTTGGCGGAAATTCCGACACTTGGTTCCGACACTTTTGACCAAATGTCGGAAATTTCCCCAAATTTTTTCAATCCCGCCCGAAACCGTCACTATACCGACGTCTAGAGAAATGTGTCGCAATACTGACACTTAGACAAATTGTCACAATTGCGATGTTTGAAGGAAGACGTCGCAATTGCGACACTATGCCCCAAAGCGTCGCTATTGCGATGGCTGCTTCCAAACGTCGCAATTGTGACACAATGTCTAAGTGTCGCGATTGCGACGTTTGGAGGCAGCCGTCGCAATAACAACACTTTTTTTGCGACACAATGTCTAAGTGTCGCAATTACGACGTTTAGAGGGATCCGTCAGCGACGCTATATCCACCGTCGGTATAACGATACTTATATGCAATAAACGACAGTTATATGCCTTTGCAAAAATGGTCGGCTTACAGAGCAGCGCGAGGAGTAGTTAATGGAGGCACCTTTGCGATTGCGCATAATTTGGAGAGAAAATAGTAATAATGAGAGAGGCTCCTTTAATTGCGTATTTGATTTGTGAAGGTATGGATTGTCCACCCTGCAATTCTATGTTGTCGATAAAGACTCGCAATCCTCTAGAAACAAGACTGTTGTGAAGATGCCTGGCGAAGAAACGAACATCAGGTTCACGACTGTTGATGAACACATCGTAGTCCGGTGAAGAAGGCACCAAGGAGGGTATTCTCAGTGAATGAGGGATGTTGAAATATTAATTTCAACTACCTACCTTGTCCTCTGGCCGCTTTCTAAATCTGTTTGAATGGCTCTGTCAAACAGCCGCTTTCTAAAGCTGATGAACAATCAATTTTGGTTTTGAAATCACAGTCCCTGCACACTTAAAAACAGAGCGCTGTATTTTTTTGGAAACAGAGCAATTTAATAGTAAAAGCGGGAGATTTTAATTCAGAAGAATGTGGTCCCATAGACCACAGACCAAATCAGCCATCCACGTGGAAGCAGGCGATTCGATCGCGTTATTTTTTGGCTCGTATGCATTGTGGAATTCCGGACTCGAAACATTATAGGGTGGAATTAATTTGATTTTCGCGTCACAGTTTTCCTCCGTACGAAAAGCCAAAAAACAGACCCGAATTTTTATATGGCGTATTCTATGAAGTTTTTGCGTCACAAATTAGGGTGACATCAGCAGGCTATTTTGGAACGCAAATTTGTGATTGAAATCGGGTTTATTTTTTTTGAAGTCCGGACGTATGATATAGTTTTATTAATATTTTGTTATAAGTTTTGTTTCACTGCCCGATAGTTATTTAAACCATTGGCTTATATATAACATATGCGCAAATATTTCACTTTGGGCATTTGTAATGTGGGCCTCAAATACTTTAAATAGGTACA
This sequence comes from Pinus albicaulis, assembly GCA_034641835.2. Taxonomy (NCBI): domain Eukaryota; kingdom Viridiplantae; phylum Streptophyta; class Pinopsida; order Pinales; family Pinaceae; genus Pinus; species Pinus albicaulis. Next base: position 1,573,087,108 of record CM076581.1, read on the forward strand.
TATACATTAGACAGTTGAAAAGTTTTGAGGATTGCACCCCTGGTGCAATTGTTTGTTTATAAGATTATATGATACATGTGAGATAAAGGTTTATTATTTATCATATATAAACAAATTTTATCAATATTGGACATTTACACTTTTATGAGGTGATGTTATAAGTAAATTCATAAATATCTCTTTTTAATCCTCATTTTACTCCATGAATATGTTTGGAAATGAAATTTCAATAGATTAATTTTTCTCCTAACCTATGTATCATCAATATTGTACATTTACATTCTTAATTATAAGGTGATGTTATAGGTAAATCCATGAATATCTCCTTTTAATCTTCATTTTACTCCATGAATATGTTTGGAAATGAAATTTCAATAGATTAATTTTCTTGCTATTATATGTTTTACGAAGATATGGTAAGGAATTCTCTCTTGTTATTCTTAGAAATAATTATATATAATTTTTATTTTTTTCAAAATAGATTAAAAAAATTATATGAGAAAAATTATTAATTCATCAATATGTGTGTGTGTGTGTTGTGAGGAATAATTTCATAGTTCAACTTAATGGTTCATTATATAATGATGTGATCATCACCAATGATATATCTTAAAAAGCAACTGAAAAGCCATGTGTACAAAATCGATGTATACTCTAGAGAGTGGTTCTCATATCACTATGTAAATTGTTGTATGCTACTTCAACAAAATTATAAGATAAACTGTAATACACATCATATATGCACCATAACAATTGGTGCAGGGTAAAACCCACCTGCCACACCTTTGTACTCGATCAAATTTTCTCTGTCAACTCTTCTAGCTGTGGGAGTTTCCTCCAAGGATCATAATACCCCCAAGGCCTGTTATCACCCTAGTAATTCTCAAGTTGTGGGATAGGGATTTTTGTAGTTAAGAACACCAGGGGTAACCAAGAACCGCTTTGGGAATTCAAGATCTAGCCTTCTTGAACTCTAGAGAGGGATCTCTCCATATGATTTAGCTTTGTTTTAGTAACAGATATTAGGCTAGCCGCTAGCTATGATTGTGTATTTGGGTTTGATTTTAAAATATTGGTGGGAATAAAGAGATTTCAAGGTAAACCAGAAGGATCTACCAGAATATTGGGCAATGGAGTCAACTCTATAGGCAAGCAGAACTAAGAAATAAGGCTCAGAGATGCAAATGTGCTAAGGGCAAGATAGGTGACCTTCTAAGGCTATGTATAGGCTTGATTTGATGGAGTGGATGGAATCTGAGCAAAAGGGCACTTAAGAATCCTTAAGCTACAGATAAGAAGATTGAAGAAGGGGATATAAAGCGAAAGACGTGACCTTATGGGTTTTACGAATGACAATGCCCCGGCCCTACCATTTTTAAGGATACCCAAATAAATTCGTGCGAACTGATATTTCAAAAACGGGGCAGCCACTGGCGTCTGATGAAATGCCAGCTGAACCCTCAACTAGTGATTGAACCATTTGAATGTTGGGCACTTGATTTTGTTGGCCCTATTAGTCCTCCCTCAAACCAAAAAACATACATCCTAGTTGCAACAGAATATGTCACTAAGTGGGTCGAAGCAGAGGCAGTTTCAAAAGCTACAGAGGACTCTGTAGTACAGTTTCTTTTCCAAATCTTTGTGCGCTATGGTCTCCCAAGGGACATAATCACAGATGGAGGACCACAATTTGTAGGTAATAAATTAGTTGAAACATTGCAAAACTACCACATTCAGCACAAGATTACAACTCCATATCACCCACAGGCCAATGGCCAAGTAGAGAGCACGAACAAAGTAGAAAACATTAAAATGCCAAGTAGAGAGCACGAACTATAGTTGTCTTGAGAAATTTTATTCACACTGAATACTTCGAATTGTGAAATATTTATACAAAAAATTGTTTACAAAATATCTCAGGAATTGAGATAATGTTTTAATCAAAAATAGGAAAGAAAACTTAAAAAGAGGGACAGCTGCAAAACAGTTTGCAAGCTGTTACCTTTTTACAAGCAAAAATAGAACTGATTATTCTAATTTGAACTGATTGTTGTTGTGCACTTTAACCCTGTATTTTTACCATTTGAGGTAACATTAAAAAATGAATTTCCAAGTGAATTTCCTGTTTTTTATCCATTAAATTCACAGCAGATCTGTGAATTCTTGCCACTTTTCTGCAGAGGGGATCTTCATAGTCTTCAATTTTTTGTAACTTTCATCTGCCTCTGTATACTTGGAAAAGTTAGGCTTGATAGTGAACATATGCCTGATCTCATTATCTAAAAAGAACAGATTTTCAAAATACTGAAGAAGTATTTTGCTTGTTGGTGATCCTTGAGGCAGTTGTTGTCTGGCTTGCTCTTTTGCATGATTTCTGATTTTTAGATCATAATCTTTCTAAGGCATTAACTTGTCATTCAATGCGTGAATATCAGGCAAACCTGCTTCTGACAATGTTTTGTATTTGGCTAAAAATCTTGAGATGGATAAATTCATGTCTTTACATCGGTCCTCTAGATTACTCATTATGTTTCTTTTGTTCAGGACCTTTTTGATTTGAACAATGGTTTATGTTCTATCAACAATTTTCAATTCTTCCAACTCTTCCCTGGTTTTACTATTTAAAAAAACGATTAGTTGGATTGCTTGGGCTAGTTTTTTGTCAATTTCCCTCTTAGTCTTGTCAATCTTTGCACTAGCAACTTGAAGTAACTCCCTCTGTTCATAAATTATCCGAATTGAAGGCCATTGAGAATGAATGCCATCAATAATTTTGGTCCATAAATGATTTTTTGTAAAGGCCACTTGATCTGTAAGATTTATTTGTGCTTGCAGAATCTTTACCTGTTCTTGTAGTCGATCAACCCTTTGCTCATGTCCTCTAGAAGTAATCAAGGCATCATTTTTGGATTTTTCTAAATTTTTAATAGTGCCTTTCAAACTAAGAATATATTTATCTTGGTCTTGTAGTGTGCTCCTCTGTGAGGATGAAGAAGAAGAGGCAGATATTAGAGAAGTAATTGGCACTGCAGTTGGCAGTACTCCTTTCGGTGCCAAGTGTTCTGCCAAAGTAGATGGTATAGCAGTGTTTACAGTGGGGATCACTGTAGGAATGACCATTGGTTGTGCTTTTCTTAGTTCTTCGTTCTATTTCATTAGAGCTTCTATTTGAATTTCCATTGTTTTTATCTGATCTGTCATTTGATTTACAAGCTGCTTTAAATCATCATTCTCTGTTTTTTGCTGTAGAATTTATTTTTCTTGAGAGTTTTCACTCTGAGGCAACTTCAACTGTTTTCTAAGAGTAGCTATATCCTCATTTTTCTGTTTAATTAAGACTTTTTCCCCTTCAATGTTGGTTGGGTCACCCCCTTCTTCAATCAATATATCTTCTAGTGCTTTTATTCTTAAATTATTAGAATACAATGAGGCTTTGTCCAACCTCATTTGATTTTGGAGGTTGAGCACTATTTTCTCAAGCCTAATTGATTTCATAGTTTTACTGAAAATTTTGGAATATAGCATTTCAGTATTGCTCCTATGAAATTTAATTTGATCTAATTCATGAATGGCATCTGCATCCAATTCAAGATCTGTTTTGGAATAATCTGCCACTGATTTTGGCTCAGCCACTGTACGCTTCAAGAATGACATTACCAATTTATTGGATGAATAATCAAATGCTGAAAGAAGCCTGTCTTTGTTTCCAGGCTTTTCCTTAAGAAATCTAGAATGAGCTTGATTCTTGAGCTCTTCATTCTTCTCTTTAATCTGTCTGAATATGATCTGAATCTCTGACACTGTATTGCCAGTTTCCTGAGAAGAAGGAGGCAAATCGACAGTAGCCTGGTTTTCCTTCATGACTGTATCTTTTTGTTGTGTTCCAATTTTTATATTTTGAAGCTCTTTTAATTTTTGAGTGACTATTCTTGTTTCTTCATCATTTATATCAATATTTACAGCCTTATCCTTTTCTTCTTCTGTTGACTTGCTTCTTTTACTATAAGGAGTTCTGAATTTTATGTCCTCAATAGTCTCAGCTATGAAACTATCTCCTTCTCTGTCTCTTTTATGTACATTATCAGTATCTTTGCTTGTAGAAGCCACCTGTACTGTCTGTTCAATCTGTTTGCCTTTGCCACTGTCTACCTGTATTACCTGTACTTCCTGTGAATCACCATCAGATAGGGTGTTTGGCTCCCATTCAATTTTATTTACATATCTTTCAATATGGGGCTTAGGATCATGCAAGTAAACATGAAACTTACATTTTACCCTTGCTGCACTCAAAATACCTTGTGGGTCATACTTCCATGTAAAAATACATGGGAACTTATACTCTTTAAGTTTGACATTTATCTCATTGGCAGCTTCTCTGTTATTCACAATGAATGGCCCAATTTGATTTTTCAGCTTAAATTGGGTCTTTTTCTTGAAAGCTATGAAGTTGATTTCATCTTCATTCAATATTTGTCTCAGATATTCTAAAGAAAATATTCTTGTAGTAACAAATTTGGGTAACTTATATGGGGCCAGGGATGAGCCATACACTCTGATTTCTGTATGATTTTTATATAAATACCAATCTCCAGTTTTGTAGCTCTCTGATAACTACAAAATTCTTCTTGTCTCATCATTGATCCTAGGGATCTCCTCTTTTCCAAGAGATACATAGCAGGGGCTATAAATGAGTCATTTAAATCTGTAAAAATATACTTTCTATTCCATTTCCTTAGAATAGATGACCAAAATACTGCTGATAGAAATTTTCCTTCTGCATCCACTTTCTCACATTCAATTGGAAACTTATCTGTTTGATAATATAGGAAGAGGTGGAGTAGATAAGAGGAGCATCTGAAAACTCCTTCGTTTGGTAATCTGGATAACTGATAATGTATACTTTCAGCAATAAATCTAGCAAAATTGAACTGAATGGATGGTGATTGACCAGCACTTAGAGTTGACAGAAAACCTAGGATAGCCACATCAGTGAATTCATCACTGGCGTATCCTAGTATGAAGGAGAGCATTGAGACAATCTGTCTAGTTTCATCTGGGAAATCAACGGTGTCGAAAGGAGGATTAACTTAGGAATATCAACTTGATTTGGACAAAAAGTCTGGTATATTTTGAATCTAGTATTGAAATCCAAGTCAAGATATAGTTGGGTTAAATCTTCTATTGATAGGGAAGCAGAATTGGGGTCATGATTCATTTGCAGCATGGAATTTATCGACTCTTCAGTGATGTAAAACAGGATATCTTTTTCTTTGTTTACAATACATCTTTGTTCTGGCATATAATAGGCTTGGCTTAATCTGATAAATTCAGGAATAGAATGAGTGAGAGGGACAATATATCTAGGTAGATTGGATTCCCAAATTGGAATATCTTTGTCACTCTTTTCCACTGATTTTCCATAGCACCAATTATAGGCATCAAACACGTTAAATTATACATTAGGGTCTAGTATTCTACAGTCCAGATCAACTAAAGGGCTTTTCTCTGGAGAAATGACTGGAGGTTGGACTGGTCTGACCACTTCTGTAAAATCAGCCATGAGTACAAGAGTTGGTTTGTCGATTTTGAAGGACATAGGCTGAGGAATCTTTGCAGAAGACTTCTTTTGAGATTTTGGGCCTCCATTCTTGGGGGTTACCTATTTCTTGGTCATTTTTAATAATGAATAAAGCAAGCTTAAACAGTTTGCTAAGTTCCTTTACGAGAAACAGGGGTTTCTTGGCGAATTTCTACTGAAAATGGGGTTTCTAAGCAGGGTTTTTAGGAAATGCAAGGAATTTAAAGCTCAGAACGTGTATTTAAAATCGATTTCAACAGCAAAACGGACTAGGGTATGGAAAAAAATGCGAGAAAGGGAAATTAGGGATTCCAGGGAAATTTTGACAGAGTTTCCCCTGAAAAATGGACACTTTTTTGTAGTAACTTTGGTAATTATTTGAAATCGACAGGAATTTTGAAATCTCAGAGGGAAAATTTGAAGAAAAGTACCTGGAGAACCAGCGGAATTCGGTTGAAGACGTTGCAGAGGTGCTCAGTCTTCAATTTTTTGAAAATGGCTTCGCAGAGGACAATGTAGTACTTTGTAATGGAAATTCAGGGCAATGGGCATCGAAAAATGGTACTGGTAGGTTGAAAATGGCTCTGCAAAGTTTCTCAGGGTTCAAACGGCGTGATTTTGAGGAAAAATTGTTCTGCAATGTTTTTACAGGTTTAAAGCGAAAAGGTGAAAATTTGAATGAAAAATATAATTTGAATGTATTAAACGATGGTATAACCATAGTTAAATGACATTAAACTCGGGTTAAACGGGTGAGGTTTAGGGAATACCACCAGTGGTATTCGCGAGGGTAAATGGTGGTAAGCGGAAACTAGCTTTTCGAATGTGATACAACGTGGTGGCGACACGTAAGCGCGGGTGGTTTCGAAAAACCACCCATTTCAAGCGGCTTTGCCAAAACATCAAACGATTACTTTATGAGCGCGAAAATGTATTAGCGCCGTCGGATCTGGATTCAACGAGCGAATGGCCACGATCAAAAGGAAAGGTGCGGGGAAAAGGTAAGTTATCGGGTTCACTTTGGGACATTGATCTTGGGAAACCATCGCTATACCGACATTTAGAGAAAAGTGTCGCAATACCGACACTTAGAAAAAGTGTCGCAATTGCGACATTATGCCCCAAAGTGTTGCTAGACGGTTGCCTCCAAACGTCGCTATTATATGTTTTACGAAGATATGGTGAGGAACTCTCTCTTGTTCTTCTTAGAAATAATTATATATAATTTTTTTTTTTTCAAAATAGATTAAAAAAATTATATGAGAAAAATTATTAATTCATCAATATGTGTGTGTTGTGAGGAATAATTTCATAGTTCAACTTAATGGTTCATTATATAATCATGTGAGCATCACCAATGATATATCTTAAAAATCAATTGAAAAGCCATGTGTACAAAATCGATGTATACTCTAGAGAGTGGTTCTCATATCACTATGTAAATTGTTGTATGCTACTTCAACAAAATTATAAGATAAACTATAATACACATCATATATGCACCATAAAAATTGCCATACAACTAATTTGTTTTAGGATACATGTGGCATTCTAGGGGTAAATTCTATATGATGTGTATATCAATCTATTAGGTGTTGGTAAGTTGTGAGTATCTAAGAAATGATAAGGAATATCCATACATCATGATCTTGTAATGTGAATATAAATTGTGTCTATAATTTCCATAAAATGTATAAATGATTTGTTTAAAAAAAATCAACACAATCAACCCTAAACAATGCTCATGATGTGGAATGTCATTGGCGAAACCAAAATGATGGTCACATGTCCCATTTCTATGGTAATGGTGATCATATATATGTTGTAGCGACACTTGATGAGTAATTAAATAAATCTCAGAGTGTGACTCGTTGTGCCATATTTTTTTAAAGCATTATTTGTTTTCCTAGTTTTTACTATTTTGTTAACATATTTTATTCATTTGGAAAGCTAATTAATGATGCTTTAAGTAATTAGGACCTAATGAGAGATCATCTTCACATCTTCACTGAAATATATTTGGTAATTGTAGTCACTATATGGACCGCACATGCATGCTACCTAAGAAAAATTGAAATATAAACTATAATACACATCTTGTATCTGCCATAACAATTGTCATACAACTTATTTACTTCTAAATACATATGAAATACTTCAGGTAAATGCCATATTATGTGTATACCAATATAGTAGGTGTTGGTAAGTTATGAGGATCTAAGAAATGATAGGTATCCACACATTAGTAGTGCCTTGGTGAATTTTTTGCATAATTTTCTATTTGTTGTAATTTTGTTGCCTATATTTGTTATAGATTTCAAATAATATATACAATTATCTACCAATTGTTATTTATAAAGAATAAGTACAATAAGTAGTCACCTAAAAGTGAGCCATGTGAAAATATTGGTAACATGAGTAACCTGGTAAGCTGTAAATGAAAAGTGAATAACCTCCACTCACCAACAAGTGACAGGCAGGGTTGGAATTTGGATTTCTCTTTACCCGTCACACAATTTTTTTTGACGTTTTGGTCATTATTTTTCTAGTCAATAAACGTTACGTTTAAAATTTTTCACTTCATTAATGATGTTCTCGTAATAAATTAACCCTTCACCAATAAAAGTTTGATTAAAAAAATTGAATGCTCTTCCATTTTCTTTGGATTTTGGAGTGTGATATATCTGTGTCATGGACTTTTAATACCTAAAGTTTCAAGAGAAATAACTGATTCTTTTCAAACTAATATTTCCTCAATATATGCTATGTTCTACTAAAAATTACTTCAAAAATCAAGTAACCTTCCAATATAAAGAAAAAAACATGAACGAGCTTTCCCTAAATTGCAATAAATTTATGTTTATTATTAATATTGCATACTATGTCTTATAAAATTGCATAATCAGACTAAGAACAAATCCTCAGTGCATTTTTTATTGTTTTTGTGATTAAAAAAATGAGCCAAAGAACGCTAAGGCACTCAGAGAAATCAATCTATGTATTATTTCTCATAAAATCATGTTGAGTAGTGGAGACTAAGCGTTAGATTTTTTTCTGTCCTCAATCTCTCTATTAATTATGTCTATGTAGTTATAATAATAAAAAGCCAAAGAAATCTTAGGCTTCCAGAGAAATTAGTCTTTGTGTGTAGAAATTGATGATCACTGTTGACTAAATGTTATACCATTTGAAATTGCTGAGCGAAATTAATTAGGCCATGATGTACCATTTGTCAGTATCTATTTTCTCATGTATGAAAGCTTTTTTTTTCTAAGTAAAAGTAATTCTATTAACAAAAGGAGTACAGTACAACGGGCCGAAGCCTGATCATTGCCGAGTGCTGTGGCATTTGAAACAAAAAACCATAGTTTGAAGACTGCCCTGCAAGAGGGAAACCAGTCTGAAACAGTTCATTTGAAAAATCCCGCGCAGGGGAACCAAAGAATTGTAGTACTGGAGACCATATCGAAGCAAAAAAAACAGATGCATTTTCAGAGACAGTAGGAAACACATGAACAGGCCCGTGAGAATGGGCAGAAATAGAGCAAAAAACCAGAGTGAAGAGGAGGAACTACTCATCAGGAGGTTTGTAGACAACTCTGCACCAGAGTTCATTTGGTTCCCCATCAGCATTATACAGGTCAGCAATAGAATGGATCACCTTCCCGGGAGGAGGAGGAGTAATCTGCGCCTCGCTCGCTTGCACTGCTTTCTACCTCTCAGTAGGTTGACCCACCGCTTCCTTGTTCACCAGGTCCTGCGTGGCATTGCCCATCTGACCCTACACGTCCGCACTATCAGGGTGCTTCAGCCGAACAAACTGCGTCGAATCCTGAGCCGCCGAGAGGCTACATTCCGCCGGGAGAGAACTGGGAAAAATTTCCTGAGGCTCTTCACGAAAGACGACCGTAATTGAGGCAGTCAGCCTAGGTCGATTGAGAGTGTTGTTAAAGGAAAAATGTGCGGTGTGGGTTTGAGCAGGAGGAGCAGAAGGAGTGGGGGAAGCTAGGCGACGGCCCGAGCGGAGAAGGCACCCTCTAGGTTGACTATCAGAGTGGGAGGTAGACGCAGAGGAGGTGCCAGAGGTGGAGGGAGAGCGTCGAATTTGGCGCTTTGTGGAGCCTCTTCGGCAGCGCATTAAAACGCCTGAGGCGCGACATAGTTGCACTCGAGACAGCAGGGTAGGGAGGAAAAAGATGGACAGAAAACTGAGGCGAGAGGGGCAACAGGGAGATAGAAGCAAGCTTGCAGGAACCAGCATGGGAGAAGTGGAGATTTTCTCCAAAATCCAAACAACAATTGAGATAGCTCCTCTTACTAGTTACAGTGCGAACATTAGAAAGCCCTGCTCCTGGAGCGCACCACAGATTCATAGGCGGGGGAATTCTGTTCAGACCAGAGGGACGCTCCATAATAACAATCCAGTCTACCGTGCAACTGTGACTCAACTGCAATAAACCACCATAAGTATGAACTGGAGGCTGAGCCATGTCACGGCATGCGAATGTGTATCGAGGAGCGGGACTATGGTTGATTCGAGCCCCAGGAGTAAATGGCATTAAGCGCCAATCAGTCGATATTAAGAACTGAATGACAACACTCTTGCGGGTGGGCAAGTAGCTTCCCCTTATGCCACACCCCCATCCCATCACGTTAAACACTACCAACTTCACCCGCATCCAGGTTCTCATGTATGAAAGTTGATGTACCATTGAAAGTTTAATAATTCTATTGAAATTTTAATAACTATAATAACTATATATATATATATATATATATATATATATATATATATACATACATATATATATGTATATACATATATATACATATATATATATATATATGTATATATACATATATATATATATATATATATATATATATATATATATATATATATACATATATACATATATATACATATATATATATATATACATATACATACATATATATACATATATATACATACATATACATATACACATACATATACATATACATATACATATACATATACATATATATATATACATATATATATATATATATATAAACATATATATATATATATATATATATATATATATATATATATATACATATATATATATATATATATATATTTTAATTTAATGATTAATAATAATTAAATTAAAATTCTTAAAAGACAAAATAAAAGCCTAATAATCATGAACTATTATGATAATTTAAAAATATAGAACTCAAGCTGAACATAGTTACAAAGATACCAAGAAAAGAAGAGTGCATGTGCATGATAACCTCTTTCTTGACAACCTATGAATGCCATTCTCAATGAAGACTCAAGACTCAACTGGATTGGATTGTGTATCAAAACAGTAGGAATGCATCAAAGTTCAATGAATGAATAACTTGATCGAGAAAATTTATAGGGAAAGGTAACTTGACTATCAATCTACTAAACCTCACTTCCATGATTAAAAAAACACCCCGACCTTCTCAGTGGTCTCATCATGGTCCACCTATTGAAAAACAACCAACAAATATTATTTTTTTTATATTTTTGCATGGCCATTGGACAATGATTTACTATGGTTTTCCTACTAAATTCCAATGGATGATTATTCACAAATATTGAGAATTAGTTTAGTCTCAAGGCATAGCCAAGAGTCTTACTAGATAATTATAGATTACCTCTCCATTGGATGATTGTACATTTTTCATCTACTTTTTCACGTGAATTTCAGTTGATGCTAGATCTTTGCCTTCTATTTCTTTAGTGAAGCTAAGAGTTAACTTTGATCTTACATTAATAACTATACTTGCATGAATATCCATGCTTTTATACTTTCCCACCGTGGTCAATGTTGATGTATGGCCTTGGCCCATTGATCTTACAATTAACTCACTATTCATATTCAATTTTCTCTAGTTCAGCCCAATAAAATAAGGAAAACAGAAAATGAAGTCTTGATTTATCTTTCCAGTGCTCCTACATAATACAAATACTCTTAAAAACCAATTAATATATAAATTTTCATCATTCATGCTAAAATCAGTTTGAATTTTTATAATGAATCTACTTACAATTAATAGATTACATTTCTCACAGAATAAGAGATAATTTAGAACTATGATTTCACAATAATAAATTATCGGGCTCCCACAGAGCAATGAACTTGGTCGGATGTGACCCTTCTACAGCAGCTCCTAAATCTGCTTCTTGATTTCATCGTTCTCCAGAACAGAGCACCGATAGATCGGTCCATTGGGTAGCGGCGCACCTGGGGTCAGATCAATCGGGTGCTTGACTTGAGAGTGTAGAGGAACCCCTGTGGGTGAGGTGAAAATGTCCTTGTACTCCTCCACAACCTTATCCATTTGTTGTTGTCATGCAGAGGAGCCTTTTCTGGAGGTCGTGGCCATAGTCTTTTTCTTGCCCTGGGGGCGGATCATCAGGAAAACGAATTTCCTGGTTTGGGAAATGAGCTTACTGCATTGTTTTGCAGTAACCAAAGAGATAGTAGCAGGAGGTGGTACCTCTGGTATCCTGTACAAATTATTTCCCAAAGTAACAATAACAGCACAAGGCCGAGACTCATACACCGCATGACGCTTCCACAAGTATGGTTGTCCTAATAATACATCAGAAACATCAATAGGAACAATGTCGCATAATACCTCATCCGTGAAGGGCTTGATGCTATAGGGAAGGCAGCACTGTTGTCTGACGCGGAGATCTTGTCCTTGGTGAAGCCACCCGATGGTGTATGGATGTAGGTGAGTTGTGGTCGGCAAGCCCAACCGCTTCACGGCATCTGCCGAAATGAGGTTCTTTTGGCTCCCATTGTCGACAATGAACTGTACCGGGGAGCCCTTTACCCACATCTGGGAGTGGAAGAGATGTTCCTCCTTCTGGATCTTTGTAGTGGCAACAGTGGCATTGGGCTCCGCATCAATAATCTGTTTCCCTTTGTCATTCCCCTTGTCAGGTTCTGATTCAGAGTCAGAGCATGCATCTGACTCAGAAGCCCGCATCTCGGCCACCAGTGACTGCTTGGCCCGACACTCACTTGTGTTGTGAGTGGAGCTCTTATGGAACTCACACCACTTTCCCGTGTCCTTCTTTGGCTTTGCAGTGTTGTTCTTTGCTTGTGGCTTCGACAGGTTGTCTTGAGTCACCATGCCTTGGATCTGTCCTTTGTTCTATGGTTTGGGAGCACCTTTCCCTTGCTTTTGATTCGCAGATCCAAAGTCTCGCTTCTTCTGTTTGAATTTCTGCTCAATCTTGGCAGCATACCGGTATGCCGTACCAAGCGAGGAGATGTCGGGGAACTCCATTTCCTCCTGAATGTATCTGTGCAGACAGCTGCGATACTTTAGCACCAAATGTTTCTCTGAATCTTTGATACCCAACTTTGTGCGCAGGGTATGGAACAGATTCGTCAGCTCGTGCACATCTTGATCCCTTTGTTGTCGCAACGTGGTCCATTGTATGTACTTTTCCTCATAGCTCCCCACGGGATAGTACTATTCCTTGACGGCGTCTCGGAAAGAATTCCAAGTTGGTACGGCCGAGAACAGAGAGGGTTCTGTCTGGTCCTTGTTCTCACAGTAGGTTTCCCACCAGTCCTTAACATGGGGGGTAGCTTTGAGGAGTGCAAAATAATCTTCTCCCGGTCTGAAAAGTCATGAACCGAGAAATATCCTTCTAACAGATTCAACCATCTATCTACGGCATCTGCGTCTATTTGACCCTCAAATATGGGAATGTCAAAATTTACTTATACCTTAAAAGGAGTCGCGCCTCCAGAGTATTTCCTTTGGGTCTGAATCCGCTTGCCGGTGACGGCATTGAAAGATGGGCAGTTATCCATCATCGCATTCCTTTGTTTTTCGAGGGCCTCCTTAAGCAATATTTTGATAGGATCTCCTGCTCCCTCATCTTTCTTTTCGTCCCCCATGGGCGTCCGTCGAGGTTTGCGAGGCTGATCTTGCAAAGGTTCCACCAGATCAAGCCCTAGCTCCTTATACCCCGACCTCGGTGGGGACATGCAAAGAAGGATCGAGAAAAAGCAGACCGCTCTGATACCACTGATCCGGATTTATGCAGGAACGCAACAGAATAAACACATAACCATAAATACGGAGATGCAGCGGAAATAGAACTCGAGCTGAACATAGTTACAAAGATACCAAGAAAAGAAGAGTGCATGTGCATGATAACCTCTTTCTTGACAACCTATGAATTCCATTCTCAATGAAGACTCAAGACTCAACTGGATTGGATTGTGTATCAAAATAGTAGGAATGAATCAAAGTTCAATGAATGAATAACTTGATCGAGAAAATTTATAGGAAAGGTAACTTGACTATCAATCTACTAAACCTCACTTCCATGATTAAAAAAACACCCCCACCTTCTTAGTGGTCCCATCATGGTCCACCTATTGAAAAACAACCAACAAATATTATTTTATATATATTTTTGCGTGGCCATTGGACAATGATTTACTATGGTTTTCCTACTAAATTCCAATGGATGATTATTCAAAAATATTGAGAATTAGTTTAGTCTCAAGGCATAGCCAAGATTCTTACTAGATAATTATATATTACCTCTCCATTGGATGATTGTACATTTTTCATCTACTTTTTCACGTGAGTTTCAGTTGATGCTAGATATTTGCCTTCTATTTATTTAGTGAAGCTAAGAGTTAAATTTGATCTTACATTAATAACTATACTTGCATGAATATCCATGATTTTATACTTCCCCACTGTGGTCAATGTTGATGGATGGCCTTGGCCCATTGATCTTACAATTAACTCACTATTCATATTCAATTTTCTCCAGTTCAGCCCAATAAAATAAGGAAAACAGAAAATGAAGTCTTGATTTTTCTTTCCAGTGCTCCTACATAATACAAATACTCTTAAAAACCAGGTAATATATAAATTGTCATCATTCATGCTAAAATAAGTTTGAATTTTTAATATTGTTCACTTTAGTCTCTAATAGATTACATTTCTCATGAAATAGAGATGTTGAACTATGATTCTGATAATAAATTGAAGACCCAGGAGTTGAACTTGATAGGATGCGACCGGTCGAAGGAGGACTCACAGATACGCCTCTTGATTTCATCGTTCTCCAGTCAAAGCAGCACAATCAGGTGGTCTTTGGTGGCTCGACACTTAGAGATGGAATCCAGATGGTGCTTGACACAAGTGAAGACCCATGGTGGTGAAAATGTCCCCGTACTCCTCCACAACCTTATCCATTTGTTGTTGTCGTGTAGAGGAGCCTTGTCTGGAGGTCGTGGCCACAGTCTTCTTCTTACCCTGGGGGCGGATCAGCAGGAAAACGAATTTCCTGGTTTGGGAAATGAGCTTACTGCATTGTTTTGCAGTAACCAAAGAGATAGTGGCAGGAGGTGGTACCACTGGTATCCTGTACAACTTATTTCCCAAAGTAACAATAACAGCACGAGGCCGAGACTCATACACCGCATGACACTTCCACAAGTATGGTTGTCCTAATAATATATCAGAAATATCAATAGGAGCAACGTCGCATAATACCTCATCCGTGAAGGGCTTGATACTATAGGGAAGGCGGCACTGCTGGCTGACGCAGAGATCTCGTCCTTGGTGAAGCCACCCGATGGTGTATGGATGTGGGTGAGCTATGGTCAGCAAGCCCAACCGCTTCACGACATCTGCTGAAATGAGGTTCTTTTGGCTCCCATTGTCGACAATGAACTGTACCGGGGAGCCCTTTACCCACATTTGGGAGTGGATCGACGAGACGTTCCTCCTCCTCTGGATCTTCTGGTTCCTCCTTCTGGATCTTTGTAGTGGCAACAGTGGCATTGGGCTCCGCATCAATAATATATTTCCCTTTTTCATTCCCCTTGTCAAGTTCTGATTCAGAGTAGGAGCATGCATCTGACTCAGAAGCCCGCATCTCGGCCACTAGCGACTGCTTGGCCCGGCACTCACTTGTGTTGTGAGTGGAGATCTTATGGAACTCACACCACTTTCCCATGTCCTTCTTTGGCTTTGCAGTGTTGTTATTTGCTTGAGTCACCATGCCTTGGCTCTGTCCTTTGTTCTGCGGTTTGGGAGCACCTTTCCCTTGCTTTTGATTCGCAGATCCAAAGTCTCGCTTCTTCTGTTTGAATTTCTGCTCAATCTTGGCAGCATACCGGTATGCCGTACCAAGCGAGGAGATGTCGAAGAACTCCATTTCCTCCTGAATGTATTTGTGTAGACAACTGCGATAATTTAGCACCAAATGTTTCTCTGAATCTTTGATACCCAACTTGGTGTGCAGGGTATGGAAAAGATTCGTCAGCTCATGCACATCTTGATCCCTTTGTTGCCGCAGTGTGGTCCATTGTATGTACTTGTCCTCATAGCTCCCCACGGGATAGTATTGTTCCTTGACAGTGTCTCGGAAAGAATACCAAGTGGGTATGACCGAGAATAGAGAGGGTTATTTCTCATTCTTTTTCTCACAATGGGTTTCCCACCAGTCCTTGACATGGGGGGCAACTTTGAGGAGTGCAAAAATAATCTTCTCCCTATCAGAAAAGTCATGAACCGAGAAATATTCTTCTAATAGATTCAACCATCTATCTACGGAATCTGCATCTATTTGACCCTCAAATATGGGAATGTCAAAATTTACTTGTACCTTAAAAGGAGTTGCACCTCCAGAGTGGCTGCTGGATGCAGATGCGCCACCGGTGGGCAGCCGTTGAAGGATTTGGGCAAAGTTAACCATCATCACGTTCCTTTGTTTTTCGAGGGCCTCCTCGAGCAATATTTTGTTAGGATCTCCTACTCCCTCATCTTTCTTTTCGTCCCCCATGGGCATCCGTCGGGGTTTGCGAGGCTGATCTTGCAAAGGTTCCACCAGATCGAGCCCTAACTCCTTATACCCCGACCTCGTTGGGTACATGCAAAGAAGGATCGAGAAAAATCAGACTGCTCTGATACCACTGATCTGGATTTATGCAGGAACGAAACAGAATAAAAAAATAACCATAAATACAAAGATGCAATGGAAATAACACTTCATTTTATTAATATCAAAGAACTGAAATTTGCTTACAGACAGAGTGGAAATAAAACTAGCAAGGGCGCTGGTAGCTATCTATGAGGAGAGATGTGGCGGATACAGGCCTCTGAACTGAGTTACAATGAGGCTCGAGGACCTATTTATTATTGAGAAACAATGGAGAACCCTAAACATCCAAAAACCTAACCCTAGGAGATGAAGCGCCAAAACTATGGGCCCCGTTTGGGTAAATTGGTGTTTCAACTTCCTAGGGACGTAACTTTGGCATACTATCTCTGTTTGACGCACATGATACATCATTAGAAAGATCTATCTGAGGACTACAACTTTCACCAAAAATATAATTTTGGAACGAAATGATACAAAATGATATTCGCTGGAGGCGCGATGCCCAAAAAACGTCGTTTAGGGCCTCAAAACGTCTTCGGAAGTTTAGGACCCGAAAAACTGCTAAAAATAGTAAGTTGTACCGAAACTGAAAAACTGAAAGAGACAATGGTGGGCCCCAAGTGGAATAGGCGGGTGGCCACCAATATCCACCTGGATCATTGAGTGAGCCAAAAAAGTAACTTTCCTTACTTTTTGAGTACAGCCTTACAATTGTGAAGAGGACTAGTGTTGCAAAATTATTGGTAAGTGGAAATTAAAGGGCGTAAGAATGTTTTTGAAAAAATTTCAAACGTCAAAATTAAGTCTTCTATCCTTCCTAGCACCTCATGGAAAATGGGAATCCACAAATTCTAGTCGTCAAATATGTGCAAAATGCCTTATGACGGGAAAAATGGAGGACTGGTCCTATGCTGCTACATGAGTTAGGGTTTCATGTGGCAACAGGGAACCTTGTATAGTTTTTCAAGGATAGGAAAGGAGAATATTGTCGGTTAATCATCACATGAAACTTCATCACCATTTGAAAATTGTGTCCTAATTTGAAACAATAAGACTACCCAACTATTTCATTATTTAATTTTGATTGTGCAATACAAAAAAATATCCTAGATAACTTAAATAATGTAAGCACTTTTGCAAAAATTTAGTGGAGAGAACCTTCAATTACATTTATTTTGAAGTTCCACTTGCATTTTAAGCCATTTTAATTAGTCTTTCATGACTATCTAGTAAAAATTTCAACCTCTTGTAGAAATTTGTTTGTCACTTGTATTAGAAATGCAAAAATCAAATGTAAATAAAAATGATTTGAAATGCTAAAAATCAAATGCGCGCTACATAAAAATGATTTTTTTAAAAACTACATTAACGTCTGATATCGCGCGCGCATTCGCCCTCGGCTCTTGCAGAACAGCATTCACCCTCAGCTCTTGCAGAACAGCATTCGCCCTCAGCTCTTGCAGAACAGCATTCGCCCTCAGTTCTTGCAAAATGGTAAGTTCTTACTGCAGGCCCTTCCTCCTATAGTAGGGTTGACCCTATTTGGGTTTTTTTGGAGCCTCTGAGAATACAAAGGTTGTGATTGATTACGGGGCACTACCTATATTTGTGGAACTTCTTACCTCTAGGAATGATAATGTTCGAGAACATGTAGCACGTTTATTTTAGAGGCATAAAATTATTCTTCCCAACTATCTTTATATGTCTATAATTTTGGAATTTGATTTAAAAAACTAGTACCCAACTTTGAGTTCAACTGGTGTTTGTGTAAGGTTGTTTGGGCTTTGGGAAATATTTCTGGAGACTCTGCAACATTTAGGGATCTTGCACTCAGTCATGGAGCTCTGAGGTAGGTGGTTGCCCAGTTGAATGATACTGCCATAATTTCAATGATAAGAAATGCTACATGGGCTTTGTCAAATTTTTGTCGTGACGTAAACCCCAACCACTATTCAAATAGGTAAGCAGAATACATTTTCTGCCTCTTCTTCTTAGTTCGCAGATACTGTGGATTTTTTTATAGATCTTGGTACTTGGTAGATTTGGACGTAATATGGACCTAGGCGCTTGTTCATTACAATGACTCTGTCATCAGGTTTTAGAAAATTCTCAGAAATTTGGGTTTCACAAGGGGATTACCCTTGCTTGCAATTATCGATTATCAATCACATTCAAAAAAAGTCTTTCGTAGCATTGCTAAGCTCTTTGTAGGTGAATTTCCGAGGCAATTTCACAATATCTGAACTAAATTTGTCTGTCCTTTTCAATACTCTGCGCTTGTAACAGAACCAGACAAACAATCTAGTAGCCAATGCAACAACAACAACACCTCCTGTTGCAATGCCTGCAATTCACCCTCTCTGCACGCATGAATGACTATGGCACCCTCTTTTGTGAACATGTACTGGAGCTGAAGGTACTGGTTTCCATTAGGATCGTGGAATTCAACATCCAAAATAGTATCAAATTCCACTGCAATAGTATTCCCCAGCGAGGGCAACAGTTCATTGAGACCTATTGGACTCATCACCCCCAAATAGCCTCCAGGGCTACCCAAAGTGTGATCATCTGGAGCAATAAAAAATTCTAATCCATCCCCAATTGAAACAAGAATAGGACCCACATTGGTTACAGAAAACAAGAAACATGTTTTGAAAGAAGAAGAAACTTTTGTATTAGGGTCAAGAAATCTAATTGGTCTATTGTACAATGCCCTACCTACACTTCAAATTGGTACTCCCAACTCCATGCTAAGGCTCACTGTGCCATTCTTCATATAAGCATCTTAACTTGAAGTTTGATTCCAAAAAACCCAAGTCCCTTGTTCTATGCCCAAGACCTTTGTTACAACGAGTAGAGTTTTGAGCGAAATACTTCACAATAGGAAGCAAAAGAAACATCGCAAAATTGCTCCGCTTTAGACTGATAATTTTCTGTGCGAAAATTCAACTGCAGATAGTAAAAACATAATATCAAACACAACCAATCCACAATGGAATTTGAACATGAGGATTTATAACCACAGAAAACCCTCTCCAGGTTAAAACAATTCCAGAATGGCTTTAAGATTCTACTAATGAGTGCTTACAACACCATAGCAATTACTGTCACATTGAAATCTGCTGGAAGCAAAGCCCTTGTATAGTTTCTACATTTCCACAGTGGAAGCAATAATCTTGCTATCTCTCATGACCTGGTTTTGTGGTCAAATCCTTTGCTATGGCTCTCTTGTTCTGCTAAATGTGGATCTGTCTTAGCTTTGGCTCTAGTTCTCATTTAGGATCGTGGCTATCTGATCTTGCTGTGGGTTTGACTATACAAACTTTTTCAATAGGAAAATGTTGACTCTACTATATATAGGATCTTCAATGGGTGCTCTCAAACACTTTTTTGGGCAGCTTTGTTTTGTCTCTGATTCAATGAAGAACTATGTTGGCCTTGGTTTTTTAGTCCTTGGAACTTAGTTCTCTCATATTTTCCATCCTATCCCCAGTTTGCTACCGAGAAAGACATAACTTCATGATATCAAAATTGACTATTTTTGGCCATTTATCTTTAGTAATGGTACATCCTTAATTTGGTGCATTCGTACAGTATCTGAAGAGCACTCTCAAGCTGTTATTCAGTATTTTAGCATAAATACTACATTTAACTGCCATGCTCTAATATTTATATCAACCATAAGCATTCTTAAGGTAGTTCCATGTTTGTGAAGCAGAAGGAATGCTTCTGACAACTTCTTATCATAGTGGTACAATTCTGTTCGCAGTTTATCTTTTATAAACCTCCAATTTTCCAAACGTAGTAGAGACTACAGTTTGCATCTAAAATTTTGGACAAATCTGTTTAGTATTCTATAGAAAATGCATTAAGAATAAAAAAAGCCCACAATTTGTAAAAAGCCCACAATTTTGTAAAAAGCCCACATTTTGTAAAAAGCTCACAATTTGTAAAATGCCCACTTTTATTTTCTTTTTGCTTATATATTGAGCTCCCATTGACTTCAACAAGTCTTGGGTTTTCTACACCATTGAGAGAGATTTATTGTTTTCTTTATAGGATAATTTGAATCAATGGAAGAAAACATTGGAGCTGGAAAAAAAATTCAAAAGGGTGAAAGGGGTGATGGCAGAGTTTATTGCCCTTGTAAAAAATGTTGTATGAGAAATAATGCTAGAGTTTTAATAGCAATAGCAATAGTGCATTGTAGGAAATATGGGCACATTGATGGTGGATCAAATGACTATCGTCTCGTGGTAATTAATTATCTATCTTCATTTTGATTATATCGTAAAATTTTATATTATTTTAATATCATATTTTTATGTCTGCCTCATTTAATTATTAATGTTTGTAATTTTCATAAAACTGATTTCTAGCACTTTGCATGATCTAATAAACTTCCATAAATAGTATTGGATGAGATGATGTTTACTTTTGATAGAAAATATTAGGCAAATATTAGTATTGGAAATGATGTTGTACAAGGTGAAGAACATGAAGCGAATGATGAAGGTAATTTTAATGATCCCATGGAGGTAGATCATGATGACGGTAATGAGACAGTTCACATTAATTATGGGACAAATCAAATGCTCCAAGACTTGTATGGTGAGTCAGATGATGATGGTGGAGATAGCAGTGACGGTATTTATGATGTACCTCTGATTGAAAGGTCAAGTGAACGACTTTTTGAACACTCAAATGCAACTCTTCTCTATGCTACATTGTTGCTGGTGAACTTAAAGGTTATGAATAATTTGTCGAACAGATGTATGACACAACTCCTAAGGTATGCAATATGTATATATGATCACATATATGTAAATGTTGATTATTTTCCTTTTTTTTAGTTGTAATAAATGTGTAAAATAATAACTTATATATATATATATATATATATATATATATATATATATCAAAACCGGCCGATCAGGACGGCTGCCGGTTGGAACCGACCTTGCAACCCAGTCAATAGCCTATTCTCACCTATTTTGGCTGGTTAACCGGACCTAACCGGCCAGTTAAGTAAGGAATCGGCCAGTTTATGCATAAACCGGCCAGTTCCGTACTTAACCGGCGGGTTAGGTGCTCCTCCATGAGTTGCAAATTCCTCAGTGTCTCCTCCATGAGCTGCAAATTCCTCTATTATACTAGCAACAAAATTGTCTAATAACTCATACTCAACACCTTATAGTAGCAACAATACACATGATGACTGATAAATACAAGGCTGGCTAGCATAAAATCCCTGGCAGCATGCAACTCATCAACTGTACTTGATGAAAATTTCTATTCTCAAAACAATCAGCAGCAACCTTATTTCACACTCAGCTAGGAACTGTCAGACCCTCTCTCTCTGCTCACACATAGCAGCAACATAAATACAAAACCTTTCACACAACATACAAGAAATTTGATCATGGCATCAAGACTGATGCAAATGGTCTGACGCCACTCAAGGGACAACAACATACAACCTAATGAAAATGTGACTGGCAATAATAAATTGACCACTAGAAAATTCCCGCTTGGAAATGCACTAAATTGGCTACTGAGTTTTCTGGGTTTTAATGAATCTTTTCAGTGATAAATTTTTTCAAACACATTGTGAGCAGACTGCCGAAGTTGTAATGCTCTCTCAACTTGTTACAAAAAGCACTAATAATGGGTTTCATAAACCAATTCAATACCTCTAAGTGTTGTAGATGTTTTTCTAGAAATTTATTGGCAAGCAAACATAGATAATGAAGAATACAAGATCTTCAAAATGCTGGTCTGATATATATATATATATATATATATATATACTGAACCCAGAATTGTCTTTAAGGCTGATACAATGAATTGACAACAGATCTGAGAAGGGACAGATTGTATATTATAATATTAACTCAGCAATAAAACACAGTGAATAATATAAGAGAAACCTGATACATTACTTCAACAAGTTTGCTTATGTATTTTTTGATGATATGTATTGCATTTGGTGCCATTTTGATATATTCATCTTTGCATGGTATATAAATGAGCAAATTTTTCATATTTTGTCTCTATTGGCTTGGAATCATGGTTGCAAATCTTAAAAATAGTTTTTATTTATTTATTTATTTTTCATTTTATTAAAAAATAATTATTTAATGTATTTTTTTTAAAACCGGTTCATTGAGATCTGATCGCTACCGGTTAGATCGGTTTCGGTTCGAAACCCGGTTCATTAGCTCCACCGATCCGGTCACCGGTTCTGGTTTTAATAACTATTATATATATATATATATATATATATATATATATATAGATATCTATGATTAATAATCTTTACAAGACACTACTTTTTGTTTCTGTTGTAGATTGTTGGGTGAATATTTGTTACCATCGCCAAATACTTTACCTCGAACATATCGATATCTACGTGCTATTATGAAACACTTTGGAATGGAATATAACACTATAGATGCATGTCCTAAAGATCATATTATATATTACGGAGAACATGTGTTGAAAACATAATGTCCGAAATGTGGTACCAGTAGATATCGAACAGATCAACTAACCAAAAAGGTGCCTCAAAAGGTTCTTCGTCATATTCCCATAATTCCACATTTGCAGCGAATGTTCAGGTGTAACAGCATAGCACAGTTTATGGATTTCCATGCAAAGAATAGAAGTGGAGATGGTGTTCTTCGAATGCCTGCAGATGGTTTTGCATTTAGAGAAATCGAGGAAAAATATGTAGATTTTAAAAATGAACCTCGTAATGTCAGGCTTTCATTGGCAGCCGATGGTGTTAATCCATTCGGAGAGCTTAGATCTACTTACTCAGTGTGGCCTATTTTCGTTATCAACAATAACATTCCTCCTTGGATGTCGATAAAGAGGGAGCACATAATGTTGACTATGATTATTCCAGGTATTTGATACATTATTTTTTTGAATGTAACATTTTCATTTCTCTCGTTGTTTGCATAAATATATATTTTATTTATTTACTTACTTATATATACATATATCATGGGAGTAATTATTATGTAACGTAATTTTGAACAATTAGGTAAGTACCAGGTCAAAGATATGAATGTATATATTGAGCCTCTTATCGATGAGCTAATACAGTTATGGCATGGCATCACTATGTATGGCATCACTAAACCAGTCAAGCAGAAGAGATTTCGATGTCGTGGAATGCTTGTATGGACAATTCATGATGCCCCAGGACTAACACATGTTTGTGGTATGTAATATTTCATTTCACTTTAATATAATACATAATTATCTAAATTAGATATACCATATTGCATGTTTTAAAAATGATCTCATAGTATATTAATTGTTATTGATCCATCTATTGCAGGTCTTCAAATAAAGGGTAGATTTGCATGTCCAGTTTGTGGCCCTAAGATGAAGTATCATCATTCGCCAGACTTAAGAAAGATGGTGTTTGATGAGTTTAGGCACTTCCTCCCTAGGAACCATAAGTATCGTACTACTGAAAAACATCTTTTCAATGATAAAGAAGAAACTAGATTAAAACCACGAAGAATGACACCTCAGTTGTGGATGTTGGAATATAACAGAATTAATAATCGTCGAGCAACTGGTACGTAATTTGTGTGTGTATATATATATATATATATATATATATATATATTATTTGTTTATGTAATGTTTGGAATTTTTGTTTTAACTAATGAATTTATTTTATTGTATTTTATAATTAATATTGTTCTGATTTATTTTATTCTTTGATATCAAGGTCATCGTTGTGGTGAAGGTACTAATATTGTACTTCCACCTGGAATGAAATGTTATCCTTCTAAATTCGCGAGGTTTCCCTACTATGAGGACCTAAAAATAGCTCATTTGTTTGATACAATGCATGTCGAGAAGAATGTGACAGAAATGTTATGGCAAACCATAGATGGTGCACATGATAGAGATAAAATTGACAAAATTTGTGTTGACATTGAGAAATCAAATCATGCAATGAAAAGTGTGAACGACGGATCAAATAACAATGGAGGTCGAAATTATAATAATATTCCATGGTTATTAACAAAACAACAAATCAATGATGTAAAAGAGGTCGTTAGAAGAATTAAATTTCCAATAGGTTTTGCTTCAAACATAAATAATATCTTGACGAAGAAAGGTGACTTTAGTGGGGTGAAAACACATGATTAGCATACCTTTGTTAAGGTAATTTTTTTGGTATACGTTTTTGTTTGTTATTGCTTGAATACATATTTTAAATTTTCCCTTTTTCTGTTTAATTTGGAAACCAATAACGATTCATTTTGTATTGTTATAGTATTTTCTACCTGTATCTCTCCCAAACGACTTCGACAACAATGTCAAACAAGTTATATATGGTATTAGTAAATACATGAGGTAAGTAGTTTTGATTTATACACAAAAT
This sequence comes from Pinus albicaulis, assembly GCA_034641835.2. NCBI lineage: Eukaryota > Viridiplantae > Streptophyta > Pinopsida > Pinales > Pinaceae > Pinus > Pinus albicaulis. The sequence continues at coordinate 1,573,112,065 of CM076581.1, forward strand.
CTAATTTCTACAATTTATTTTCGTACTTGATGAAATGATGTATTAATTTACTTGTAATGATATATATATATTATGTTTCATTGAAATAACCTCGCGTAATGATTTGCAGATGGTTTTCATTGAAAGAAATCCATCAAGATGAAATAAAGTATTGGAAGAGAGAAATTCCTCGGCTAATGTGTGAAATGCAAAAGTATCTACCTCCAACATTTTTTAATGCACAAGAACACTACTTGATACACCAAGTTGAGGAGATTGAAATGTGTGGACCAATACACACAAGGTCAATGTGGATGGTCGAGAGGCACCTGAAATCCTTGAAGGCTTTGGTTAAACAAAGAGCACGACCTGAGGGTTCTATGGTGGAGGGATATGTGGTATATCAATCCATGGTGTATATTAGTACTTATCTTCCTAAATTAGCTGCACCAGCCATGAAGGTGGTGGATTTCATTTGGGATGTGAACTCCATCAAAAAATTTGAAGAGGAGCACCTGTTGGGAAAAGGTAGAATGAAGAAAGTGAGAGGTAAAAGATTTATTATGTATAATACATATAATGTTTCATTTTTTTACATCATGTATATGATAATTATATTCATTTAGGTCTTATTATTTCATATTTTATTAATTAATATAATTTACCATGGTTATAAGTAATATTTATTAATATTGGTGAATTATTGTTTTTTTATTCAGGTGCTCAAGATTATGAGGCACTACTTTTATACATTGCAAACAATCTTGAGTGGATGAGTGAATGGATTGAAACATGTAAAGCACATAACGACGGTAGGTTATCATGGAAACTACTGTTTGAATTGATTAGAGAAGCGTATCGTAGTGGGGATGGGAACGTTACGGACATGGAAATTGATTTAGCATATGGTTTGAAAGATAGAAAGGTAAGCAATTAATTCACCTATTTTATTCATTACTTATTTTATACTATATTTATAATGTGACAAGAAGTTTGATTTTTTAGTTAACTTTCATGTTGTGTAAATTATATGTTTAATTATTAATTGAGAATGCATCTTTTTCATGTTTGGCATATTGCAGTTGAAACACCACAAGGCTATGTGGTGCAATGGTCGCTAATTTCGCGTTAAACAGTTGGATGATAACAAGAAAACTTCTGATAGTGGGATAACTACAGTCTTCCAGGTCACTAATGTTTCCTCCAGGAGTGACAGACATCCTCGAGAATCTGAAAATAGATATTATGGGTTCTTAGATGATATAGTTGAGTGTGACTTTAATTCCTTTAAAATAGTTTTGTTCGACGTCAAATGGTATAGGCTACGAATGAATGTACGTGATGATGATAGAACACTTATTCAACATGAAAATGGATTTCCAATGGTTAAAACATCACAGTTTTAAGTAGGAAAAGATCGCTATGTTTTTACAAGCCAATGCGAACAAGTCTTTTACTCAGAGGTTCCAGGTGAGAACAAATGGTCATTTGCTATTAGATATGATCCAAGAGGAAGGCCAGTAGAGTATACTGTAGAGGAAGAAGATGATATTGATCAAGAAGAAGATGATGCAGTGGCAGATGAGCAGGAAGATGCATTGACAGACGAAGAAGATATCTTAGAAGATGAACCAGGCATAGGAGATGAGACAACAATTATTGATGATGATGTCAATGAGGATATTATTGAAAATGACATAATTGATGATGATGATGACATGGTTGATCATTTCAACACCGTTTCTGAATCAGATGTTGATATAGATGTCGATCAGTTGGATGAAGATCAAGAAGATACAAAAGAAGAATATTGATACAGATGTTATGTTCGAGTATGAGCTGGTATGTTATAAATTTATATTTTAATATGTAGGAATTATTGTCTGTTGGGAAAAATACTGAGAGGGGGGGTGAATCAGTATTTAGGGCTGACTGAAAACTTTTCACCAGAGATCTTATTATGCTGTTAATTCTTTACTTAGATTATTGCATCATTCTTTTAGTAAACATGTGAAAAGAAATAACATAATAAGCCATTACACAAAAGGAACACATATGAACACCAATATTTAAGGTGGAAACCCAATTTGGGAGAAAACCACTGCTGCTATCGTCTCAGTCTTCAATATTTATTATAGAGAAAACATCTTACAATTTTATGCTGGCGCAGACTCATACCAGCACGCAGGCACCAACCTGCAGAAGGCTTCAACCTTCTTTCGTTCTCCGGCCTCTCTTGGAAGGGAGCTTCGACCCCCTGATTTAACACCAGCTTGAACTGGCAGAAAGCTTCCACTTCTATGCAGAAGACATCAACCCTCAGATCCACCGAATTTCTTCAATTTATTCATCAGACTTGCATCAGATCTTTATTATTTATTTGCTGATCTTCCTAGAGATTTTTCATTTCCTTGATCAACTCCATAAGTGCATCATGGATTCAGTGTTATCAGACAACAGAGTTAGATCATGCAGGTCTCATAAAGAGATTTTTATTTACAATGCCTCTGCATGCACACCTCGTACTATGATTCTCATCACCTTATATAGTTTATGCCTTTATTGAAACCATGGGTCAAAACCATTCAATTGCTAATGGTATTATTAAAATTCGAACCAATCCAAATTGAAATCCCGATCTTTGTTCTTCCATGCTCGAATTTTCCCAAAGGTAATCTCTATCTCCACCAAATAATACTATAGCCAAGGTAAAGTACCAATAATGTGCCGCTGATGGTTTTTTTTCTTTTATTTATCAAATTCGTGGAATTTGATAAATAAATATTATTCACAACCTTTGGCAATTAAATATATAATAGAACTTTATAGTAATAACCAGCGCTTTTTTCAAAAGGCTTTTAAATAGACCTTTGGTTCCGGCCCCACATACATAATCGACGGCCCAATCAATATAATTTAAAAAACTGGGGCCCATCGCTTACGATCGTTTCCATCCGACGGCAGAGAAAACATCGCTCGACATCAAATGATTCGACGGATATCGTTCGTTGATGATGCACAGATGATAACGCGCGATGGCGCGCCGTACCTTGGGTAAATTTCGCGCATCTATAGCAAATGAACACTGTCCGATGATCCCTTCCCAGATCAACGGTGCTTATCAATATCGCTGGGCATCCTGGGTCGAGCAATAACGCGTGATGGCGTGCAGTGACAAGCGGTTTTGTGGAGTCGTACAAGGACGCGTGTCACGCGTTCTATGGAATCACTCCCAACCTCTTGAATACTGCTTGCTCGTCGAAGGTGGCGCGATAGAAACCACAAACCACCTTTACTGTTTTCTCGGTCACGTTTTCCGCTCTTCCACGCAGGGTTCCGTCGCGCTTCCGTTTGTTATGTTCCACCTCTTTCCTTCCAGGTTCCGTTCATGATTCCAAAGGGTTAGTCCGTGTTCCACCGAAAGTTCAATGCCAAATACTCTGTTTTAGTTCTTTCGCGTTATAACTGGTTTGCTCTCGCTCCTCGTTCCTTTCTCCATGAAAGCCAGTCAGCTCCTTACTAATAGCGTAGACCCTTCCATCATATATTTAATGAATATATATAACTCCACTATCTACCAGTTTGGATACACTGTCAAATGTATTAACATTGGTTCCTCGATCAACATACAGAGCACAGGGTTTCTTACGGATATCAATTATCCTTCATCAGGATGCATACATATGTTCACACATGAATTAACTCGTCCTTATTTATATCGATTCTCCATTAAATACAGAGCTTGCCATCAAGGACAATCATATAATAGGATACATGAAACATATTGCCAACATTGTCTTTAAATAATTTACTAATTATGCGGGTTTTTTGCATGTTGTTTATTATTTCAAACCAATAAATAATGGCCTTACTATTGTTTATTATTTCACATGATTCGTAGGATTCATTTGATTCTATGGTCAGGTCTCTGAAAAAACAAATTAAACACTTAAATAGTCAAGATCTGGAAGACAGGCTTTACCCCCACCATAAATTGCTGAAAAACTGGCCTTCAGTTTAGCTTGCTGTGCTGAAGACGAGGGTGGATTTGCATGATCAGTTGAATGAAAATGAATCATATATTCAGGATGCCTTTGAGGGCAGATCCATAAGCCCCATAGATGAAGATCCCATTGCTGCAGAATTTCTGTCTGCGTTGAAGCACAGGTATAATGTTGTATCGAAATACAAATTAGAGGAAAACTATACCAAGTCTAAATCAACTGAATCCAGTTCTAGTGCTCTTGAACTTACCGAATTAAAGCAAGAAGCAGGATTTACAATCTCTAATGGGAACGGGTATGGTAGTTCCAATATTGGATTGGATGTCCGGAGCTCTGCAATAGGCACTGGACCTGATCGTAATGAACCCCAACTAATTCAATGTGATGAAAATATGGACTTTGATGATGATCAGGAAAACAAGCTAGAGCATTTTGGCAATATTGAAGAAACTGAAGAGGTTTCCTGTGATCGATTGAATCAACTTAGCCATAAGACATCTACTGCAGGCTGGTTTGTATCAGAAGGAGAATCAATTTTTCTTTCCCATGATGATGGATGCTACTCTTTTCACGATATAGCAAATTCAGAGGTGTGGAGGTTTTAATTATTGTACTTAATTTTGGGGTTTATGGGTGTTATAATTTATACATTTTGGGATTTTCTATTAGAAATAGGGAAAATCCTAGGGGTTAGATTATTCTCATGGTTTAAATTTCTATATTTGAAATAAAATTCACCAATTTCTATTTAAAAAAATGATTTTCCTAAATATTTGATGTAGTTTAAATAGGATGTAGTTCATTTCAAAGACTATTGAAATTTTCTAGAAACTATGATTGGGATTTCAAGAATATTTATGCACTCTTTAAATTTTCCCTTAACATAAAGGGCAGTTGATGTATGAGTAATACTCAATATTGTTTTTTTCCAATCTCCAGGAGAAGGCTGAATATAAAGCTCCATATGGGCTTACCCCAAACATGTGGGGTGATTGCTGGTTGATCAGAGCAGCTAGTTCAGATGGTCGCTCTGGTAAATATGTTGTGGCAGCATTTGCAGTGATCCGGATTTATGCAGGAACGCAATAGAATAAACACATAACCATAAATACAGAGATGCAGCGGAAATAATGCGTCATTTCATTAATAACAGAAATATGCTTACAGACATAATGGAAATAAAATAGCTAGGGTGCTGGTAGCGAATCTCTGAGAAGAGATGTGATGGCTACAGACCTCTGAACTGAGTTACAATGAGGCTCGAGGGCCTATTTATTATTGAGAAACAATGTAGAATCCGAAACGTCCAAAAACCTAACCATAGGAGATGAGGCGCCAAAACTGTGGGCGCCCGTTTGGGTAAATTGGTGGTTCAACTTCCCGGGGGCGTAACTTTGGCATCCAATCTTCGTTTGACGCGCTCAATATCTCGTTAGAAAGATATATCCTAGGACCACAACTTTCGGGATGAATTGGATGATCCAATTCGCTAGTAAAACGATACCCAAAAAACATCGTTTAGGGCCTCAAAACGGCTCCGGAAGTTCGGGACCTGAAAAATTGCTAAAAATAGTAAGTTATGTCGAAACTCAAAAAATGAAAGAACTAGAGATGGGGGTTCAAAAGGAATAGGCGGGTGGCCACCAGTATCCACCTCGATCATTAAGTCCCCAAAATGGCTCCGAGAGTGGAGGACCTGAAAAACTGCTAAAAATAGTAAGTTGTGTTGAATGTGAAAAGCTGCAAGAATTGATGGTGCTAGTCCAAATGGAATAGGTGGGTGGCCACCGATATCCACCTGTATCATTCCTCCCTCCTTAGGAAGCAATGGTCCCCATTGCGTTGAGATCCTCCATGAGATGAGGCAAATTCTGTTGAACTGAGTATTAGATGTATTGAAGATGTCATGGACCTGCGGGTGGACATGTTGGATGCGTTTAGTAAATTTGGTTTCTTTATCAGCCTTAGACAGTACATGTTTGGATTCTGTATGTGTAGTTGCAGGATGTATGGCAACATCAGGCGGTGGTGCATTGGGAGTCAAATCAATGGAGTGCTTGTCCTGACAGTGTAGAGGAACCTTTATGAGTGAGGAGAAATTGTCATCGTATTCCTCCATAACTTTGTCCATCTACTGCAGCCGTGCAAGGGAGCCCTGTTTCGAGGTTGTGGCCACAATATTCTTTTTTCCCTGTGGGTGAGTCGTAAGGAAAATGAATTTCTTGGTTTGGGAAACAATCTTACTGCGTTGTTTTGCAGTAGTCAAAGAGATGACAGGAGGCGGTACTACCTCTGGTATCCTGTACAAGTTATTTCCCAAAGTAATAATAACAGCACGAGGCCTAGACTCATACATAGCATGTCGCCTCCACAAGTATGGTTGGCCCAATAATATATCAGCTACATCAAGAGGAGCAACATCACACAATACCTCATCCGTGAATGGCTTGATACTGTATGGAAGGCGGCACTGCTGGCGGATGCAGAGATCTCTCCCTGGGTGGAGCCACCCGATGGTATACGGCTGTGGGTGTGCTATGGTCGGTAGGCCGATCCGCTTCATGACCTCTGCTAAAATGAGGTTCTTTTGGCTTCTGCTATCGACGAGAAATTGCAGCGGAGAACCCTTTACCCACATCTGCGACTGGAAGAGGCGCTCCCCCTCCTCTGGATCCTCTGGACCCTCCTTCTGGATCTTGGTGGTGGCAACAATGGCACTGGGATCCGCATCAATGATCTGCTTCCCTTTGTCATTTCCTTTGTCTGGTTCTAACTCAGGATCAGAAAATGCATCTGATTCGGGTGCCTTTAGTTCGGCCACCAAAGACTGTTTGGCCCGACACTCGTTTGTGCTGTGAGTGGGGCTGTTATGAAAGTCACACCACTTCCCTGTGTCCTTCTTTGGATTTGTGGTGTTGTTCTGAGTCACATTTCTTTGGCCTTGCCCCTTGTTCTTCGGTTCGGGGGCACCTTTTAGATTTGCAGATCCAAAGTCTCGCTTCTTCTGCTTAAATTTCTGCTCGATCTTGGCGGCATAGCGATATGCCGTGCCAAGCGATGTAATGTCGAGGAACTCCATTTCCTCCTGAATGTGTTTGTGCAGACAGCCACGGTACTTGAGCACCAAATGTCTCTCCGAATCTTTAATACCCAACTTTGTGCGCAGGGTATGGAACAGATTCGTCAGTTCGTGCACATCTTGATCCTTTTGTTGCCGCAGCGTGGTCCATTGGATGTATTTGTCCTCATAGCTCCCCACAGGGTAATATTGTTCCTTGATGCCGTCTCGGAACAAATTCCAAGTGGGTGTGGCCGAGAACAGAGAGGGTTCCCCTTCACCCTCTTGCTCACGGTAGGTTTCCCACCAGTCTTTGACATGGGGGGCAGCTTTGAGGAGTGCAAAAATAATCTTTTCTCGGTCAGAGAAGTCATGGACCGAGAAATACCCTTCCAGCAAATTTAACCATCTGTCTACGGCATCTGCATCTATTTTTCCTTCAAATATAGGAATGTCAAAGTTTACCTGTACCTTGAAGGGAGTGGCACCTCCAGAGTGGTTGTTGGATGCAGATGCGCCATATGTGGGCAGTCGTTGAAGGATTTGAGCAAAGTTATCCATCATCGCGTTCCTTTGTTTCTCGAGGGCCTCCTCGAGCAGTATTTTGATAGGATCTCCTGCTCCCTCGTCTTTCTTTTCTTCCGCCATGGGAGGTCGTCGGGGTTTGCGAGGCTGATCTTGCAAGGGTTCAACCAGATAGAGCCCTAACTCCTTATACCCTGACCGCGTTGGGGACATGAAAAGAAAAACAAAGAAAGAGAAGACCCGCTCTGATACCACTGATCCAGATTTATGCAGGAACAAAACAGAATAAACACATAACCATAAATACAGAGATGCAGTGGAAATAATGCGTCATTTCATTAATAACAGAAATATGCTTACAGACATAATGGAAATAAAATAGCTAGGGTGCTGGTAGCGAATCTATGAGAACTATGTTACAATGAGGCTCGAGGGCCTATTTATTATTGAGAAACAATGTAGAATCTGAAACGTCCAAAAACCTAACCGTAGGGGATGAAGCGCCAAAACTGTGGGCGCCCGTTTGGGTAAACTGGTGGTTCAACTTCCCGAGGGCGTAACTTTGGCACCCGATCTCCATTTGATGCGCTAAATAGCTCGTTAGAAAGATCTATCCGAGGACCACAAATTTTGGGATGAATTTGAGCTGGTAAAACGATACCCAAAAAACGTCGTTTAGGGCCTCAAAACGGCTCCGGAAGTTCAGGACCCGAAAAACTGCTAAAAATAGTAAGTTTTGTTGCAACTTGAAAACTGAAAGAAGTGATGATTGGGGTTAAAATGGAATAGGTGGGTGGCCACCAATATCCAACTGGATCATTAAGCCCCCAAAACAGCTCCGAGAGTGGAGGACCCGAAAACCTGCTAAAAATAGTAAGTTGTGCTGAATGTGAAAAGCTGCAAGAATTGATGGTGCTGGTCCAAATGGAATAGGTGGGTGGCCACTGATATCCACCTGGATCATGAAGGTTGTACATTGGACTCAGGTTTCTGTTCATGGGACTTTTATAATAAAGAAATTATGGCATTCCATACTGAATCAGAGGCCTTCACTTGAACGTCCAGTACCATCTCACCAGTTTTGGCAGAGAGGGATGTCTCGGGGAGAAATTTTGGCTTCGCAAATGTTGTGCCAAAGAATCAACATTGGTGGTATAGGCCATGTGGGCCTCTTATGGTATCTACTGCCAGTGCCCAAAAGACAGTTAATATTTATGATATTCATGATGGAGATCATGTGATTTCAATGTGTTTGTTTTGAAAGTTTAGGTTTCATAGTAAATCATCAATGGGCTCTAAAATAAGGCCACATTGAAATCTTGGATACATGTTTCATGCCAAAATCAGTTGTATCTTCCATAAATACACAATCTTGGACCAGTCTGTATAAATCTGCTTCTCGAACAATATTACATCTCCCTCATTATATAGGTGGTGTTCTTACATGCATAGCAAAGGCATTGTTTTGGCAATCATTTTTTAAGTCACTAGATATTGTGGGTACAAGGATCTAGGGTCTCCACATGAAACTGTGTTGCTCGGAGACTCACTCTGCCTGTCCTTAAATTTGTAAACATAGTAGTATGCCAATGCTTCTTTCATTTTGTATGCATAAGACAATTTTTTGTCAAAGTCCATAATTGTTTTTAAGTTTTATCCATCCCAGTTTTGTTGTGAATGCACAGGTTTTTGGCTCAACACATATCTGTTATATCTTTGTACTTTTCCTTTACTAACTATTTGAAATTTCTAGTTATGTTTAGAGGTGTCTTTTAAGGGATGAGGGGAATTACTTGGATTTAGTGCTGTCATTCTTATCATTTATTCTCCAAATGAAGCCCTGTAATTTGTAACACTATATGGGCATGCAGCTCACTTGTTAAAATATAGTTGATACAATATGTTGTACATGAAGCCTTGAATTGTGTACATTCCTGGAATATATTAATTTGTAGGCATGCTTAAAAGAGAGATAGGGTTTGATAAAATCAAAAACCCTGAACATGAAGAAAAAAGAGGCAATTATTTTATACAGATAGAACCAAGACACTATCTCCTCATTGATAACAAAACCTCAGTCCAAAAATCATATGTACAAATTCTAGAAGTCGAAAGTTGAAAATTTCTGAAATGGAACCAGGCCCTTTTCAAAAGAATAAATTTAGTAAAAACGAGGGTGAAGAAAGTTATCTTATCAAAATTTCCACATACCGTGTTAGCAAGGAATGACTCCGAGTCTTGAGCAGTGAGACTAAGGAATTGCTCTTTTGCTGCAGGTTGCAGTTCTCTTCTCCAACACGATGAAAAGAAAATTCTTAGCTTTGGAGTCTGAAGCCCGAGTCACAACTTGGAAGTTGGTAAGGAAAGTTATCAGGGTTGTTTCCAGTTGGCTTGGAGTTCGCAACCTCATTAATTTTCTTTAATGCATTTCCTTCAATGCTGCAGTTGTCACTGGCCAACAACCTTTACAATAAAATTTATTAGACCCGTCACACTATGAGAAAAATTTGACGTGATCATTGATCATTGATTTCTTATTGTGATAAAAAACATTGGAGATTTACTGTCCTGTTTTAAAGTTTCATTTTTTTTTTTTTTAAATTGGAACCGCCGTCGGTATACCGATGCCTTGTAAGCGTCGCTCTTTTGACATTTTGAACGATTTCTATTTTCGTCAGTCTTGTGACGTCCATCGATATTGGGACAGTTCTAGAAACGTTGGAAGAGTGACAGCACAAAGACATCGGAAGGGTGAGGTTCAAAATTTCAGACCACATTTCGTCGGAATTGCGACAGTTCTTCCTGGCATCGATATTGCGATGCTTCTGGAAAGCGTCGGTCTTGTGACACTTTTGCAATACATCGGTCTTATGACACTTTTGTACGGCGTCAGAAATGCGACAGTTTAGACACGTTGGAAGAGCGACATTATAAAGACGTCGGAAGAGTGATGTTCAAAACATCGGACGAAATTTCGTCGGAATGGCGACACTTTACAAACATCGGAAGAGCGACGTTAAAAACGTCGGACTAAATTTCGTCGAAATGGCGACACTTTACAAACATCGGTTTGGGAAACTTCGGAAGAGTGACGCGTGTTTGGAAGCAACGGAAAAAGTGTCGGTAGTGCGACACTTTGTAAATGCGTAGGAATTGCGACCGCATGACAAACCACGTTTTTCTCGTCCTCGAACTGTCACTCTTGCAACGACTGTGTGTCGAAATAGCGACGATTTGGCCGTCGGAAATTGCGCCAAATTTTCTAGTGTCTTGATGTTTTGGTATGTTGTAATCTCCTGCTAACAATCTGCAAAAACCTTGTCCTCTAACAATTTTGGCTAGCTTAATATCAATATCATACTCTTGTAAAGCTGTTACCCAATTAGCTCTCTTTTCTCCTACTTATTTTTGTATTAACAATTGTCTCACCGCAAAGAACGGGACAATTATTTTTGTATGTATATTTAGGAGAAATGGTCTAAAATGCTTGATTTATTTAAACACAACAAAGGCTTGTTTTTCTACATTAGAGTAATTAAGTTCGGCTCCTTGCAGATTAGAGCTAAAGAAAGAGATTGGTGCTTCTGCTTGTTGATTATTGGGTTGTGTTAAAATGACAGCATAGGATGTTTCAGTAGCTGTTAGTATGAATCCTTTGTCTAAGTGTACGAAAAAAGACCACTTTAGCTACGCATAACTAATAGCCCTAACATCAAATATGGCTGCCAATATCTTCGGATCTGTAGTTAGTTGATCAAGAAAAGAGCTACAAAAAACCAGATCTATGCATAGAAAGACATTAAGCAGTAAAAAGAAGGGTTTGCTCCATATATCCAATAGACAAGACAAGAACAATTTTTGAAAGAATTTTTTGTATTAAGGGCACCTGGGAGGAAAACAAGAAGATGTTTCCAATTCTCCTCAATCGGATGGGTTCTTGGAAGTCCTCAGCACTTCAGATCTAGCATTTCTCTCTCATGTTGGTGTAGAAAACCTAGACAAAGATAGAACTCAAAGGGAGCTCACACAGCAAATAATGGAAAATATGACAATGATAATGGCTCAAAGTCAGACCAAGAGTTTAGATCCAGAGTGATCCAATAGGCAACAAAAGGTGAAGAATGGTAGGAAAAACCCTCCTATTTATAACAAAATATTGGGTCATTCTAGATCTTGGTGCATGATTAAAATAACGTTAACCAAATCTAGATCCACCTTTTATGGAATATTTTATTATATTTGTTGGAGGGAAAAGGTATTTGACTTGGGTCAAATCCTTTATTTGTAAATAATAAATAAATAAATGATTTATTTATCATTTTAAGGAAGTGGTTGAATGATAATCAAATAAATAATGATTTATTTAATTATTTGTGGGTGATTTAGTCATATTTAACAAGGAATATTATTTAAATAAGATTTAAATAATTATTCCTAGAAAATAATAAGATAAATAGAGATTTATCTAATTAATTTCTTTTTTTGGGTTAAACATGATGAGGAATAATAATTAAATTATTGTTTAATTAATTATTCCATGAGGAAAATCAAACAAATATAGATTTGTTTAATATTTCCTTTTGAGGTTTCCTGTTTAGACCATAAACAACCTAATACATGTGGTTTATTAAGTTATTTGACATAGTGAGAGCAATTTTACTTAGGGTAAAATTGGTCTTACATGGTGTACTTGGGTCCATCTAATGATAGTAGGTTAGATGACCAAAAAATGGTGTAACAGATTGCCCCCCAGCGTGCAAGTGTTAGGAGAAAATCATATGACCGAAGTACGTTGTAAGAACTCAATCACCAGACATCAAAAGGGAAGTCGGAGAGAGAGATGTAAGGTAGACTAATGTGCTGAAGAACTAGACCCTAAGGAGACGATACTTAACAGGTGCAACAAGTCTCTTTTTATGAGAGGGTACCTGTGCTAAAGGCGGTGGGGGAGGCATACCTATGCCCACCGAGACAAAGTACAAAAGAATAGTGTGTCCAGTAAACAAGGGACCAAACCATAAAGTACAACCGGCATAAACATGAGCCAGATAGAAATACAATGAAGGATCCCACATACATGTTGTGCCTGGGATAACAGCCAGGACTTATACAATAATATCTGAGTACATGAGATACAAATACAACCCAAATGCCCCCTATAAGTGGGGAAGGGCTCACAAAATCTGACTGATACATGAAAATCAAAGAGGCGCTGCAAGCGGCTAAGGCCGACATCATCAAATATATGGAGCTGCATCGAAGGTTGCAATGAAGAGGTCATCCGGGCATGTCGAGGGCTACCTGCAGGGCCACCCCCTCATGAGGGCTGAGACATCTCACACGCACCCGGGAATCACCAAGAGCTGCTGCTTCATCACTGAACCATCAAGTATATGGATCGTGATCATGCTGAAAGGAGCTGGAGTGGAGAAACAATCAAGTCAAAGGGAAATGAGAGATCCCTTTGCCGGATCTGAGGCACTGAACAAGAATGGAAGCTAGAACCAAGGTACACCGCCCTCTAGACCTGTCTTCTGGAATGAAGGAGCTGATGTTGACAGAAGGAGGTCCACCAAAGGTGAGGCAATGAGAGATCCCCAACTAAGGCACGAGAGAAAATAGTAGAGCGACGGACAGACTAATACCAATGATGATGGTGGAATGGAGGGGACTGAGTAGCGAATGGATGACTTCCCTTGCTAGAGCATAAAGGGCATGAATGACATGGCAGCGACTGACACAATATCATCAGGGATAAGGGACAGTGGGACTAAAGGTCATAATGTGTGACACAAGAGAGAAACCAAGCAATGAGGGATGGAGGACTATAGCGGGGTACAAAGGGACTCGGGATAGACTCCATGAATGCGATGATGACTCCACTTGCATGCTATAAACAAGGGTGACTCGATGGTGCTGCCACACAGTAAAGGTCCAATGGGGGACCATGAAAACATGAGTACAAGATGGTAACTCACGACGAAAATCAACACGAACAAAGACAAGTAAGGAGGCAAAGTGGTGCCCCAAGTACAAGTGTTGTAAGTGAAGAAATGCGATTTTAAGGAGAGGTGAAGTGACCCATCTTGGACAAAATGTGTCTTGGTGGAGTATCAAATCACAAAAAACTAACAGATACCCATTTTAGGGCTCGGTGAGAGCTTTCCAACGGTGCAGATGGTTTGTCAAACGGAGCTATGGTATGGTCGCAGCAGGCGAAAGAAGAAACAAGGGTTCTCTTTTAATAAGGCAGTTTTCCCTCCAAATCCACTCATTTGCTAGTGTTGTTGTGGTGAATGTAGAGAGGAGAGAAGGCCCTAAATCTTGCGGCAAGTGTAGCGGACAAACCGACCGTTGGAATCGAGATCCATCAGTTGCAGGCAAGAGGCCTAACCTTACTCTTTCATTTTGATGGATTGAAAGTTCATATTAGGGCCCAGAATCTCAGGAACAGCCCCCCTTGCATATTTTCGGCCGGGTCGCACTTTTTGGGCCAAAATCTGCGACCTGGGACACAGGTTTTGAGCCAAAAGGTGCGACCTGTCCCAGGATTTGGCAAAAAAGTGCGACCTGGAAGATGAGGGGGTTTTAGTGCTGTTTGATGGCTGAGAGTTGGGTTTTTTATGTTTGGTTACAGTATTCCCTATCTGTAGGCTGAAAAAGATGATGTTTTTGTGAAGATATGGCAGATATACAGGTGAATTGGAGAGAGAGAGACCTGGGTACATTACGGGCAGAGATCCAGGCAGATCAGGGTGTCCGTCGTGTGTTGGCCAGGTTTGGGGTTCTGAAGTTTTTGGAGAACCCTTTGATGAGAGCTGGAGAGCCCTTTTTGGCCCGGATTATCAATTATTGGGATCCAGAGCATGAGGTATTTGTAGTGCAGGGGCATAGGATCGAACTGATAGTCTAGGATGTGTATTTCCTGACAGGTCTCCCGCCACTTGGGATGGTGGGAAATACGCAGCCAGTGTTACCGCGGGGGCGGAACATCATGGAGTTTGTGGAGCGGCATTGTCGACCGGGTCTCCGAGTCAAAGGGATGCGGATACCGATCGGGGACCTAGAGAGACTGGAGACTCGGGTAGTGGCTGCAGTGGTGCTACGGATCCTGGGCAGCCAGGCGTTCCATCACATCACTAGGGGGCAGATGATGATCGTAGAGAGCGTGTTTAGTGGGACCTACTATGGGTGGGCCCAAATGATGTTGGTGTCGTTAAAATGACAGCTGTTGCTGTGCAAGCAGCAAGTGAACCACGATTACTCGTATGGGACTTTATTGTGTTCCTTCTTTTTTGAGAAGATCCCGACCTTACGACCTCGTATACAACTCCTGGATGGGGGCCCGAGAGAGCCCAGGATGCGCCGGTGGGGGCAGCTACTGTGCAGAGGAGGAGGAGGGGCGGTCGGATGAGTGTTTCGACCTGAGTTCTTTGCCCATTGGGATCAGATGCCATTATACATAGACGACTATCCCTATAGTGGGATGAGTTATTGTGGGGATCCGGACCTACCACTTCCGCCTGGTCGAGTATGGGGACCTGATGGTAAGTGATAAGTAACTATTCTTTTTTGGGCATGTTACAGTTAGTGAATAGTAGATAGGGTACTGATTCCTGTATTGTTGGTATGCAGATATAGCTCCGGTAAAACCTGCCGGATATATGGGACAACCGGCAGCATCTGGAGTTGCAGGTCCGAGTGGGTCGAGAGCAGCGGGTAATGAGGACGTGGCCGCCCTTCTGGAGGACATCTGCCGTAGATGCGAGAGGTTGCTGACCGGAGTGTCAGAGCGCGGGTGGCAAGACTTAGACGACCAGTACATAGAGCCATGCATTGGTCTACCCTCAGAATGGCGAGGTGTCATGCGGCGCATGGCGATGGCCGGTCAGGGGATACGTGATCTACAGGCTGCAGGAGCAGAGCCATTGGCTCAGGATCCGCCAGATAGTGATTAGGTGTGGGGCATGTGGTGCCCCAAGTTTTGAGTTTTTTGTAACATGCTATGGGCATGTCATATGTATCAGAATAGATGGACTCTAAACACATGTTTTGCGACACATATTATGGATATGCATCGTTTTTAATGATTATGAATGTTATTGTCTTGTATGAAATGTGTGTGATAAATGCCAATCTAGAACATGGTTTGCAATACTATCTACATAGTGATTCTGTTCTCGAGGTACATGGTTGAAAGTTATGGTTTCAAATTCACGTATCAAGAGTTTCACTCGTAAATATCGTCTAAACAGCACTGGATTATGCACACAATAGACACCATTTAGTTGCATGACAAGAAGTAGGGAATCTAAACGAACATGCAGATGGATGATGCAATGAAAGAGGGCATTGGCTAAGAGACCACGCACTGCATCATATTCGGCCTGATTGTTGGTGGCAGTACCAATGCAGACCCCGTTTGAGAGCACAAGGGTATGCAAGGGGGTGAAAATGGCCCAACCTACCGAGGCTAGATTCCGGGAGTAACGACTTGCACCATCGGCGTAACCGATATAGGGTGGGGACGGGAGGTCCTGGGGAATAGTGTTACGAGACAACAAATGGGGGGAGGAGGGACAATGACAGCAACGTGAGTGTATAGAAGACATCGAGCGGCAACTGCGGGGGGGAGTACGATGAGCAGGATGGCTACGACTCATATACAAACTAGAGGGTGGTATATGAGGGCTATAGGAGGTATGGCGGGGACTCGGGCTGCGGGGGTCAACAGAGATGCGGGTGGAGTTATCTCGTGTATGGGCGGAAAAGAGGGGGTCAAGGGTGGAAAGGGCACCACATGACGCATAAAAGTTATCTAAATCATCCATGGGGGAAGAAAGGCTCGCATACGGATCGTCATGGGGAATGACGGAAGAACAGGGAAACAAAGGGTTAAAATATGGGGAGCCCAGGGTGGTCACTGAAGGGGGTTCAAGCGAAACAACAGGGGAGGATTCAAGGGGAATGTGCTCCAAGGGTCTCACAGAGGATGATAGGTAAAGAATGGTCGTAGTAGACTCCGTCATCTGGACATCAAGGGGGGGAATGTCGATGGGAGCGGGGGGATCCTCAAGCTGACCCGAAGCATACTGCGCGAGTATGGGAGAGGCGGAGTGATTTTGTTCAACCTCATACTCTTGGACTACTTCTAAAGAGGCACGGTAATGCGTCAGGTGAGGAAAATGGTGGGATTAATGGCCATGGACACCACACAAAGCACAAGGTTTGCTAGTGCGAATATTTTTTGGGTTCTTGGTTACGGACGAGGACAGAAGAGAAGGGTCGGAGACCGTAGACTCAGGGAACGTGACTTTAACCATGGGTTTAATGCGGGGCAACTCAGGACAAGTATGGGTGGTGTGACCGACGACATCACACAAGGCGCAAGGCTTTGCGGGCGGAGAAGGAGCTGGGTCAGTCGGGGTGGCCTTGTCTTTGGATGCCCCCTTGCGAGCTTTGCCTTTCTTTTCTGGAGCTGCCACCACAGGGGTAGGGTCCTGGGGAGGTGCAGGGGGCATGGTAGCAATGGAGGAAGTGAGGGGGACCGGTTGAACCGGTGTCAAAGCAAGATAGGGTTTGGGGTGACCAGGAGGGGTAGCGTTTGGAGGGTCAAGGTACCAGACGGGTATCCCCAGGGTCAGGTTAGGGAGAGAGAGGGTGGCCATGACGGGGACCGAATAGAATCCGGGAGGGGGAGCTAGGAAAGGTATCTGACCCGCGGGATAATGACAAGGAGGGACAACTCTGAGATGATTAAGGCCTGGGGGAACCGATCCAGGGGGATAAAGGGGTTCAGGGATACCAGCTGTAGGAGAAGGGCTAGAAGGAGGAGGTCCAGCTGGCGGAGATGAAGGGCTAGGAGCAGGTTGCGGTGGGCGAGGTTGAGTCTGAGGTTGCTGACTAGCCGAAGCGGGTCGCTTAAGGGCAACCCGAGACGATTGCATCATGCAAACATTTGACAAGCTGGGATCAGAGATATGAGGAGGGGGGGGACCAGGAAAAGTTCCAAGCAGGGAGGAATCTTTGTAGACGCCGGGGGAGACACTAGTCAAGGAATCGACGGTTTTCTTATTGGCTACAGAAGAGATGGTCGTCTCTGGGGAGGTATGAGACGGTGGCTCATGGTAAGTCAACTGGTCGATGGTGACTATCTTTCCATTGTGAGGAAAAGACATCTTGCGAAAAACCGCGGATGGGACAACAGACATGGCATAGGTGTAGCTTCTCCCTAATAGAATGTTGTAGTCTAGAGGGGCGTCAATGACTTCGACGTCAATGCAAACGGTCTTACCGGCAAGGGTGATAGGACAATTACGGAAAAGGCCAATGGGCTGGGAGGCGTGGCTGTCCCACGCTCGAAGGGTGATCGTGGAAGGGGCCAACTCAGGAGATCCGAGTTGCTTCCAAACCGAAGCAGACATCACACAGGTGGATGCCCCCTCATCAATTATGCACCGAGAAACGTTGGCATTCCGGATTTTGACTAGGATTTGGAAGGCGATGAAAGCAGGAAAAGGAGGATGGTCTGATTGATGAGCGTCGAAAACAATCATTTGGTCATCGGCAGGATCTACAACGCCCACGACAGATAGTAGAGCCTTATTTTGGGAAGGGCACGACTGGAGGAGTTCCAACGTGGAAATGGCAGCAGGAGATTGCGCCAAATCTTCTACTATGCTATATGCATGAGCAGCTCGACCAGGAGCAGCATTGCGACGTAATGGACCCTTAGGAATCTTGGTATGAACCTCAACTTTGGGTTGAGGGATATGTAAGGGGCCATTGGGTGTCGAAAGAGGCTCTGTAGAACCTGAAGAAGGGGACTCGGGGGCAGACTGAGCGGAAGGCTTGGGGTACTGGCGAGACCGAGTTTGAAGGTGAAGGTCGATGGTTGGGGAAGGATCAGAGTTCATCATAAGGATCTGGTAATCGGATGAACCAGAAGGGGAAGGTTGAGTGGCGACCTGGCTGGCAGGCGGTTGGGTAGCCACGAATCCTTGCTGAGGGAAAGGATCAGTAAACACAGCTGGTTGAGTAGTGGCCACATTAGGGGGAGCATGAGGGGAGGCATGTTGTCCTCGCAACGTGGCTTGAGACTCCCACATCTGCCACATTTGTGGTAAGAGGGGACAATCGTGGGTGTAGTGACCATAAACACCGCAACACGAACAAGGCTTATTTGTGCGAAGAGGCTTGTCTGGCTTGGGCTGAGTGCCTTGTTGCTGGTTAGTAGTGTTAGGGTCAATACCTTAAGGATTGGGTCCACGAGTACCAGGGGCAGATTGGTTTGGATTGCCTCTCCACCTTCTTTGAGAAGAAGGGGGATTAGTCGCACCCTGCTGTGCAAATACTTGCCCTGAAGGGGGCTGTAGGTGCTGTTACGGGGTTGGAGGAGGCAAGGGAGAAGGAAGCGCATATGCTGGAGGAGCTGGCACACCAGGCTGCGGATAAGGGTAATGGTTAGGTTGGGAAACATTGAGGTAAGAAGGAGGTTGGGCAAAAGGATGAGGCATGCCGTATCCTGGATACATGCTACCTGGAGGGGGAAGAGTGCTAGAGGTGCTGGCCCCTCCCTGAGGGAGACCATAGCCCATAGGAGGTTGAGCATACGGATGAGAAAGGGCTCCAACGATACCGTCGGTGGAATGAGATGCCCCCGGGGCGTTAGCGCCTCCAGGCCTGGGGAGGTCAGGAAGGACGGTATAAACATAACCAGACTGAGCGTAGATCAGGTCATATTTCAAGGCTATTTGGAGGGCGGCTTCTTCGGTTTGAGGGAAATGGGAGGCGACATCTTTGCCAATGGGAGCTAAGAGAGTGCGAAGGAACCAGTCCATATAAACCCGATCTTCAAAGGGGGGAGCTCGACATAAGCTTCGTCTTCTTCGCCATTCCTGGACATTAGTGGAAAGACGGGTCGAAGAGGTTTGCTTGAAAGAGGTCAAAAGCTCCGTACCAGTATCGTATCGGAGAGGGAGCTGGAAATAAGATAAAAAGGCTTGGGCAATGGTCGCAAAGGTGGTATGGGAAGAGGTGGCTTGGTCAACATACCATTTAGAAGCTTCGCCGATAAGCGTGCGTTGGAACAACCGAAGACGGATGGAGTCATCAGTAATGGAATTGGAGGAACACCACATGTGGAAAGATCGGACATGGTTGGTTGGATCTTCTCCAGCAAGGCCTTCGAACTTAGGGATGTCGGAGGGGAGCTTGGTTGGCATAGCAGGCCAACCAACAGCGTGGTGGATAGGGTCATTGATCAACTGATTGAAATCAGGGAGGCTGAGGCCTGCGATGTATGGGAGCAAAGGTGCAGCCGAGGTAGTTCCTGTGGTGGTTCCGCTAGTAGTAGTCCCGGCATTAGGGCCAGGATTACCGCTAGCGTTAGGCCCTGGACTAGACATAGTGAAGGTGATAGGGGGAGAACCAAAAGGAAAAGGAGAACCCAAAGAATTAGAAGAGGAGTCGGAGTGCGGACTCGGAGGAGGACTGGCTCGACAACGGCGGGACGGAGTAGGTCGATCGACTGGAAACTAAGGGTGAAGGCCAAGAAGTCTTCGGGAAACGCGCCTTGGGGGTGCAATGATGGCAACACAAACACGGCACGAGGGGAAGAAGAATGACCGACAGAGGCAGGGAGGTGCAGAATCAAGTGATTACAATGTCGAAACAAGGGCAAAAAGGTGCAGTGTCAATTGATTTTAAAGTCTTTTCCTGGCGGTGTAAACCAGGCTCTTCTTCACTTAGGGTGAGTGTGTGGCGTGCGTTAATTTTAATTTTTTAAACCCTTTCCATTTTGAGAGCAAGAGAAAAAGTGTGCTGCGTAACTGAAAATAATGCTACAAAAATAGTATATAATGCTGAAATAACAGAAAATTAATAGCTACTATTGCATCGATTCAACCCAAAAAGGCGGGTCTCTCAAAACTAATCTAAAAGAGGGAAAAAATCTAGTCAAAACACACTAAAAAGAGGCCAATAGATCTAGGGTCGAAAGGGACAGGGATCTAAAGGGAAAAGCTGCTGAAAAGAGGTGCAGATCACAGCCAAGAGGTAGAGGCAAGGTGGCTGGAAAAAATGAGGAAATCAACAAAAAGCAGAAGGGGCAAGGAGGAGGCCCTAAAAGTAGATCCAAACAAAACTTCAGGAGGTGATTTGAAAGGGAGAAGAGCTGATTAGAAGAGGTCTGAAAAGGAGGTATCAGATCTGGAAAAAGGGGGGCTGAAACTCTGAAAAAACAGACCTGAAACAGATAAAAAATCTTCCACCAAAAGTGGAGGGTACTGAAGCCCTAGGGGGCTATGTTCCCACTTAGATGAGCAAAACAGATTAGAAACAGGTCGAAACGGGCTGAGACAGAGGCTGGAAAACCCTGACAGAAGCTTCAGAAAAACCCAGAAAAATTGCAGAAAAACAGCAGAAAAATTGGCAGGTTGCAGGTTCTGACCTGTTTTCTGTGCAGGTCGCAGAAAATGGGCTGAAAAGTGCGACCTGGAGGTCCAGGTCGCAGTTTATGGGCTGAAAAGTGCGACCTGAAGCTCCGGGTGTCCCAGCGGCAGATTTTCGGAAAAGTTGCCGTCTCAGTTGCGGCTGATGTCTGTCACCTGTGCAATAGGGCCAGAAACACGCGGAAGTTAGAAATTTTAATGTTTTAGGGTTTTATAGGGGAAAAACAACATGAAAATAGGAAAAACAAAAAGCGGAAAAGAAACCCTAGGGTCTGAAGTAGCTGGATATGCAGGAATATGAAAAACGACAGCGGTCGTAATTGAAAACCCGTGTGGAGTTGCCAATTGTTAGTATGAATCCTTTATCGAAGTGTACAAAAAAGACCACTTTAGCTACGCATAACTAATAGCCCTAACATCAAATGTGGCTACCAATATCTTCAGATCTGTAGTTAGTTGATCAAGACAAGAGCTGCAAAAAACCAGATCTATACATAGAAAGACATTAAGCAGTAAAAAGAAGGGTTTGCTCCATATATCCAATAGACAAGACAAGAACAATTTTTGAAAGAATTTTTGTATTAAGGGCACTTGGGAGGAAAACAAGAAGATGTTTCCAATTCTCCTCAATGGGATGGGTTCTTGGAAGTCCTTAGCACTTCAGATCTAACATTTCTCTCTCCTGTTGGTGTAGAAAACCCAGACAAAGATAGAACTCAAAGGGAGCTCACACAGCAAATAATGGAAAATATGACAATGATAATGGCTCAAAGTCAGACCAAGAGTTTAGATCCAAAGTGATCTAATAGGCAACAAAAGGTGAGGAATGGTAGGAAAAACCCTCCTATTTATAACAAAATATTGGGTCATTCTAGATCTTGGTGCATGATTAAAATAACGTTAACCAAATCTAGATCCACCTTTTATGGAATATTTTATTATATTTGTTGGAGGGAAAAGGTATTTGACTTGGGTCAAATCCTTTATTTGTAAATAATAAATAAATAAATGATTTATTTATCATTTTAAGGAAGTGGTTGAATGATAATCAAATAAATAATGATTTATTTAATTATTTGTGGGTGATTTAGTCATATTTAACAAGGAATATTATTTAAATAAGGTTTAAATAATGATTCCTAGAAAATAGTAAGATAAATAGAGATTTATCTAATTAATTTGTTTGTTTTGGGTTAAACATGATGAGGAATAATAATTAAATTATTGTTTAATTAATTATTCCATGAGGAAAATCAAACAAATATAGATTTGTTTAATATTTCCTTTTGGGGTTTCCCGTTTAGACCATAAACAACCTAATAAATGTGGTTTATTAAGTTATTTGACATAGTGAGAGCAATTTTACTTAGGGTAAAATTGGTCTTACATGGTGTACTTGGGTCCATCTAATGATAGTAGGTTAGATGGCCAAAAAATGGTGTAACAGTAGCCAAAGTATACATAATGAAATGTTTAGAAAAATCAGGAGTATTCAATGTAGGTGCATTAATGATTTCTTGTTTGATTGAATCGAAGGCTTATTTTTCTTTATGCAACCATTTGAAAATTGATTTTTTTTTTATCATATTCTGCAAAGGTAAAAATATTTGAGAAAAATCAGGAATAAATCTCTTCACAAAATTGATCTGTCCCAAAAAGGATTGCATGGATTTCTTGTTATGTGGTAAGGAAATATCAGAAATTTCTTTCACTCTATCGGGGTCAATATATATGCCATCTTTAGACACAACAAATCCTAAGAGCTTTCCTTCATTGAGAGCAAAGAAAGATTTATTTGGATTCAAAGAAATGCCAAACCTTCTACATCGTTCAAATATCTGTTTCAAATCATGCAGATGATTAGCTCTTTTCTTTGAAAAGACAGTTATGTCATCAAGATAGATAACAACTGATCTATTAATCAACCCTTTAAATGCTATATCCATGGCTCTCTGGAAAGTAGCTCCTGCATTTATCAAACCAAAAGGCATTTTTTGGTAGGCATAAGTTCCCCACTTGGTTATGAAGGTAGTTTTTAGCCTATCATCCAGATGTACCAATATTTGGTTATAACCTGAAAAACCATCAAGAAAATACATTATTTCAAAACCGGCTACTTTTTAAAGTATTTGTTCTATTATTGGTAATGCGAAGTTATCCTTTTGACATGCCTTGTTCAGATTTCTAAAATCAATACAGATTCTAATATCTCCATTCTTCTTCCTGACAGGCACCATGTTTGAGACTCAACTAGAATGTCTTACAGGAAAAATAATTTTCGCTTTCAAAAGTTTATTCAATTATGTTTTGATTTGAATTTCTAGATTGGGATGAATTTTTCTCAAATTCTGTTGTACTAGTTTTTCATCGGAAAGCATTGGAATTGTATGTTGAATGACAAAAGTATCATAAGTTCTCCAATATTCATAGTTCCAAGCAAAGACATTTTTGTACTTATTCAGAAGCTTGATGAAAGCAATCCTTTCCTCTGAAGTTAACTCGAGTCCTAAATTAACATTTTGTGGTTTAGACTCAGTGCCAAGATTTACTAATTCAAACTTCAAAGTAGAACTTTGAAGTTTGGCATTGGTAACCTTTTTGAATCTATCTTTGATATCATATAGATCTTCAAGTTTAACTACAGACCTAGGAATATTATTTTCATTGTTTTTTGATGTGTTTTGAAGATCATGATCACTTTCATCAATGATTTGGTCTTCATAAGATTTTTCTGAAGTTAGGAAATTTAAGATATCTTCATCATGATAGAATACTCTCCAATTGGTGACATTATCAGGTACAGAAGGTCGAAAAATTAATTCAACTAAAAATTTGTCTGGACTATAATCCTCAGCTAGGAGAAGCTTGGAAGCGACATTAGCTAATAAATCAGCTACTGAATTTTGAGTTCTAGGGATAGAAGAGATGTTGAATGCTAAAAATTGAGTGGTAAGATCTTGAACAAGGGATTTATAATGTTTAAGATGATCTAAAAGACAATGGATAGTGTTTCTTACTTGTCTGATAACAATTTCGGAATCACCATACACTATCAGGTATTTAACATTCAACCCTATTTCTTTATAAAGCCCTTGGATCAAGGCTTCATATTCAACAATGTTATTCGTACACTCAAACTATAGTCTGCATGATAGCGTAGTTTTTTATCCCTCTGGATAAACTAAAATGCATCCAGCTCCTGCGCCATCGTTGGATTTTGATCCATCAAAATACAAAGACCAAAATAAAGAGTTATCTACAATTTTATTTACAGATTGATCAGAAAAATTAACGCATATTGAAGAATAATTTTGTGAAAATTTTTCAATTTGTGAAGTAAAAGTATTTACAGAAAAAGGTGATTCAGGGGTTGTGAAATTTCCAAGGAATGATTCAGCAGAATAACCTCCAAGAATGTTGTTATTAAAAGCCACAGGTTCATTTTCTTGTTCAAATTCTGTCACAGTATGCATCATGTGTTTTTCTCTCTCAACCTTGATTTGATTCGGTTTCCCTTTGTGGGGAAGCCACATGTGAGAATAATCGGTGGAGATATAACCATTAAGCTTTGTAGACCAATCCCTGCTTAATATTAATCCATAAAACTCAGGAATATCTGCAATTAGAATATTAATTCTCTAGACTATCCTGGGATCAAAGGCTAACCTAATAGTAACTGAATTAATTTCCCCCACAACTTGCACTTTAGTCTGATATAATTGAACAATATGTACTGCGGATTTTTGGGGTTCAAAGTTTAATTTTGAGCAGACTGAAGTAGGCATTATATTTGATGATGCTCCTGAATCTATCAAGCAGTTATGTAAATTTTTGTTGTAGATCTCATAAGTCAAGAGAAAAGGAGGTGTCTGAGAATTGGATCTTTCTCCAATAAGAACAGTATCAGTAGCATCTAATTTATATGGTGGCTTACCTGATCCTTTGGTAGCGTTGGAAATTACACCAATTGGTAGAGGAGAAATAGGTGTTGCATTTAATTCTTTAAATAACAGCTTCTGTTGATGCTTGAGTTTACTGAGTTCTTGTAAAGAAATATTTGCTCTGGTTTTCTTCATGTCTTCAATAATGTTATAATCCATAGGATCAGACACTACCAGAGTCTTAGATGTTTTTGTAGGAGGATTAGAAGATGATGGTTGATTTTGAGAAGGCAAAGGAGTAGCTTTCTTTATAGGGGTTTTATCTTTGGTATTCAGAGTTGAAATTTTCTTCTTGGGGACTGTTTGAACAGGTTCTACTGTAAATTTACTTCTAGTACTTACTGGAAGGGCTTCTTGTTCTTTTTCACTGTCTGACTTAGGCAAAATCAAATCCCACATCCCGTGTAATTCAGCTATTTCTTCTTCTTCTTCTTCTTCTTCTTCTGATAATGAAGGTGTATCTTCTTCTTCATCTTCTTCTATATCTGACTCTGCATTGGATGTTGAATTGGGTGGTTTGGATTCAGTTTTCTGATTCCTTTTGAAGTTCCTAAAATATCTATTGGTGGAAGTTTCTACTACTTGTTTTTTGATTTCGACCATTTCATTGGACAAAGTCTTCAGAATTTTCTGTAAGCCTTCCATGTCATAAGGATGCCTAGGTGTTTTCTTCTTTGAATCATCCTTAAAACTATTTTTTTTGGATTTTCTTTCCTCATTAGCATTCCTTTTATCCAAAGTAATGATTCATCGTTCTACTGCAATTTCTTCTTTCATATTTTCAGCTAAAGTAGGTTTAGCAGCTCTATCTACAAAAATGGCTATATTTGAAGGCAAAGCTGTTATATACCATTCACTTTGGACTTGCTCACTGGGTTTTAAGGTTGTAGGAATTTTATTCAAAAGTTTATTGAATTGGGAATTGAAATCCTTTATAGGTTCTTTGGATTCTGCTCTCAAATTGGAGGGATCATTAATTAAAGTCGCTATTGATCTGTCATCTCCAAATTTGGTTAAAAAATGTTCCCGGAAAATATCCCAACTTGTAATAGATCCTGATGGTAATGAAAAATACCAGGATCCTACTGCCCCTTGTAAAGTATAAGGGAATAACCTAACCACAACATCTTCATGTTGTACTGCATTTAAATTTATAGATAGCATAAATTTATTAATGTGTTCTTCTTCTTGTATACCAAGGTCAGGACTAAATTTTGGCAGCCATTTTTCAGGATGATCTGGAAAATCATGCAAAGGTGCAGGAATTTCAACAGCTCCTGGATTAGTCCATGGTATTTGTGCCATTGTTATGATAATGGTTGAGGGACTTGAAGATACAACTGGTGTTTGAGTAGAGGTTGTTGTAATAACTGTACTCTTCAGGGTTTGAGTTTGGGAAGCAGATGAGTGAGTTTGTGATGAAGAAATAATATCACTACCTGATTCTGACGGTGTTTTTCTGGTTTTAACTCGACTAGGTAAAGGAATTTATTTTGGAGGAATACCAAGTTTTTCACTTTGTGACCTAGTAAGAGGTTTTGAAGATATGAATTGTGACGTAACACTACCTTCAGATAATTCAGACTCTTCTAAAGATAATGAGAACCCTTGGAGTTTATGAACTAAAGTATGTATTTCAGGGGACTCAGGAGGTTGATTGTCTGATAGATCTAAAGCTTTGGTAGTGGGTATATTGATGTTCTTCTCAATTTCTTCCTTAGATATTTGAGATGTAGAGGAAATTGAAGAAGGTGATGAGGGTGAATTGCTCTTGGAATGGCCTGTAGATTTGGATTTTCTTGCCATTCATAGCTTAGGCCCTCCTTCTAGCGCCAAAAATGTTGAAGCTTTGAAAATCGTTGCTTCAAACATTGGGGGAAAACCACCCGGTCCGGACCTTAGAACAACTCCTTATCCGTTTGGGATGGTGGCTCCGACTGGATTTATAGGACCAGTTTCCTAGTAATGAAAAAGATTGATGATGGGGTGTTTGTGAAAGTGAATAATGGAACTAACTAACTGAACTAATATGTCTAACTTAATCTATGACTTGCAAATAATTCTAAAACTAACCCGGGTATTAAATATGAATACGACTTAAAGATTGTTTCAGTTAACAAATAACCATGAAAATGTATTATTTACTTAAAAGAAAGATGCAGTATCATATAATGATAACTTTGTTTAAGAAATTAAACAGAGTTATAATAGCACATTGCATTCATAAATTTATATCGTTTACACACACTATGAATGATGATATCCCTCTATATTCAGAAATGATATGATAAAGAAATATTTGAGAAACAAGTATATATAAGCGATAGCAAATTTTAATGAAAATATTTCATCACATAAAGAAAATAAAATGAAATCGATAAAAATACCAGATACATTTGATATCTTCTTGATGCAATTTGATATTCTGATCCTGCGCTTTAACTTAGAAGAATCTTCAAGGTACATAAATTCAACTCTAAAAAATAATTCACCATGAAATCACAGGAATCTTGTGCTTTAACTTAGAATCAATCTTCAAGGTACAGAAATGCAACTCTAAAAAATAATTCACCATGAAATCATAAGATATGATCCTTTATAAAAATAAGATAGTCAAGGAGTACAGAAATGTATTGTCCAAGCCCAAAATATTACAAATTCAGGACCCTTTCTAAAATGCTTGAAAGGGGTTTAAATAGGAAATTCAGAAAACAAATTAACTACAACTTATGCTAGAAATGATCATCAGAGATCTAAGAATAGACTTGTGATATCCAATAAAACAAATTCATTGAATTTCTTCAATCCCCAATGTGCTAAGCTGGCAGATTTTAAGCATATATTTAACTTCAGTTGGATGAATCAACCTCAAATGCAACTGACTGGTGTATGTGGCATCGGAGAGCTCTAGAATGATGAAATTGATGGCATTAGAAAGGAATTTGATTTCCATCTGCTGACTGTGTGGTTTAATAAAATATGTCCATAGGACATCCCATGTAATTTCTTGTACTTTACAAATTTTTTTGATTCTGATTGATTGATTCCTGCTTCCACCTAGTATCTGTTTCTTTTACCCTTGGCAGCTTTCCTGGAGTACAATTTGAAATTAAATTAGCTGCATATAAACTATCATTAACCAATTGTGTCATATTGTTAATTATGGTTCTTGCTCTTGATGTAGCACGTTCTTCTTTAATCAGCTATGTTTCCCATTCAACAAATAAAATCTCTTTATGCCTTTCTTCAATTCTGGGAAGATTTACAATTTTTCCCTGTTCTGACTCCTGCCATGAAATAAATTATGAAATCTTATCATCTGCATTTTCAAATTCTGTTCTTATGTTGACTACTTCATCGATGAGAGATGATGTTATTTCACATAGAGGTTCTACTTGTGCAATTTTTTGACACAGATCATCCAAATGTTGAGATAACAGTTTACTTGCTTCCAGAGATTTTGTTTTGAATTGGTCAATTTTAGAATAATCCTTGAATTTATCCAATCTTTCTTGAAATATTTTACCTTGCTCTTCTTTGGCAGTCTTTTCATTTTGTAATGTCTGCAATTTGGATACCTCTTGAGACAACTGTTGTTGTTTATTTAAAGCTTGTTCATCAAGCTTATTATTTTCAATACTCATTTGTTCTTCTAATTGTTTGACTCTGAGTCTTTATTCTCCCAACTGCTTCTCTAACTGTAATATCTTTTGTTGATCACCTGTTGTTCTTTCTTCTAATAATGCTATCTGTAAGTCTTTTTGTTTTACAGATTGAGTGACTTCAGTAGCTTTATCTATAGTAGCTGCACTATAGGCACTTGCATATTGTGATAGTTTGGTCAGATCCTTTGAAGGATTTACTTCAGTGTTCTTCCAAACAACATTCATTAATTCAAATTGTGAAGTTGCAAGTGGTCCTTGATCAATCCTCCTTCTCTTTCTTTGTTTTCTGACAAAAACCCTATGCTTAGGGCTGTAAAAGATATCCAGAGGAGGTATGTATTCAAATATTAGCACAATTTCTTCAGATGGATTTTCAGGAATGATCTAAATATCCTGATTATTCAGATTATCAACTTGAGGATTGTTTTTTTCTCTTATTTGCTGAGCGAATTGTTCATACTGTTGTAGAAAATGGGGAGTAATAATTATTTCAGCAGAATTTCCCTATCTCTGTGAGGCCTTTTATCTTTCAAGTTGATCATCAAGCTTATTACCTGTATCTTCTTTTTCAGACTCCACATCAGGTTTGCTACCTGTATTTTCCTTCTCTGACTGCATATCAATTTTATTGGTTGTCACTTCTTTCTCTGTTTTGCTGGCTCTATCTTCATTTTTCTTTTGTTCTATTTCAATACTTTTATTTGCTTGTAAAGGAATCCTCAGCTGGTCAAGGGGAACTTTAAGTAATCTTTGGCTCAATTGAGACAAATAAATCATCAAAGTCATCAGGCTCATGCTCAAACTTAGCAATTTGGACTAAAGTTGTGAAATCAAAAGCCACTTTATTTGGATCATATTGTCTGCCTGGAACGGTTGCAAGCTTAAGATCTCGTATCTTAAGGACTTCTTTTTCAGCATGCTTAAAATCATTAAGGGTATAGGTTCCACAATGGAAAGGAAAGGTAGGCCACATCAATTTTTTGGAATTCTTTAAACACCTGGACATCCCTTTTTCTGTCAACTGGTAAGAAATTTCTTGGGCTAAAAATTTTATTAGGGACATATAGAGGTAAGACATGAGGCTCAAAAATGCTTCCAAATAATCTAATATAGGTAAAATTCTCTTCATCGAACTGATTTCCGATTTGGGATATGTCAAGTTTTGCCTTATCAGAGAGCCGAGGAGGGGGTTGGTTAAAAATGGTTTGGTAAATAGGCAACATGTAGCCATGGAAAATTATGTATACATGGTTCTTAAAATGGGCTTTCCACAAATGCTTATGGTAGATGTGTATAGGGATAGGATCTTGAGGAGTCCATTTCCAACCCAGAATAGGAAATTTAGAATTAAAACACAAGACATCTAAAATATAAGCACAGAAATGAAATGGGGGAACATTTCCAGTATGCTTATTTCTTCTATAATCCAGAATCTTATTTGTTATTTTTTCAGATAAAATAACTGACCGATCCATAATAATAGAACCAACGGTGACATCAATCAAGGGTAACATTTGAATAGAAAACCTTGCAGAATTATCATTCCCAAAAAGTCTGCACATCATGGCAGCAACATAGAAATACGGAGGTGCGAGAGACTCTACAGAATACATACCTAAGGTCTCATGCTTATGTTTGTCTGGAGCTCGTCTCCATTCTTTAATTGGGTCTAATTCAATTTCATTACTTGTGGTGAAATCTTCTATGAAGGCTTTTTTGTAGGTCTTTTGAGGATATGGCAGATGGTACATTGCTTTGATGTCTTCTGCTCTAAAGGACCCAAACATATTTCCCCCAACTGTTACAAATGTTCTGTTTGTGATGGTGATGTTGTCTATCACCCATCGTTTTATGTCATAATATGGGAATACATTCACCCGAGCTGCAATTCTACGAAGAAAAGAATTTGCAAGCTCTTTAAGGGGATTGTCATTTGAATCTGATTCTTCATCTGGCACTGTTGCCTTTACCTCTGTAACTGTAGGGTCTTATTTTTCAAGCAAATTATAGACTTCTTCCCAGGAAAGCTTCCCGAGACCCTGGCACATACTATTTGTAACTAGCTTTATCTTGGCTGGCTTTTCTTTTGGCATTGTGATAATGGTAATAGTCTTTGAGGCGGCAACAACTCTTGATTTCCTAAGTTTATTGGACATTTTCTTCATCTGGTTTCGTTTCACTAATTCAGCGACCGAGAGGGGTTGATGTTCTACAGCTCTGCAAATGAGAAAAACCTTTCAGAAGTGGGAAGAAATGGAATTAGAAGAGAAATCATGTGAAAATATTTTATTAATGATACCAAATTGATTAACTCCGTCTTAAAATTGAATGCCTTAAAGAAAAGTTGCACTCACGCAATCATAATAGAATTGATTACCATAATTCATTTGATTTTCAAATTAATGATGCTCGTACAATCGAAGATTGGTGATATTGAAATATTAATGTAAAAATGTCCTTTTGAGGATTCCGATTGCGATAGGCTGATAAATGATATATATGAAATGCAAATAGCGATTAGTAAAGACTGATGATTCATCACATCAGAGTTTTTGAAAGGAGAAGCAAAACAACTTCTCATGTTTTCCTGATTTGCGATTTGCGATAAAGTCATATCGCATTGGATATTTTCAAAGAACTTGAGTTGTACATGATCTTCGCCGAAATGCGATTGCGATGATGGTGGGGTCCATCACATCGGATCTTTTATAAAACAAGTAGTTGTGATGTTGCTTTTTTGAAATGCGATTGCGATTATGACATCGCATCGGAGTTTATCAAATAGACTCGAATGACTTATTCGAAATGCGATCGTGATAAGTCACATTGCATCGGAGTTTTGCAAAGAAACTTATGAAAACATAACACTCTACCGATTTGCAATTGCGATTTACTTTATTGCATCAGACTGTTTAACATGAAAACTTTTATACTTTGTGCCGATGCGATATAAGATTTATAGTTGATTGGGTCGGAATAAACTTAATGTTACATTTGGTTATTTGCACTTGAGATATGCAATATGCGATACATTTTTTTTTTTTTCCTGGTGGTTCACTTTCCTATGTGCCCGCACACACGTACTGGCTACATCCACGGTCTTAAGAAATCATAGTACATCCTCCCGAGGGGATCTACTATCGGCCTAACACTGAGGCCTAACCCCGCGGCATCAACGAGATTTGATCCTGTGACCTCTCAATCAGGGAGTACTTCAAGCGGGGACTCCACCAATTGAGCTAACCATTGGGGCTTTGCGATATGCGATACATGTTTTTTAATCAAAAATATTTTTATTGTTTTATTTTATAATGATCAGATTTCCTCAAAGTTTTTTATTCCTATCTTAAAAAGAAAGGGGACCCATTTCTAAATGAAATTTATTCTAAAATTTTCAAATGGGGAGGGTTTTTGTACAGTACAACAAATTCTAATAGGACTTTGTTTTATTTATTACAACTACTAACTGAAGGAGTGCATAATTACATCAAAAGTAGTTAGGTGCTCGAATGGAACTATCCACCATCAAAGAATAAATGCCCTCAATGAACTACAAAACAATCATCCTATTTTTGAGGAAATGATGACATGGAATTTGCTTACTGTTGAGTTGAATCGACCCTTTTTTCTTGTGCTGCGCTGCTGCTAATATTCTGATATAGTGGGGTTGTTTAGGATGTGGACCTTAATTCGCTGATATGCTGAGAGACGAGCTAAGAGTTGTGTGGGAAAATCTTCTGTTGAACGGAGTGTTGAATGCTTTTGGCTACCCGACTCAACCTTTTTGTTGTTTTATTACCCGAAACCCTCTTACTGTGTTAAAACCCTTTTTGTGAATAAAACACTGTGAAAAACCCAAAATATCAGACTTGAAACCTTGTAAACTTTAATTCTGAAGTGTATCGCATCCGCACACTTTGGATCCTTTAAAGTTTCAGTTATGAAGAATACAATCAGCGATGCGATGCGATGGGGAGGTGACGTGGAGGGTAGGTGAAGTGGAGGATCAGTGGGACCGGATGGTAGCACATATCACAACTCTTAGCCTTTAGTTATGAGCACAGAGGAAATAAATTTTAAACACTACGAAGTGCGACGCACGGGGGAGGAGGTGAATGACGTGGCAGACTTACCGCATCGCAAAATAAATAAAATATATTGTTGGTGTTCACAAGGTAAAACACATGTGATGTGATATCACGAATCAGCGATCACATTATTTAAAGTTTAGTTCCAATGCCAAATACGTAAAGTCTGTGAAATGAGACGAGGAACCCACTTTGATCACGACTGGGGAATGAAAAGCGATGAAACAATAAAGGTGGAAGGGAAAAGAAGAAAGGCAGAAAAATGGTAAGTTAACGTATATTTCAAAGAAAAATGAAATGGAAAGGAAGCGCGGTGGAGAATGGGTCCCACTTCATATCACATCAATGATTTATAAGTTTAGCATTTGATTGTTGTAACAAAACTTCACGATGGTGATATGCGATAAAGCACAAGGGGTCCTACCAATGCTTTAAGAGGATTTTATATATATATATGATATGCAATATATATAATGGTAAGTTTATATAACATGTCATTTCGATGGGTCGAGGAGCTTATAACATAAAGTCTGAAACTTTATAATAAATGGGTTTATAAAGTAATAAGCTTTGAAAGGCTATATATGTGGGTTTTGGGCTTAGGATAAACATGATTTTAAAAATTTTGAGTGTGATAATAGTGGCTCCACTAGGGATGATATATCCCTGTGGTAAATCAAAGAACTCATAGTTTCTAGTTCCATCCTTCTTGAAAATAAAACTTCTAAAATTCAGCAAGCTTTCTTCAAACTCTTATGGCCTTCTCCTCGGGCTCAAGCTTGATGATAACTGTTGAAAAACCAAATATGTACATGCTTAAAAGATGCTCAGACTACTTGAGCTTATTCACACACACTCCTACCTACCCTAAAAGCTGCAATCTTCATGTTTGATTCAAGTGACATGAAACCTCCACTAAATCTAGTCAATGAGTTGATCTGATACTTGAACTCCTTGATTTTGCTTAAACCAAAAGCAAAATATATTCTAAAATGATAAAGGTAAAAGAAAATGGGTCTGTTTTTCATAGTGAAAAAATAATTGAAAAGTAGGACTATAGAACTCTTCCAATATCAAAATCAAAATCATAACCACATTCCTCCTTTATTTGCAAGTCAAATGGTATAACAATTTCCTCCATTTTTGGAGGAGGAAGACTTTCCAAGAACTGTTTAGGATCATGGAAATCATAT
This sequence comes from Pinus albicaulis, assembly GCA_034641835.2. Classification (NCBI taxonomy): domain Eukaryota; kingdom Viridiplantae; phylum Streptophyta; class Pinopsida; order Pinales; family Pinaceae; genus Pinus; species Pinus albicaulis. The sequence goes on from CM076581.1 coordinate 1,573,145,969, forward strand.
GATCCAATTTGAACATCCAATAGTTCAATTTAATTTTCTAATTTTTCAATAGCTAAACCAAGAAAAATTTTTTTTTTTTAGGTGTGAGTCGATTGGATTTAAAACAATAGAATACTATTGATGAGAAATGTTCATCTATCTGAAATTATGCTAATTCATCCCTTATACTTTGTAACATTTCATCATATAAAGGGTTTGACACATACCCTGTCATCTTGGATCACATGAATGTTTTTAAATTTGGATTCTTCCCAGTGAAGTCACTCTGAACTTTGAAGCTTGGGATTTTGAACAATGGAGACACTAGGTGAATGGTACAACCTTCCTATGTTTGGCATCTGTTCACCATCAGAAGTCAAATCTAAACCTTATCGTTCTGCTCGGAGAAAATTTTCACCTTCGTGTCCCTGGCAACGACGCCAAAATGTTATCACCTAATTGTGTCCTATTGGGCTGCTTCAATGGTAAACTCGGAGTAACTATTTCAAACCAACTTGTAACTGGAAATTAGCCTTTCCAGTCTGAGAGGGCTCTCTCAAAAGGATAAATTATATTCAATGAATAACTTGAAAGAAGGTGGCTAACTTTGAATTGGGTTGAATGTTGTTATTTTAGTGTAGGTGAAAGGTGTAAAGGGTTTAATACCATTGGGCTTATGGAGTCAATATGAAAATTAAGTCACAATTCAACTTATCTCATGGAAGTTGAGGCAATTTTATTCTTATTAAACCACACATGAAGGAAAAAACAACAAGCTATATGCATATAGGAAGTTGGAGCATGTCACCATGAATTCCAAGTGATTATACATAAGCAAACTAATAAAACATGACAGACCAACAGTCTAAGTGTATAAAGTAAGTTGGAGCATGTAATCATGAATTCCAAGTGATTATAAAACTAGAACACTGGAGAGAAAGTAAAAGACTGCTATAAGAAACATACATAAGAATACAGATAAGAATCTGAAATATTCCCAATTAGCCCAAGCTAATGGGAATATACAATTTTTTTTTACTTTCCTGTCTCATGAATAAAATTGTACAGGAGGATCAATAAAACTCCTAAACAGCAAAATAAATCAATGCTCAATGTGAACAAAGCTAAATCTGAGCTATTTTCATAAACACCCTTAAGTGGGAAAGACACTGGATCAATTGACTGGGTCAACATGACCAAATCAATAGTGCTGTCTAGATGCAATGTATCTCCTAGAGGCACAACACAGTCCATGTTGGAGGCCACTCATGTGAATGAAGCTAATTCATCAAGATGGTTTAGGGTTTGGCAAGATTTCCACATTATAAAAGAAAGAGGAGGACACCAAGGAGAGGGTTGATCATTTCATATTGCTGAAGGTATTGTCTATTTAGACATCCCTCATTCTCTAGCTGTTTAGCTAAGAATAGTGCTGCTTAGCACTTGGGTGTTCCTGGTCGGGAATCCCACCTCCTTCCTAGAGTAGCTCTTGGAGGAGTCTTGTTACATCTTGTCCACTATCCAGTAGTTGGCCAAGATCCATCTTCCAACTACAACTCAGATCTTGTTGAGGATTTGGTTGTCTTTGTAAGCTGCAACAACTGGAAGCTAGATCTACCCAGATCTAGGCAAATCTAGAGGCTCTTTTCAGTGGGGAAGTCTTATATCCCATTGGCAAGAGGATTCTGGATCTTTGGAGCTGAATTTTTAGATCTTGGCATCATGCCAAACCAGTGCTAGAGGCTACAGTGCAGTTTTCCTTCCATAACTACATTATTTGCAAGTATTTAGTTGCAGGGTGTTTTGACTGCATTTTGGAGGAGAGATATTTGGTGATAGGATTCTCCCTTTCACTGCGGTGATCCATGGATTGGACATCCAATCCATGTTTGTTTTATATATGATTTACTCATGATTGTATTTACTGCTTAATTCCTGAATATTGCTGCAGAACTATAATTCTAGATCTCAGATCTACTCTGTACTCTCATGTTTTGCTCAAAACCCCAAGGGGAATATGTAGCGAAACTCATCTAGTGTATAGATATGATATAGATCTAAGATTTTGTACACAGATCTGTTCTAGATCTAAAATGTAATATATAGCTACTTTAGCCCATAAAATAACGCTGTCAAGCTTTGTTGTCTCATTATGTTGTTGCAACACCTCAATCTTGAGGGTTTTTTCATGAAAATCTTATATTTTTCTCTTGTACATTGTATGGGCCACATTATAGATCTGTTTTAATGATGTAAATGTAATTTTGGAGCTTCCATATTGATCTCCTACTTTGACTCATTGGAATTATGTTATTTCTGAAGGAGTATTGTTGTGCATGACTGTAGCCCCATTCTTTGGGTGTTTTTCAGCCATACTAGATGGTGGGAGGTCTGTTTACCTCACCTATTTTGATTTTTTTTTCTCTACTTTTGGATTTAGACATTAGATCCATTGATCTAAGGGATCCAGGATCTGCAAACTCATTTCAGTGCACCAATTTATGGAGAGAGCGTTATTCCAACAGGCTTTGTTGTGCTTTCCCATTTTGGGATATTACAGTGGTATCAGAGTATCTTTCTTGGCACAGCTTGTGCTTTTCTTGTAGAGCCAATATGTCTCCAGAAGGATAATAACCTCTCACTGACAAAGAGGAAAGGTACCGAAGAAGAAGACAAAATAAATATTACATAGAGGACAAAGAGAAGAAGGGTGAGACCCCTTTATCTGGAAGGATTAAAAGAGAAGGGTTTCCTAACACTCTTTCTCAAGCTATGCATGAGCTAAAGGAAGAAATTCAGGGAATGAGGAGGGAAAGACATATAGATCCCTCAAATATATTTACACATCAAGGAATCCCCAATACTTCTTATTATGTGTGTGAGCATTCAACCACACAACCTAATCTACAACGCTGTAACATGCCCACCTTCTTGTCAGAGGAAGAAGGAGGAGAAGGAACACCAAAGGAGGAAAATCTTGGTGGATATCTCCAAGAGTATGAATCTCAGTCAAAGAGATTCAAAGAAAATCTCATCTTCCCAAATTTCTGTCAGCTTAAAGAAGAAAGGAGATCCTATAGCTATAGAAGGAGGAGAGGGTGCATGCAGCCCACTTTGGGTAGATTTTCTCTTTCTTTTTTTTGATGGATCACCTAAGTGCTCAGCCCAATATTGGGTACGGAAGCTTGACACATATTTTTAGCTGCATCAAGTCTCAGAAAAAGAAGCCATGAAGGTAGCAGCGTTGTATCTCCAAGGGAAGGCTTATGCATGGTGGCTATTTGAGTCATTTTCCTTGAGAAATGTCAACATTTCTTCTTATGCAAGGTTTACTAGGAGGCTAGTGGAAATATTTGATGTACATGCTGAAACTCTTTTGGGGAATCAAATCAAGCCAAAGGAGTCTGAATATTTTCATTTGTTGGAGAAATCCATGGAGCCTACTCCATTTCTGAATATTGTTGAAGGAGTTAAAGATCTGCAACATGATTTGCCAAGGGAAAAGGCCCCACTTCAGCAAGAACATTATTCTCAAAAATAAGACATGAGTGTCCTTTCCTCAAGGAGATATCAAGAAACAAGATCTCTTATTGATGAGGCATAATCCATTGATGAGGAGAAGAGAGAAGAAGAACTGAAAGGTTCCTCTAGCATTGTGACAGTAGGAGGAGATCTATTTCTATTAAGAGATGGAGATGAAGCCATTGCTTCTACTAGGAGGGCTCTTGTATCTTTTCAAGAAGGCCCCAAGGATCCTATACATGAAGAAGATGAGCAGCAAGTGTCTATGCTAGTAGACAATAAGATAGAACAAAGGAGGGGTCATAACGCTATCATAGCAAGAGATGATCCATTGGTGCATGAAGGAGAGAAGGGAGAAAATGTTCCAATCAAGAGCACTCTTGCATCTTTAAGAGTGACATCACATTATCATTGGACTTCCACACAGAAATCAGAGGTGAAATTACACAGTGAAAGTAAGGAGATGTTGTCCCCATTTGACAGGCATGTGAGGATGAACCATGAGGCATCACTGCCTTGTGGAAAACCACCTGGAAGACCACTTGATTTAGAGTTGGCGAGAGGTGTATCACATCTTGGTGCTCCACTCATGAATCCAAGAAGGATTGGAGCATTAGAAGACAAAGCTACAACATTGGGAGGCTTGGGTAAGCTCAAGAAGAAGGGAGATCCTATTCCCTTACCATCACCACCCACTCTCATATCTGGATCTGCGCTGTGGGAGGAGAAAAATGGAAGGATCAGCCTTCCAACACATACCTTTGACATAGGAGATGTCAAGGAGGAGATCAGCAACATAATAGACATTTCTGTTGATGCATCATCTGCGCTATCATTGTTGAGTAGTCTAGATCTGTATTGGAAATCCCGACTTCTAGTGGATTATTCCAAAGATCTACACACTTGTATGATACTTGATGACCAGCTGAATGAAGAGGGCTATTTATTCCAAGAAGAGGTCATCTATCATCATGGTAGAGTCTTCTTGTCTAGAGCCTCCAAGCTCAAGCAGAAGATACTACAAAGAGCTTACAAAGAGTTCTGTTTCAGTCATATGTACTCCGTGAAGATCTACAACATCATCATGAGAAGCTTTGATTGGGAAGGCTTGGAAGAAGAACTGTATCAACATTTTCAAAGATGCATGAAGTATGTGGATTTGGGGCAGAAATATGACTCCATAAAGGGGTTATTTCAGACATCTCTTCCTTTTTTGGGAAGAGGAGAAATATCCATGCACAAATCCATGTGTATGAGAGGTATTGATGGTGAGGAATCTGATTATGTGAGTCAAGTCTTGTTTTCTGATTATACATATTATTTCACCATGTTTATGCAGGCCATGGCTCCAAGGAGGAGTGATATATCATGTAAATTTCATGGCAGATAGTGGGCCACTCAAATTTCCAAATTTGGCCACTCCCTTGATGAACAAAGGGAGATTCTCTATCATGATGGGTGCTTCCCTAAGGCACCAGACTTATCTCACACTTTCAGCCAAAGTGAGATAACATGGGCAACAAGTAAGTGGTGGGAAAACCACTTACCACATCTTGATCTGATGCAGGCAGGAGATGCCCTGTGCTGGTACCATATGTAGGACTATGACCCACCTCCTCTTGTTCAAATATATGTTTATTTAATTGTAATTTTGCTTCCATACATGGATGATGTACTTGTCCTATTTTTGGATTTGTATGGAGGAATAATAGGAGGCATGTGTGTACCACATGGGATGAAGACTCTCTTTGTATACTTTGCTACATATTTCAGGGAGAGTAGGGGTTCAACCATGTTTGTTTCAGTAAAATTCTTGACTCTTTGTGGGGTGGATTATGTACATCTCATAATGATTTTGAAGGGACAACTCATGGAAGGATGGATTGGTGAACACTCAGCTTATGCAGAGAGCTGGATCCTTGATGTTGTCACCAATGGGGAAGGAGAAGTGTTGCAACACTCACCCTATCAGTTGCTTGAGGACAAGCAACATTTTGGAGGGGAGGACTGTAATATTCCCAATTAGCTCAAGCTAATGGGAATATACAATTTTGTTTCTTTCCTGTCTCATGAATAAAATTGTGAAGGAGGATCAATAAAACTCCTAAACAACAAAATAAATCAATGCTCAATGTGAACAAAGCTAAATCTGAGCTATTTTCATAAACACCCTTAAGTGGGAAAGAGGTTGGATCAATTGACTGGGTCAACAGGACCAAATCAACAGCACTGTCTAGATGCAATGTATCTCCTAGAGGCACAATGCAGTCCATGTTGGAGGCCACTCATGTGAATGAAGCTAATTCATCAAGATGGTTTAGGGTTTGGCAAGATTTCTACATTATAAAAGAAAGAGGAGGACACCAAGGAGAGGGTTGATCATTTGATATTGCTGAAGGTATTGTATGTTTAGACATCCCTCATTATCTAGCTATTTAGCTGAGAATAGTGCTACTTAGCACTTGGGTGTTCCTGGTCGGGAATTCCACCTCCTTCCTAGAGCAACTCTTGGAGGAGTCTTGTTACATCTTTTCCACTATCCGGCAGTTGGCCAAGCTCCATATTCCAACTAAAACTTAGATCTTGTTGAGGATTTGGTTGTCTTTGTAAGCTGCAACAAGTGGAAGCTAGATCTACCTAGATCTAGGAAGATCTAGAGGCTATTTTCAGTGGGGAAGTCTTATATCCCATTGGAAAGAGGATTCTGGATCTTTGGAGCTGCATTTTCAGATCTTGGCATCAGGCCAAACTAGTGCTAGAGGCTACAATGTAGTTTTCCTTCCATAACTACGTTATTTTCAAGTATTCAGTTGCAGGGTGTTTTGACTGCATTTTGGACGAGAGATCTCTGGTGATATGGTTCTCCCTTTCACAGTGGTGATCCATGGATTGGCCATACAATCCATGCTTATTTTACATCTTATTTACTCATGATTCTATTTACTACATAATTCCTGAATATTGTTGCAGATATGTAACTCTAGATCTCAAATCTACTCCTGTACTCTCATGTTTTGCTCAAAACCCCAAGGGGAATCTGTAGAGGAACTCATCTAGTGTACAGATCTGATATAGATCTAATATTTTGTACACGGATCTATTCTAGATATGAAATGTAATATATAGCTACTTCAGCCCATAAAATAATGTTGTCAAGATTTGCAGTCTCAATATGTTGTTGCAACACCTCAATCTTGAGGGTTTCTTCATGTAAATCTTCTATTTTTCTCTTGTACATTGTATGGGCCACATTATAGATCTGTTTTATTGATGTACATGTAATTTTGGAGCTTCCATATTGATATCCTGCTTTGAATCAGTGGAACTGCGTTATTTCTGAAGCAGTATTGTTGTGCATGACTGCAGCCCCATTCTTTGGGTGTTTTTAAGCCATACTAGGTGGTGGGAGGTCTATTTACCTCACCTAGTTTGATTTTTTTTTGCTCTCCTTTTGGATTTAGAAATTAGATCCACTTATCTAAGGGATACAGGAGCTGTAAACTCATTTCAGTGCACCGATTTTTGGAGAGAGCATTATTCCAGCAGACTTTGCTGTGATTTCCCATTTTGGGATATTACAGCTAAGGCCCAACCACTACACCAAAAGACTGGCCTGTTAGTGAGGGAGGCATCCAAGGGTGTTAAGGGTGGTGTATTAAGGCCCATTGGAGCATCTAAGGGTGGGGACCCTTGCAGTACCCCTCATTACGTAGACCCCAGACGCGTGGTTGCAGGCCCTACCTGCACACGGGACATTACAGCCCACCACGCTCCCCAAGTCTCGACCTCGAGACCTCGGCTCTGATACCACTAAGGCCCAACCACTATAAAAAAATACCATCCTATTAGTGAGGGCGACATCCCAGGGTGTTAAGGGTGGGGTCTTAAGGCCCACCGGAGCATCTGAGGGCAGGGACCCTTGCAGTACCCCTCATTACACAGACCCCGAACACGTGGCTGCGGGCCCTACCCGCACACAGGACATTACAGGTTTACATTTTTATGGCATACATTTATAGAAATGTGTTTTTTTTTTTAATGCATTGTTGAGCAGTCCATTTTTGGAATATTTTAAGATATTCCCATTACTGCTTATTTTCCCTAAGGCCCAACCACTACACCAAAAGACCGACCTGTTAGTGAGGGCGCCATCCTAGGGTGTTAAGGGTGGGCATCGGCCCACTGGAGCATCTAAGGGCGGGGACCCTTACGTAATACCCCTCATTACGCAAACCCCGTACACATGGCTGTGAGCCCTACCCACACACGGGACATTACAACCCACCATGCTCCTCGAGTCTTGACCTCGAGACCTTGGCTTTGATACCACTAAGGCCCAACCACTACACCAAAAGACCGACCTGTTAGTGAGGGCGCCATCCCAGGGTGTTAAGGGTGGGGGTCGGCTCACCGGAGCATCTGAGGGCAGGGACCCTTGCGCAATACCCCTCATTATGAAAACCCCAGACACGTGGTTGCGGGCCCTACTCGCACTCGAGACATTACAGAATCTCAGGTCTACGAAAGATAACCAGATAAAAGGCCTTTACGCTTTGGATGATAGCCTCGGGTTAGCGCAGAAGCCAGGTCAGTTTCCCATGATTCATAGCCCCTTCCCACAAGATCTCCAGCCCAATCCATATCGCCAGCAGGATATAAGCGCCTTGGGTTTTTCGGGGAGGGGAATAGAACTAGAACTATGGGGAACTGGGACAGCCACTTTATTTCACACTCTGGTCTGGTAGGAGGCCCGCTAGATTTAGAAGTCTAACAATCAATTTCTAGCGCCTATAGGCTACTGCAGCTATATATTACTGATAGACAAAGATTACAATGGTGGTAGTTTCAAGTAACCATCTCTCAACCTAGTCTCATTCGATCTCCTGGCTATAAATAGACCTTTGTTGAATAAATAGGATCTGCCCAGCTGGCTAGATCATAGAACTAGATGACTTTGACACCTATCATAACTGTAAACCACTTTCCTAGAATCGAAAAAAACAGCTAGTCTCTAAAAGACTTATACTTCTAATAGGACTCTATTTTATTTATTACAACTACTAACAGAAGGAGTCATAATTACATCAATAGTAGTTAGGTTCTCGAATGGCACTATCCAATATCAAAGAATAAATGCCCTCAATGAAATACGAAACAATCATCCTATTTTTGAGGAAATAGTGACATGGAATTTGCTGACTATTGAGCTACATCGACCCTTTTTTCCTATGCTGCGTTGCTGCTAATATGCTGATGTAGTGGGGCAGTTTAGGACATGGACCTCAATTCACTGATATGCTGACAGATGAGTTGAGATTTGTGCGGGAAGATATGATGTTGAACGGAGTGCTGAACACTTTTGGCTGCCCAACTCAACCTTTCTGTTGTTTTATTACCCGAAACCCTCTTGCTGTGTTAAAACCTTTTTTGTGAATAGAACAACATGAAAAACCCAAAATACCATACTTGAAACCTTTTAAACTTTAATTTTGAAGCACATCGCATTTGTGCACTTCACAACCTTTAAATTTTAATTTATGAAGAATACAACCGATGATGCAATGTGATGGGGAGGGTAGGTGACGTGGATGATCGGTGGGACCGGATGGCAGTGCATATCAAAACTCTTATCCTTTAGTTATGAGCGCGGAGGATATAAATTTTAAACACTGTGAAGTGTGATGCGTGGGGGAGAAGGTGTATGACATGGAAGACTTACCGCATCACAAAATAAATAAAATATATTGCGAGCGTTCATAAGCTAAAACAAATGCGATGCGATATCGAAAATTAGTGATTGCATTATTTACAATGTAGTTCCAATGCCAAATACGTAAAGTCTGCGAAATGCGATGAGGGACCTACTTTGATCGCGACCAGGGAATGAAAAGCGATGAAACAGTAAAGGTGGAAGGGAAAAGTGGAAAGGCAGAAAAAGGGTAAGTTAACATATATTTCGATGGAAAATGAAATGGAAAGAAAGTGTGGCAGAGAATGGGTCCCACTTCATATCGCATCGACGATTTATAAGTTTAGCATTTGATTGTTGTAACCAAAATTCGCGATGGCAATATGCGATAAAGCACAAGGGGTCCTACCAATGGTTTAAGCAACTTTTTGTTATATATATGATATGCAATATATATAACGGTAAGTTTATATAACACGGATGTTCGATGGGTGGCAGAGATTATAAAATAAGGTACGAAACTTTATAATAAATGGGTTTATAAAGTAATAAGCTCCGAAAGGTTATATATGTGGGTTTTGGGCTTAAGATAAACATGATTTTGAAAATTTTGAGTGTGATTTCACATTGAATTCCAACTTTGTCTCTTTCAAGGGAGTACTCATCTGATAGTCTTGTGTTATATGTCCAAAATTATTACACTTGTGGAATTCTTATTCATTTTTTAGTAATGCAATATTATTGTAGTTTTGATTGCAAGTTTCCTGAGGTGTTTTGACATAGTTATTATGAGGATGGTTCTCATTCTCCTATTTTATATCTTTGTGTCCAAAATTGTTGCAATAATAACAAAAAGAAAGAAAAATATTTTGATACCTCAAGGAAGAGAATATTCTATATGGCGCAATTCTCCATGAACCTTCCTATGGGTTGTTAGCTGGATGTTGCCTATGCATCCTTCTAGTTGGCTAATCTTGAGTTGAAACTGATTGTTGCTTCCTGATGGATTCTTTGATGACTTCGACATAATTTTTTTGTTCATCCTCCTTCCTTGTTATAGAGCTTGATCCCCTAAAAATTTTTATATTATATTTTAACCCAGTTTCCTCATCACATGACCTTTGATTACCTATGATCTCCTCCATTATTTTTTGAATTTTTCATAAAGTTATGTTGAACATTTTTCTTTTGGGATTCCTTTAAGAGGGAGATTGTTTCCGCTTCCAATCTTTCTCTTACCTTGGAGCTTTCTTCCAAATAAGTTGAGTGCTTCTTTAATATTCTTCACTTATTCTAATTCCGTTTTCAGTTTAATGATGATATTTTCAAATTCCTCACTTTGTTATTTTAATTTACTCAATTCCCTTTGCAATTTCTTGTATTTTTTCCTTTTTTTCTTCAAATCATCAAGAGCACTTACCAATTCGCTTGTCAAGTAAACTGCTCCTTCCATATTTTCTTCATTCTCAGAGACATATTGGTTTTCAAATGCCATAAATAGTACTAGTTTTGAATCACTGCCACTATCACTATCACTGTCAGATACAAAACTGTCTTTCTTGGAGTAGAAGCTTCACTTAAGCAGTTTCTTTCTTCCTTGTGTTCTATTCTGTTTTGGATTTTTCTTTTTCTTTGTAGCTTCATCTTCTTCATCATTGTATCTTCAATTTTATCGATGTGGGTCTTCTCAGAAGTATGCATAATGTATACTCATTGAATTCATAACTTAATTCTGCATCCAACAAGTGTTTACACTTGAAATTTGAGTAGACCTATAAGGAGATAAGGCAAATATACAATTTTTTTTTCTTCTCCCTCCAAAATTTATAACTCCTATTTTATTATTTTATTATTTTTCCTTAAGAGGCCACTTTTAGGCTGAAATTTCCTCTAATTCTTCTAGAAAAGAAACTTTAGGATTAAATCTTGTTGGAAGAGATCTTAGAACCTTTTGCACAATAACCCTTTTATTTGTAGGTTCTCCCAATCTTTCCATGGCATTTGTTTGTTCATCCACTCTATGAAAATAAGTTTCAATATTCTCATTTTTCTCATCTTAATTTGGTCAAATAGTGCTTTATAAATTTGAAGTTTTGCATCTTTAACCTTTAAGTCCCCTTCCAATATGTTTTGAAAATTGCCCCAATTTTTCTTAACTGTTTTATATCCCAACACATTAACATAGTTAGATTCATAGATTCCACTCATAATGACATACTTGGCTTTAACATCATTCTCTACACATTTCATACCTGCTTCATTTGTTGGAGGCGAAGTTGGTGCAATGTAACCATATTTGACAACACTCCAAATATCATATCCATTGGAAAGTATATATCCCTACATCCTTCCACTCCATAGTGCATATTTCTTCCCATTGAAAAAAGGAAATCCATTTTGGTGTACTCCATCATCTACCTTTGGTGGTTAGACTGATTTTACAAGGACCCGCTATGATACCAATTGTTGGAAATACTAAGAGGGGGGTGAATCAATATTTTTGTTACAATTGGTTAATTTTTCTTTTGCATAAAATTAATTAACTTCAACATCATATTAAAACCATAAATCAATAGTGAAAAAAATAAAAATATAGTAGACACCATATTTTAGGTGGAAATCCTTCCAGGAGAAAAACCACTGAGTGCTTCTCTAATAATTTTATGAGTACATCAATGCTTCAGCTCCAATTGAAAAGGAATCCCCAACTCACTAGTTCTCTAGAAAGTCATTCAATTTTCCAGCTCCAATTTAAGGATGCTCCAACAACCTAGTTTTATTAGTCGTTACTGACAAGATGCTCCAACACGCTTGCAAGCTCCAACTTTCCCTAGCACCACCCTGCCACCCTGAAGTGTTTTCAAGCTACAACCTAAAGGTGAATTCAACCACCTACCTATCACCACCCAACCACCCTGAAAATGATATTAAATCATACCAACTATTAATGCATCCCCTACTAGGGAAAATGACCCACTAACAAAAAATGGTATGAAACCCGAATTGTCATACATGACCAACTTTTTCACTCTAAAACCATTACAGTCAAAATTATTCAATAGAAATATAACCCTTACTGCTAATAAAACTTCAAATGTATAATAAGAGAGTGAAAAACTCACAACTATTAATGCACTTCATATGTACATTAATGAATTCAGACAAATTATAAAACCCTGACTACAAATGTACCTCAGGGATAATAATAATCACCTTACTATTGGATTCCTTTAATTGTTGATTCCATAACTGCATTCACTTCTTGTTTTTTCCTCAACATACTAAGATTTGTCATGATTACTGAAGGTTTATGAAATCCTTACTGAATCTTTAATGTTGTAAATGATTACTTCAAGGCCAGGAAATTGAACAATGAAACCCTTGCTAAAAAATGACCATTTGATGTGACCTTAAGAATATGATTCAAAATAAACCAACTTATGATGTGATTAGGGCATACCTTCACATCAGGGATACATGTTTCTGCCATTTTTAGAGATATCAAACATACCTCAGAAGTGTGAACCATTAACCACTTGTGATCAATGTATAGCCCTTAAGAATAAGAATTGATATACAAGTGATTTTGATGAATGATTCCAAAAATGAACTTATTTGTTGTGACACTAAGAATTAACTTTCAATTATGTCCCAATATTTGTGAGTAGTGAAAAAAGCTTCTAAAGTCAACACAAAGTCTAATTGTTCCATTTTTCTTCCTAACAATCACCAAATAAGAACACCAAGATGAATGATGAGTTTGCGTGATAATCCTAGTTGAAAGCATCTTTTGAAGCTCCTTTTGGACTAAGGGGGTTAACTTAGGATCAATTTTCCTAAGTTTTTGATGAAATGGTTTAGCATTTTTATCCATCAAAGGGATAATTGTTGCATAAAATCTTCCATGTAACCTTTCAACTTGTCATAAGAAAATGCTAAGACATCGTGATAATCACAATGTAATCACTCAATGCATTTATTTCTTCCTCAGTGGTACCTTTACCAATCTTAATAATCTTCAGATGAATTCCCCAGGATCAATTTTGTTTTCTTCATTCCTCGTTGTGGCATCATGCCTATCAAAGAGTCACTCCAAATCTACTTGACATTTTGGGGTAGGATTTGTTACATCATCATTATCAACAGAATCACATCCTTCCATTTTATAGACAATATTAAAATATTCAAATTCTTCTAAACTATTCAAAAAATAAAACCAGCTTAATATCATCATGAATCACCTTCCAATGCTCAATATTATTAGGGACCAAAGGCCTAAAATTAACCTCCATATTTACTTTATCATTTATCATTTCATCAGATATTTCCAAAGTAGATTCAATTACTACAAGCTTATCAACATGGATATTCTTCTCTCTAGGGATAATCTCAAGGTTAAAAGCATCAAATAATTCCATAGTGTCCCAGACCACATTTTGATATTTCTTAAGTTTATAATTCTTAAATGAAAATTTACATTTGACCTTTTCAATGATAAGATTTGAATCTCCCTTAACACTAAGAAATGTTAACTTTAGATTTATTGGAAATTAAAGACCTATCAACAGGGTTTCATACTCAACCACATTGTTAGTAGCTTTAAACTCCAATCTATATGTAAAGTTGAAAACATAACTAAGGGGAGACTTCAACACGATTCCAACACCTTTGCCATGCTTGGAAGTTGCACCATCGAAATGCATATTCCATCCTTGACTCTTCAAATCATCAACTTGTTCACCCAAAGGAACTATAGAGTTAAATAAGATAACAGAGTTTCGCATAGTAGGTTGTTCCATTATAACTTCATTATGGGGTCTTCCACATGAAATATTCTTTCAAGATCTCTATTATTATAACAAATCTAGTACCTCTAGGAGAAGGAATTGTAGCATATGACCAATTCATTTGAACACCGCCTCTTAGTTAAAATTCTCCATTTCTCGATAACAACATAACCCAAGAATCAGGTACACCAACTAGAACAATGTCCATCACAATAATTATATCAGGGTAAACTGCAAAATGCACTCGCAAATCCTTACTTAACCCATGGAATTCAATATTATTTGAATCCATGACACATACATTGTAATATGATCTAGAGATTCTCAAATTGAGTTGCTACATGACCCTCTTAGTCATAACACAAGTTGATGAACCAGATTCCAACATGCAATTATATAATAAAAAAACCATTAACAAGTAAAGCAATGAAAAACACCTAATGACCTTTATTATATAGATCCATAATTTGCAAATATATTGGAGCATCCTAATAGATAATATCAGGGCTATTTTCACGAGAATCATTAGTACGAAGAGCATTAATAACCTTCAATAACTTAGACTTCTGAGATGAAATATTTAGAATCTCAGTGATAGGAACCAAGATTTTTGCATTATTAATCTATCCTCCTCAGTCAATATTCAAACCAGGGCTCAAAAATCTAAGGGTAATTTGATTCTCATTTTGATCTATATTCTTCTACTAATAAGTTAATCTTTTATCCTTCACAATCTCCAAGACTTGTTCCAAAAATGGATTTTTTCCATACAACTCAGTATTTAAATCCTTTTCATCATTAAAATTATTAATACTACAAGAGGATGGGAGCGTCTCAACATCATAACTATTCTCAACAACCTCCATCAAATCCTCCATAGACAAGTGATGTTCCTTACCAACTATATTTATCTGATCACTTATTGGTACACCATTTTTTGGTCATCTAATCTATTATCATTATATGGACCCAAGTACACCATGTAAGACCAATTTTACCCTAAGTAAAATTGCTTTCACTATGAAAATAACTTAGTAAACCACCTTTATTAAGTTGTTTATGGTCTAAACAGGAAACCCCATGAGGAAATATTAAATAAATCTACATTTTCTTGATTTTCCTCAAGGAATAATTAGTTAAACAACAATTTAATTAATATTCCTGGTTATATTTTACCCAAAAAAAGGAAATTAATTAGAGAAATCATTATTTATCTTATTATTTTCTAAGAATAATCATTTAAACTTTATTTAAATAATATTATTTGTTAAATATGACTAAATCACCCTTAAATAGTTAAATAAATCATTATTTATTTGATTATTATTCAACCACATCCTTAAAATGATAATTGAATAATTTATTTATTTATTATTTACAAATAAAGGGATTTGACCCAAGTCAAATTCCTTTTCCCTCCAACAAATATAATAAAATATTTCATAAAAGTTAGATCTTGATTTGGTTAGTAATATTGTAACTATGCACCAATATCTAGACTAACTCAATATTTTTTTATAAATAGAAGGTTTTTCCCATTCATTTACCACCTTTTGTTGCCTAAAGATCACTCTGGATCTATACTTTTGGTTTGACTATTGATCCACCATCATAGTCATATTTTTCTATCATTTTTGTCTGGGTTTTCTACACCATCAAGAGAGAGGAATTTTAGATCTGAAGTGCTGAGGACTTACAAGAGCCCATCCCATTGAGGAGAACTGGTAACACCCTTTTGTGTTTTCCTCCCAGGTTCCATTAATACAAAATTATTTCAACATATTATTGTCTTGTCTATTGGATGCATGGAGTAAATCTTGTTTTTTCTACTACTTAATGTCTTCTAATGCATAGATCTAGTTTTTTGAAGCATTTATCTTAGTCACCTAACTGCAAATCTAAGGATATTGGCAGCCATCTTTGCTGTTAGGGTTGTTTCTTATGCATAGCTAAAGTGGTCTTTTTTCGCACGCTTGGAATTAAGATTCATACTAACAACTGGCAACTCCACACGGGTTTACGATTACGACCTTTGTCGTTTTTTTGATCCTTTCATATCCAGCTGCTTCAAACCCTAGGATTCCTCTTCAGCCTCTTGTTTTTTCTTTTCTAGATGTTTTTTTAAACCTATAAAACCATAAAATGATAAAAATTCTAACTTCCGTGTGTTTTCGGACCTATTGCGTAGGTGACAGACATCAGCCGCAGCTGAGACGACAATTTTTTCTGAAATCTGCTGCCGAGAGTGCTAGAAGTGCGAGTCACACTTTTTGGCCCAAAAACTGCGACCTAGACCCTCAGGATGCACCTTTCAGCCCAAAAACTGCGACCTTTGCTAAAAACAGGTCAAAAAATGTGACCTGGACTTTTTGTGGGAATTTTTTTGAAAGTTTTCTGGGTTTGTCTGAGCCTTTGTTTAGGGTTGTCTGACCTCCGTATCCACCCGTTTTGGATCTGTAATTGTTCTGTTTTGATAAAATAAGTGGGAACCTATCCCCCTAGGGCTTCAGTACCCTCCACTTCTCGTGGAAGAGTTTTTGCTGTTGCAGGTTGTCTGAAATTTCATAGCCTTCAGCCATTTTTCAGATCTGATACCTCACCTTCAGATCCGCTTCAGATCGGCTTGTTATCCATCCAAATCACCTTATATAGGTTTGTTTGGGTTTTCCTCTAGGTTTCACTCTGTTTCCCTCCTGGAGATAGCCTTTTGCCACCTCTTTTTGCAACAAATTTTCCTCTGATTTGTTGTTGTTTTCTGCACCACTTTCTAGCTGATTTTGTCCTTTAGATCCCTGTCCCTCCTGACTTTAGATCTATTGGATTTTTTATTGTGTTTTGATTAGTTTTTTTACTCACCTATAGACTATTTGTTGAGAGGCCCGCCTCCTTGGGTTTAGGTTATTGCATTATTAGCTGTTTATTTTTCTATTTTTGCAGGCTTATATATTGTCATTTGTAGGTTTATTTGTAGCTATACATCACACATTTTATTTTTCTCTACAAACGTCTGGGTTTAAAAATTAAAATTTGCACACTTCACACACACACCCTAAGAAAAAAAGGGCTTGGTTAACACCGCCAAGAAAAGACTCTAAAACATTTAAATCAATTGATCTTGCACCTCTACGCCCTTGTTTCAACATTGTAATCAGTTGATCCTCCACCTCCCTGCCCTTTTCAGTCTATTTTTCCTTTGTGCTATTTTTTTTTCGTCATCATTGCGCCACCAAGGCATTTATCCCAAAGAATTCTTGGCCTTCATCCTAAGTTTTCGGTAAGAATACTTACTCCTCCGTGTAGGATTCGAGTTAGTCCTCCACCGAGTTCGCACACCGAATCTTCTTCTGGTCCTTTGGGTTCTCCTTCTAGTTTCACCTTTGGTTATCCCCCTGTCACCTTCACCATGTCTGGTGTAGGACCTAATGCTGATGGTAACGCCGGCCCTCATGCTGGGAATACCACTAGTGGGACCGCAACAAACACTACCCCGGCTGCGCCTTTGCTCCCCTTCATGGCAGGCCTCAGCCTCCCCAATTTTGACCAGTTGATAAATGACCCTATACACCATGACGCTAGTTGGACTACTATGCTGACGAAGTTCCCTTCCAACATCCCAAAGTTTGAAGGCCTTGCTGGAGAATATCCTACAAATCATGTTCGATATTTCCACATGTGGTGTTCATCTAACTCCATTACCGATGACTATGTCCGTCTTCGGTTGTTCCAACGTACGCTTACAGATGAAGCTTCTAAGTGGTATGTTGATCAGGCCCCTTCCTCTCATACCACCTTTGCGACTAATTCGCGGGCTTTTCTATCTTACTTTGAGCTTCCCCTTCGTTATGACACTGGTACCGAACTCTTGAATTCTTTCTATCAATCGTCTGTGACCCGCCTTTCTCACCATGTCCAGGAATGGCAGAGAAGAAAGAGCCTATGTCGAGCTCCTAGCTTCAAATACCGTGTCTACATGGACTGGTTCCTTAGATCTCTTTTCCACCTATCAGAAAAGATGTCGCATCACACTTTCCTCAAACCGAAGAAGCCACTGTCCAAATTGCGTTAAAATATGACCTGATCTACGCTCAGTCAGGTTATGTTTATACCGTTCTACCTGATCTTCCTAGACCCGGTGGTGCCAATGCACTAGGGGCATATCACACCGCCAACAGTATAATTGGAGCTCTCTCTAATCCATACGCTCAACCTCCCATGGGCTATGGCTTTCCTCAGGGTGGGGCCAACACCTACAACATTTTTCCCCCTCCCAGTAGCACGTATCCAGGATACGGCATGCCTCCTCTTTTTTCCCAACCTCCTATTTACCACATTGTTACCCAACCTCCTTATTCTTTGTATCCACAGCCTGGTGCTCCAGCTCCTCCAACATTAGCACCACTTCCTCCCTTGCCTTCTAAACCCCCGCAACAACAACCACCGCCCCCTCAGGGGCAGGTATATGCGTAGCAGGGTGCGAATAATCCTCCTCCCTCCAAAAAGAAGAGGAAAGGCACTCAAAATCAGTCTGCTCCTGGTAATCCTAGACCTAATCCTCAAAGTAATGCTCCTAACACTACTAACCAGCAACAGGGCACCCAGCCCAAGCAGGACAGGCCTGTTCGCACGAAAAAGCCTTGTTCTTGTTGTGGTGTTTATGGTCATTACACACATGATTGTCCTCTTTTACCACAAATGCGGCAACTGTGGGAGTCTGAAGCAACATTGTGAGGACAAAAAGCCTCCCCTTCCATCCCTCCCAATGCTGCATCTAGTCAACCGGCTGTGCTTACTGATCCTTTCCCTCAGTAAGGATTTGTGGCTACCCAACCACTTAAAGGTCAGGTGGCCACTCAAACTCTTCCATCTGGTACCTCCGATTACCAGATTCTCATGATGAACTCTGATCAACCTCTAACCATAGACATCAATCTTTAGACTCGGTCCTGTCAGTACAAAAAGCTTCCCACTACGTTTGTCCCCGAGCCGCCTCCTTCAATCTCTACAGAGCCTCTTTCGACACATAATGGTCCCTTACAGATCCCTCAGCCTAAGGTGGAGGTTCATACTAAGATCCATAAGGGACCACTCTACCGAAATGATGCTTCTGGTAAAGATGCCCATTCGTATAACATAGTAGATGATTTGGCACAATCCCCTGCTGCCATTTCAACACTGGAACTCCTCCAGTCATGCCCTTCACAAAAAAAAGCTCTACTATCTGCCATGGGCACTGTATATCCTTCCGGCGATCGATTTATTGTCTTTGATGTTGACTAGTCAGAACATCCTCCTCTCCCTGCTTTCGTTGCCTTCCAAATCCCAGTCAAGATCCAGAACACCAACGTTTCCCGGTGCATTATTGATGAGGGGGCATCCACCTGTGTGATGTCCACTTCGGTTTGGAAGTAACTCGAATCACTTGAGTTGGTTCCTTCCATGATCACTCTCCGAGCGTGAGATGGCCATGCCTCCCAGCCCATTGGCTTATTCCGCAATTGTACTATTACTCTTGCGGGCAAGACTGTTTGTGTTGACGTAGAAGTCATAGATGCCCCCTTAGATTACAACATTCTATTGGGTCGTAGCTACACTTATGCGATGTCTTCTGTCCCTTCCACGGTCCACCGCAAGATGTCCTTCCCTCATAACGGTAAGATAGTCAGCATTGACTAGTTGACATATTATGAATCGAAGTCTCAAACCTCCCCTGAGTCCGCTATCTCTTCGGTGGCCAACAAGCAAATCGTCGATCCTTTGACCAGTGTCTCACCCAGAGTCTACAAATATTCCTCATTTCTTGGTAAATTCCCTAGTCTTCCTCTTCCTGTCTCTGATCCCAGCTCATCGAATGTTTGCATGATGCAATCATCTCGGGCTGCTCTCAAGCGGCTCGCCTCAACTAGTCAACAGCCTCCTCACCCTCCGCAGCCTACTCCTAGCCCTTTGATTCAACATTTTGGACCTCCTCCTCCTGGCCCTTTAGCTGGTATGCATGAGCCTCTCTACCCTCCTAGAACAGTTCCTCCAGGACTTAACCATTTAGGAGCCGTCTCGTCTGGTCATTACCCCTCTGGTCAGATACCGTTCCTAGGCCCCCCACTAGGAGTTTATACAGCACCTGTCATGGCCACCCTCTCTCTTCCTAACTTGACCCTTGGGATTCCTGTCTGGTACCTTGATCCTCCAGCCGTTAGCCCACTAGGTCAACCCAAACCTTATATTTCTTTGACCCCGGTTCAACTGGTCCCCATGACTTCTCCCGTTGCAACAGTGCCTCAACCACCTCAACAGGAACCTCCTCCTGTTGCGATCGCTTCGGGTAAGAAGGGAAAAGCTTGCAAGAGGGCCTCCAAGGACAAGGCTACCCCGACAGACCCTGCACCTCCCCCACCCGCAAAGCCCTACGCTTTGTGTGATGTCGTCGTCCATGCCACCCATAAATGTCTTGAACTGCGCCGTATCAAGCCCATGGTTAAAGTTGCATTCCCTGAGTATACGGTCCCTTAAGCCTCTATTTATTCCTCGACTACAGCCAAGAATCATAAAACTATTCACACCAACCAATATTGTGCTTTGTATGATCTCCATGGCCATTATTCCCACCATTGTCCCCGCCTTACGCATTATCGCGCCTCTTTAGAGATAGTTCAGGAGTACGAGATTGAATAGAACTAGTTCGCCTCTCATGTACTTGCGCAGTATGTTGCAGGCCAGACTGAGGATTTACCCGCTCCTATTGACATTCCCCCTCCTGATGTCGAGATGACAGAGCCTGCGGCCACCATCCTCTACCTATCATCATTCATGAGACCCTCGGCGGAAGCTCCCTCTGAATCTTCCCCTGTTGTTTCCCTTGACCTCCCTTCTGCAATCCCCCTGGGCTCAACATCAGTAGATCCTTTATCTGCTTTTTCTTACGTCATCCCCCTTGACGATGCGCATGTGAACCTTTCTTCTCATGATGATGAGTCAGGTAGCTCCGCTCTTCATGTGGTCTCCCTTCCTCCAGTCACTCTGTATTCTATTGTGATAATGACATCATGGAAGCCATGTCCACCCCTGACTTCATCTTTCACACTCATAAACGGGATGGCACCATCTGTGCCTATGGTGAATTTCACAGCCTGAGCACAAACTACAACTCTGGTAGCTCCCACACTCCACCTCACTGTCGGCGTGTGAGTAGTAGACATCTTACCTAGATCACTCCCTCCCACAGAGTGCGTTCTATTTCTACTTTGCGCTCAGGTTTCCAGCATTGTTCATCATCCTCCCATTTATTTTCTTGTGGCACCTTTCAGATGGACCTCCTGTCCACACCTTATATCAGTTTCGTCAATGGTGCAAGTTGCTACTCCCGGAATCTAGCCTCGGCAGGTTGGGCCATTTTTACCCCCTTGCATTCGCTTGTTCTCTCGAACGATGTATGCATTGGTACTGCTACCAATAATAAGGCAGAATATGATGTAGTGCGAGGTTTATTAGCCAATGCCCTTTCAAATCGTATCCTCCACCTTCATGTTCATTTAGATTCCCTGCTTCTTATCATGCAATTGAATGGTGTCTATTGTGTGCATAATCCTATCCTTTTTAGAAGATATTTATGAGTGAAGCTTTTGACACTTGAATTTGAAATCATTACATTCAGTCATGTACCTAGAGAAAAAAATCACTATGTAGATAGCATTGCAAACTAAATTCTAGATTGGCATTTAGCACACGCATTTAACACAAGACAATAACATAAAAATATCAAAATGATGCATATCCATAATATGTGTCGTATAAAATGTTTTAGAGTCCATCCACTCTAATACATATGACATGCCCATAGCATGTTACAAAACTCAAAATTGGGGGCACCACCTGCCCCTACACAGTAATCACTATCTGGAGGATCCCGAGCCAGTGGCTCTACTCCTGCAGCTCGTAGATCATGCATACCCTGTCCGGCCATCACCATGCGCTGCATGACCCCTTGCCACTCAGAGGGTAGACCAATACATGGCTCTATGTACTGGCCATCTAAGTCTTTCCAGTTGCGCTTTGAAACACCGGTAAAAAGCATCTCACATATATGATGGATGTCCTCCAGGAGGGCTGCTGCATCCTTATTTTGCTGTGCCCTCGGTCCACTAGGTCCTGCAGTCCCCGATACTACAGGTCGTCCCATATACTCGACCGGTTTTATCGATGTTGTATCTGCATACCAAAAGTGATAGAATCATTACCACATACAATATTCTAGAAATTTACATGCACATAAAATATTAGCAATTTTTCACTTACCATCGGGCCCCCATATTAGACCAGGTGGCAGTGGAAAATCCGGGTCCCCACAATAACTCATCCCACTATAGGGATAGTCATCTATATACAGTGGCATATGATCCCAATGAACAAAGAACTTGGGTCAGAACACCCGTCCAACCACTCCACCTCCTCCTATGCATAGTAGTCACCTCCACTGGCACATCCTAGGCTCTCTCGGGCCCCCATCTTGGAGTTGTATGCAAGGTCGAAGTGTCAGGATCTTCTCAAAGAAGAACGAGCACAAAAATGTACCATATGCACAGTCATGGTTCACTTTCCGCTTACATAGTGACAATTGTCATTTCAACGATGATAGCATCATCTGGGTCCACTCTTAGTAGGTCCCACTCAAAACACACTCCACAAGCATCATTTTCCCTCCGGTGATGTGGTGGAGTGCCTGGTTGCCCAGGATCCGTAGCACTACTGTGGTCATAGCACGAGTCTCTAACCTCTCCAAATCCCTGATGGGTATTCGAGTCCCCTTGACTTGGAGACCTGTTCGACAATGGCACTCTACAAACTCTATGATATTCCACCCCCACAGTAATACTGGCTGAGTATTCCCTACCATCCCAAGTGGTGGGAGACCAATCAGGAAATATATATCCTGGATCGTCAACTCGATCCGGTGCCCCTGCACTATAAATACCTCATGGTCTGGATCCCAATAGCTGACAATCCGAGCCAATAAGGGCTCTCCAACTCTCATCAAAGGGTTCTCCACAAACTTCAGAACCCCAAACCTGGCCAATGCACTATGCACACCTCGATCCTCCCAGATCTCCGACCATAATGCGCCCAGGTCTCTCTCTCTCCAGTTGATTCGTAATTCTTCCATATCTACACAAAACCATCATATTTTTCAGTATACAGATAGGAAATAATGTTTCTCATCATAAAAACCCAGTGCTCAGCCAAAAAACAACACAGAAAAACCCCTTCCTGTCAGGTCACACTTTTCAGGCCCAAATCTGGGATAGGTCGCAGTTTTTTGCTCAAAACCTGCTACCCAGGTTGCACTTTTTGCCCCAAAAAGTGTGACCCATTTGTGAAGAGGAGTAGGGGTCTATTCCTAATCCCTAGGGACCTAATCTGAACTTTCAATCCACTGAAAAGAAAGAGTAGGGTTAGGCCTCTTACCTGCAACTGACGGATCTTGATTCCAATAGTCAGTTTGTCTGTTATGATCGCCGCAAGATTTAGGGCCTTCTCTCCTCTCTACATTCACCACATCTCCACATGTAAATGAGTGAATTTGGAGGGAAAATGCTTTATTAAAAGAGAAACCCCTAATTTTTCTTTCGCCTGCTTCGGCCAAACCATAGCCCTATTTTCCAAACCGTCTGTACCATTGGAAAGCTCTCACCGAGCCCTTAAATGGGTATCTGTTAGTTTTTTGTGATTTGATACTTCACCAGGACACATTTTTTCCAAGAAGGGTCACCTCAGCACTCCTCAAAATTTAATTTCTTCACACACCACACTTGTACTTGGGGGCACCCCTTTGCCTTCATACTTGTCTATGCTTGTGTCGATCTTCGTCGTGAGTAATCATTATGTGCTCATGTTTTTATGGTCTCCATTGGACCTTTTTTCTGTGTGGCAGCACCATCGAGTCACCTTTGTTTAGAGCATCCGAGTTGAGTCATCATTGCATTCATGGAGTCTATCCTGAGTCCCTTTGTATCCCGTTATAGTCCTCCATCCTTCATTTCTTGATTCCTCTCTCGTGTCGCACATTATGCCCTTCAGTTCCACTGTCCCCTATCCCTCATGATTTTGTGTTAGTTGCTGCCAGGTCATTCATGCCATTTATTCTCTAAACAAATAAATTCATTCGTCTGCTACTCAGTATCCCCCATTTCATCATCATCCCTGGTTTCAGTCTGTCAGTCGCTCTACTATTTTCTCTCATGCCGTAGCTGAGGATTCCTTATTGCCTCATCTATGGAAGACCTCCTTCTATCGACATTAGCTCATTCATTCCAGAAAATAGGTCTAGAGGGCGGTGTACCTTGGTTCCAGCTTCCGTTCTTGTTCAGTGCCTCGAATCAGGAAAAGGGACTCCCTATTGCCCTTTGAATTGATTGTTTCTCAGCTCCAACTCCTTTCATCATGATCGAGATCCGTATACTTGATGGTCCAGTGATGCAGTAGCTCATATCAGTGATTCCTGGGTGTGTGTGAGACGTCTCAGCCCTCATGAGGGGGTGGCCCTACAGGTAACCCCCCACATCCCAGATGACCTCTTCCTTTCAGCCTTCGATGCAGCTCCATAGATTTGATGATGTCGGCCTCAGCCGCTTGCAGCACCTTTTTGATTGCATGTATCAATCAGATTTTCAGAGCCCTTTCCTATTTACAGGGGCATCTAGGTTGTATTTATATCTCGTGTACTCAGATATTATTGTACAAGTCCTGGCTATTATCCCAGGCACAATATGTATGTGGGATTCATTATCATGTTGTTTACCTGGATCATGTTATGCCAACATGTACTATATTGTTCAGTCCCTTGTTTACTGGATGCCTTATTCTTTGTACTTTGTCTTGGTGGGCATAAGTATGCCTCCCTCGCCACCTATATCACAGGTACTCACTCATAAAAGAGACTTGTCACACCTGTAAGTCTCGCCTCCTCAGGGTCTAGTCCTTTCAGCACTTTGGTCTACCTTATACTTCTCTCTCTTTGAATTCCCCTTCGGTGTCTAGTGATTGAGTTCTTACAACGTATTTCAGTCATACGATTAGCTCCTAACGCTCGCACGCCAGTGGGAAATCTGTTACACCATTTTTTGGTCATCTAACCTATTATCATTAGATGGACCCAAGTACACCATGTAAGACCAATTTTACCCTAAGTAAAATTGCTTTCTCACTATGAAAATAACTTAGTAAACCACCTTTATTAAGTTGTTTATGGTCTAACAAGAAACCCCATGAGGAAATATTAAATAAATCTACATTTGTTTGATTTTCCTCAAGGAATAATTAGTTAAACATCAGTTTAATTAATATTCCTGGTTATATTTAACCCAAAATAAGGAAATTAATTAGATAAATCATTATTTATCTTATTATTTTGTAAGAATAATTATTTAAACCTTATTTAAATAATATTCTTTGTTAAATATGACTAAATCACCCTTAAATAATTAAATAAATCGTTATTTATTTGATTATTATTCAACCACATCCTTAAAATGATAAATAAATCATTTATTTATTTATTATTTACAAATAAAGGGATTTGACCCAAGTCAAATTCATTTTCCCTCCAACAAATATAATAAAATATTCCATAAAAGTTGGATCTTGATTTGGTTAGTAATATTTTAATTATGCACCAATATCTAGACTAACTCAATATTTTGCTATAAATAGAAGGGTTTTCCCATTCATTTACCACCTTTTGTTGCCTAAATATCACTCTGGATCTATACTTTTGGTCTGACTATTGATCCACCATCATAGTCATATTTTGCTATCATTTTTCTCTGGGTTTTCTACACCATCAAGAGAGAGGAATTTTAGATCTGAAGTGCTAAGGACTTACAAAAGCCCATCCCATTGAGGAGAACTGGTAACACCCTTATGTGTTTTCCTCCCAGGTGCCATTAATACAAAATTATTTCAACATATTATTGTCTTGTCTATTGGATGCATGGATTAAATCTTGTTTTTTCTACTACTTAATGTCTTCTAATGCATAGATCTAGATTTTTGCAGCATTTATCTTGATCACCTAACTGCAGATCTGAGGATATTGGCAGCCATCTTTGTTGTTAGGGCTGTTTGTTATGCACAACTGAAGTGGTATTTTTTCGTACGCTTGGAATTAAGGTTCATACTAACACTTATCCCTACTTTTCCACTATCCAAGATTCCTCAGTGCTTGAGTAGCTTCAAATGCTTCTGTATAAAATTCTCATCCTCCCATGTAGAATATTCAGTGGGTAAGTTCTTCCATTTTATGAGATACTTTGAAACTGATTGATTTCGTAGCTGTCGAGTTCTTATTTCTGTGACTGCTTCAAATTCCAATATAATTTTTCCTTCCTCATCAAGTTCTGGCAACATTTTTTGAACTGGAATTTTTTCCCTTATAACCTTCTTTAAGCATGAAACATGGAAAAATGGATGCACTCGCGAAGAAATAGGAAGCTCCAATTTGTATGCCATAGTACAAATCATTTGCAACACCTTGTAAGGACCATAGTACTTTGGCGATAATTTATTATCCTTCTGTTGAAGCCTAGAAAATCT